>KZ505909.1:0-47531 GCA_002844005.1 Limosa lapponica baueri | reverse complement strand
ATGTAATTTTAACCGTAACTTCAAACTGCACATGCATTGTCTGCCTTCCAGGGATGGCAAAGGGAGGTTTGCACAGAGCGAAGGACTTACCAGAAATTGCCAGCTTTGGTACTGCAGGATCAGGTCCCCTTGGCACATCTCACAGCTTGCATAAAAGAGTGTGCAAACTACAGCAAGTAATTGATATGTTAGAAGATATTTAGAGCAGTCTATTCAAGCGATGTGGCAAAGTAGGATTCAGTTGGGTATAATTGCAACAAAACAGGAAATTGTTTGGTGGTGCTTCAAGGAATAACTCCTAGTTTGCCTTCAGCAAGGATCTGACCAATGTAACTACAGAGTATCAGGATGTCTCATCCGCATTCCCAGGAACCGTACAATAAATCCTTTCATCAGAGGCTCTAATATGCCCTGTGAGAGCATTTTAGTCACCCTTTAGGAATCAATTCAGCTAATCCATCTAAATGTCAACATTTCGCGCTGGTGTAAATCTAGATTATCTCCACTGATGTCAACAGATTGACTCAGCTTAGCATCCTTGCAACCAGAGAACAGAACCTTTGCATTATTTTCAACTCCATGGTTCCCCAGTTACCTTACACTCCTTTTGTTAACCAAAACTGTAGAAACTGGCACAAAGGTGAAATGGGTGCTCCATATAACCCAGTCTCCCACCCCTGGCAAAAGTAACTACTTCATTAGAAGACATCTTAAGAGTAGGTCCATCTTGATCCATAACTGCAGGCCAGCCATGGCCACACATGATGCAGCACAACAGTGTTATTGGGAGCATTATGGTCTTGTTTCCATCCCTATTCCTACCTCAACGAGTATATATCTGTCCTAAGGCCCAACAGCAAGAGGCTGGCTGTCCTTTCCTCAGTGGTGGTGGCTGTATCTCAAGAGAGGAACATGTCAGTCCATCACAGTCCTGTCACTGTGTCTCTCCACAGTGACTTCATCAGCTTGTTTGTTGTTTTATCCCACAGCATTTTTACCCTATCGCAGGCCAAACACTTCAGGCAAAAACAAACAAGCTTTGTGCTTTTTTTTCTATTTTGGAATCCCTTTTTTGTTTGGTTTTTAGGACTGTGGGCTTTTTTTTTTACCAATAAGGCATGAAATGCTATATGGCAGAGAGACATGGACTTATTTTAGGGTGTTTTAGACAGAAAGGTCATAAAGCATGACACTAGCGCTTCCTCACACATCTCAGTCCAGAGCTTGATTGTACGCAGTGGCTTGGTCTAATCTGTGGCAGCAGTTCTGTGAGCTCTTCCCTTCTCCTCACATCTGCTAAGACTGGTAGAGCCACAGAGGCAGGAACCTACCTGGTCCATACTGCAAAAAAATGGAGAATGTGCAAAAACAAGGTGTCAAAAAGTATACAGTAGAAATCAATTCACTTTGAAATGGATATTCCAGAGCAAATGAAAATTATTAAATCAGGGTTCAACTGGTTTATTAAAATACCTTTTCTCCATGAGAAGCAGGTATCAGCATGCCCTTTCCTGGCCTGTGGCACCTCTACAGCTCGTCTGAAAACTTTTCTAATTTCATATCTCTCTTCCTGAAACACTTATCCTTAGCTTAATGTACCCTCCTCATTTGAAGGTACTTTCCTCTGCCTCTTTGTTTCCTTGTCAAACAGTTACACAGGCAAAGAAACCTTTAAGGGATCTGCAGAAGACACCTGCTCTAGTGAAAAAAGCTTGAAGAGATGCCATAAAAACTCAGTAGCTTCCCAGCACCAGGTGTCTCCCGTGTCACAGGCTGGTCTCCCCAGCTGCATCTTCCAGCACAGGAGCTTGTTCCAGCCTTGGGAAAGAAGGTGCTTTGAAATGGTCCTGGCATATGCAGGACCACAAGCACCCAGGTAGTTAGTTGGTGGTAGCAGCACATCACACTGTCACTGTGATCCCTTCCCTGAATGTCTCTCAAAGACTACACATGTGAGTAAGTGCTCCACAGACTCATTCGACAAAGTGCACAAACACAGCTGGCAGATGTGGCCTTGAATCATTGGCTTGTTTGCTATCAAACCCTCCCCATGTATCTCCTGCATCCTTTTGATGGAAAACATTAGCTTTCAGGAGAACTCATAAGATGGTCATGTATTGACGCACAGGGGAGGGGAGTCTGCTGTGCTCCCCGGCAAATAAGTCAGATTCATGAATGAGTGCGCTCTTTCTTTCCAGCTTCTACTTTCCAACTCATGTCCCGTTCTTGTGTTCCTCGCTTACGTTAAATTCCCACACTGGGCCCTTCTTGTGTAATTTAGACTGAGATTTTCTCCCCTTTCTTTTCCCTCCCTCCCCTCCGCCCCCCGGCATCCTCTGTACAACAGAGCTGGCCACACAGCAACAGAGGAAATGAACAACATCTGGTGAGATTGATTCCTCGTTCTTGTAAGCAGTGTGAGCTAACAGCTGTGTCAGGCATTTCATCCAGCCCTGCAATAGAAAAGAAATCAATCATGCATTCCCCTTTACCACACCTCCTCGTTCTGGCATCTGCACCAGTCCTGCAAGATAATTGCCTGGTTCACTTTCCTGAAAATATACTGGAATCCCACCCTTCATACAGAGGACACTCCTTGGTGTAAATATAACAATTCATTTAAAATACAAGAGAGTTAAAAAAAAAAAAAAAGAGCAGAGCACTTAAGCACATGTCCACCTTAAAGAAAAGGAGTTCACTGAATTAAATAAAATTATGCAAGAGCTTAAATATGGGTTGAAAAAACTGGGTTTTTTTCTATGTATTTAGATGCCTAAACACTATTGTATCCTATTGCTCTCGATAGTACCTAGGCACTTGGAAAAGATTCTTTTAGGCACAGACATGAGTTTTACCATTATGCCCAATGATGGCTTAACGGTGGCAACATATCTTGTTGGATTGAAACCTTACTGCTGGCCACTCTGGAAATCAGACCATGGGGACAGATGAGATCCAAGGCAGTAGCCGCCACAGGATGAGCAGTAGATGTAGCAGGAGAAGGGCAATTTTCTCATAACTTACATGTCCCTGAGCCAGCTTTGGAGTTAAGGATTAAGCTCTTCTTTTGAGTGTTTCTGCTGACACTGCCAAGGAGTTGCCAACTCTCTTCAATTGCTTGGGCAGTTTTTGCGATGCAGACGTCTGACCACTAAGAACTCAGCAGAGATCCATCAACAAGTCTTCTGTAATAATTACTGTCCCACAACCTCAGCTGTGACCACAGAAAGCACAGCACAGCTCAGGAAAGAGGATTCAAAGGTAGTTTTTAAGAGAGTCTGGGACAGCCGAGCATTGGGCAACTTGCCCTGTCTGTCTCACAGCTGCTCATGCTGATGGTCTCACAGATAAGCCAGCTGCAAAGAGCCGTAAGCAGGGAGCATCTTCATCTGTCCCTTGGGGTGCCGTTCACAGACATGGTGGTTTTGACTCAATTTCATTAGGATTCTGTCAAAAAGTAAAGTCATAGCAGTCTAGAAAAAGAAACTTGTTTATCATCAATCTGGACAGGTATTTTCCCTATAATCATAGCCAAAACTTGGACCCCTCTGGTAGATTGACTGTGCAGGTTGCACACTGGACTTTCCTGCAGAGGTTTAAGCAGCCTGTGTTCTTGCTATCCAACTGCTTTCCTAGGAGCACTTCAGAGTAGTGATACCCACCTCCGGGTCTCCAGAGATGTTTCCTGAGGGCCTATAGGACTAGTCATGACCATGAGCAGATGAAAAGCAAAGCATGATGTTGAGAAGGACAGCAACATGCGTTATTACATGTGGCATACCATTCTGCACAGTTTTGCTAACACTGGAAACAGCTAACTTAAGAAAACAAGAAAGTAAAATGAACACTTTTTTTTTTTTTTTAACCTCGGGTACTGCCACAGGTGTCTCATGCCCCCAGTGAATTTTCCAGTGCCTTTGCACTGATCTTCATCCTAAAATTCTGAGCAGCAGTGAGTAAAAAAGCCCTAAAAAGTAAAATGCAGGACATATTGCATCTTCTTTTTTGCCAGCTATATGCACATGAAAACACATCCTCTTCTCAAACCAGTGAGATTCACTACTGTGAAGTGGAATGGAGAATTTGGAAGTGGAGGGAGAAAGCAACCTAAGAGAAAGTGGGAAGCAGCCAATAAAAGACATATGTAATCGAGGGAAGCAAACTGTAGTGCTAGGGGTTTGCTTGGGGTTGAAGATTTTCCAATAAGCAATGTAACAGAACGGATTTATGATTTCACCATAAAGTTGCATGATACCATTTAATGAATTAAACATTCGCATACGGGTTCAGAAAAAATATTACTGACTGGGAGAGCATAAAAGTGTTGGGACATTCTTCACGTTTATTACTCATGAAAAGCTAAAGAAAGAAAGCAATCACAATAGCAATGAAACATACTTTTCCACCCACATAGCATCTGATCAAATATTCACAGATGGAATTTATATGGGGGTTTATGATATTTTTTTTAAGCTGCAGTTGTAAGTTAGATTCTGCTAAAATCCAAATATACACATATATCATAGGTATTTATAGGCATCTTATTACCATAATAATTGAGCACTTCACGACTTTTAATGTATTTATCCTCACACCATCCTTGGAAGGGAGGATGGGCTACCGTTCCCAATGCTGAGATGGGAACTAAGGCACGAGAGGCTTTGGGCAATAAGATGCCTTAGCTGCCTTCAGTTTGGACATGGTAATGCCCAGAAAATAGGCATTTGGCCACATCAGAGTGCTTAAAAGAGCCAGAGCTAGACAGCTTCCTAACCAGTCAATAGGAAAGGCTACATGCCCCCTTGGACAGAGCAAGGAGAACTATCTAAAATAAAAATAAATTCCCCAGGACATTTATGTTTTGGAACACTCTCCTAAAATGGGAGAGTCCTGCCATCCAGCAGAATTCAAGCAAAATGTAGCTGATGAATATATGGATCTAGAAACCAGCTGATTTTTTTTTTTTTTGACTGCTTGAACACAGTCTTTGCAGATCACAAAGATCCTTCAGCTCCTAAATTCTGCCTCTGTGAATTCTGCCTTAAGACATTGACTGCAGGTGAGTGGGTAAAGCTGTGACAAACTTGCTGCCTCCCAGGAGCGGCAACAGCCCCATCAAATAGAAGGGAAAATGATCTGAGATTATGATTACGCTCCATTGCCTTTGGTCCCACACCATCACACCAGTGCCTTCATCCCACCAGCACTCAGCTGCACAGGGAACAGCTCACCTGAGTGACCAAACCCCTCTCAGTCACATACCTACGTGTTTTCCACTCTGACACCCAACCTGAACAGGTCCCTGGTGAAATACATTCATAGAGGTTGCAAGACTGACATTTCTGAGGTGACTGAGAGGGAGCAAATAACTCTCCTTTTGCAGCTTCCAAATGCTTGCTCTTCATTTGGACTCATGGCACTGACATGAAAGCGTCTCATTTAAGCATGTGTGATATGGCAGTAGGGCAGGGAAGTCTTGCATAATGTGGGCTGGGTTTTAGAACTCCCAATTCACCAAATAAATGAGGTTGAGCATGTGTCCGAGAGCCAGGAAGGGCTGTTCAGCTGGGTTCACACAAAGATGGGTTTCAATTCATACTCAATGCGCTGGCACACTGCCAAACATTTTGCCTACAAATTTTGCTCAGAACAACAAAAACTCATAATCTCACGGGTAAATACAGCCCAAAGCATCCAAAAGCAGTAATTGGCTCATAGCAACATGGAAATAGGCCAGAACTACATTTGCTTCAGACGTGGTGGGAAATAATTCAAACCTTAGCACCAGTGCTGTGGTCAGTTTGGAAACTGGGGTAAATTTGACACCACTACTGTGTTGAAAACATTCAAAAGATTTTTCCCACTCTTCTCTCATCCCCACCTCTAAAGATGAGCCTCCGAACTGCTCAGCCTCCAAGGATGTGCATGTTACCTAAATCCACTTTGACAGCCAGAGATTAAAGTATATCTCCATAAACAAATAAGCTCTATCTAGTTCCCAGTTACCAAACCAAAAGGAAGTTATATAGCAAAATCCTCAAAACACGCAGGCATCTGGCTTGAGTATTGTATTCATTCCTCCCAAAACACACAAAGGCATCTTGTTTGCTCACTGATGGGCGTGTAATGCAAAGGAATACACGCTCACACACCAGGAGGAAGCACAACGTCACTAATGTCAGATGTTATGTGCCATCAGCTGTCACTGAACTCAGCAACACGTGACATGGGCCATCTGATACTTATTCCATAAACTGTGACTTCTGCAGGACACTGCTTCAGAGACTGCCTGGCCTTTTCCAGCATTATCAGCCCACCAGAAGCCTGGACCTAGGGCTGTTGTTTCATGGCAACTGGTAGGTTAAACACGGACAGTTAGAGGAGGTACTTCCCTCACCTGCCCATTCTGTCCATTTTCTAGAGACTGCTGTGCTGCAGTAGATACAGTCAAACTGTAAGTGATGCAGTTCCCAAACCGTCATCTACAACCTAGGTGATTTTAGCAGAACAAGTTGCAAATGGCTGTAGTCCAAAAGTTACTTCACATGCAATTCAGCTTCCCTGCAAAGGAAAGAAGCAACCTTTGGGAGAGGGGAGGAAGAAAATATTGAGGAAGGCAATTATCTCTGCCATCTAGGTTTCGACTTCCCATCCTTGTGAATCAACTTCCTTAGGAAAAAATCCATTTGGAACTTTGAACCATCCTACTGAAAACATCCCATGTGTTATTTTTTGCAGTGTGTCTCAGCGTCATCTTATTTGTTATTTTAATTTTTAAAAACATTTCATTTGAAATGAGTAAAGAAGAAAAACCTCAGGCACTTTTTTCTGGTTCATTGTTTCTAGGCTGAAGTTGCAATATATAAAAATCAGTTCAGCTGGTTTTTGTCATTACTAGAAATAAAAAAATGACTTAATGACTTACTATCACATGGCATTCAGATTACAAAAGCAGCACTACATAAAACCCAATGCAGCACATATTAAATGGATTAAAATTGAACTAGATTTCTAATAGTGACTGTATGATGTGGTTACTTGAAATAGCTGGGGATTAGACTCAGTGACCCAGGAGGTCTCTTCCAGAATTATACTCCTAAAAAGCAATTGTTAATGGGGAATCATCATCAAAGGGAGGGTATTTTCTGTGGGTCCAACACAGATCTCCTTTTGTCCAATGTTATTCAACATCTTTAGCCAGGATGGTGAAGTTTTCAGAGGACACAAACATTTGGAGAACAGTAAACAATAATGGGAACGGGTCAACTGTGCTCACAGCTTGGTAAACTACGTTATTTTCAACGTCACTCTGCAGTGAAACACAGGATTCCTACATCTAAGACCAAGTCACTCTTAGAGCACAGTCAGAAGTAGGGACTCCCCAAACACTATCCTGTAAAACAGAAGGTACAATGCTTGGTTATTCAAAGAGCATGTTGTGCCAAAGTGAATTGTTATTATTACCTCTGCATACAGTGCTGGTGAGTCCATTACTCAAATAACATGTACAGTCCAAGGAGCTGAAACACTGGAAAGGGATCAGAAAAAGGCTACAGCAATGATTTTATGTCTGGAAAATCTGCCTTAAAACAAAAGAATTAAGCTCAGCCTCTTTAACTTCTCTAAGAAAAAGTTGAGAGGCAATGAAATCACAGTCTGTATTTGGGGAATGGAAAATATTTCTAACAATAAAAACTTGTTCAGTTTAGCAGACAAAAGGCATGCAATGTCTGACCAGCTAGAATTTGAAATTAGATTCAGGTAAGATAAAATATACATTTTAAATAATGAGTTCGGATAATCACTGAAAAAACTTACCAAGGAAAGTGGTAGATTTGTAAATTGCATGAAGTCTGAAAGGCCAGGTATCTTCCATAGTGACATGACCTGGCTGAAGGAAGTATCTGTCTTGATATGGGAATGACCAGGGCCCTTGCTGAGAAGAAGCAGTACAGGAGATCAAAGCCCCTTTACTGATTTTAAAATATGTGAAGAAAGCTAATCTGCCCACTTTTACAGACCATCACATACAACCTCTTCAGTCACAATGTAGAATCTCTCCGGAATCTCTCTATCCAAAAAGCACATTTATTTTGACTTCTGTGAGCCACCTCTTAGGCCTTTATTCCTTCTAAACCTTTCCATTCTTTGAGTTCTGTTTTCGTATCTTCTTTTAATCCAACGATTCCTCCTTGCCTTTCCATAAAGTTGTCATTTCCTTCAGATGCTCAGACTGATGAAAGAGCCATACTGAAATAAAAGCTAAATGAGGTGAAAATATATCCCATAAAAACCCCCATTAAGGAGTTTACAGAGAGATTTCCTACTCCTCTGGCTCAGATAGCCATATTTTATTCCTTCTAGGAAACAGAAAACCCTTAATCCCGTAAGAATGCAGCCAGAATCAAAGAGCAAGAGGAGGCATTAGGTTGCAAGAAGAGGAGGGGGGAAAGAAAGAAGAATTTTATTGTCAGCCCTTCAACACAGTGTGAATGAATGGGCCATCACCACAGCTACTGCGTGGAGCACAGGCACCGAGCGGAGCAGTTACAGGAGAAAAATATGATAAACTGGAAATCTACACAAAGTCCACGGTCAGATAGCACTGGGTTAACATAGTGTAATAGGCTGTTGAGTGCTTAATGAGCCAGATGCCGTTAGGAAAAATGTCTATTAGAGGAAAAGAACGGAGAGAGAAGGCAGGCATGAAATGTTTGTGTTCGGTCATGATTAATTAAGAAACTGAAAAACAGTAAATTTTGTAGTTTCTCATCCCTAACACAAGAAACCAATTCTTCATCAGAGCAAAATATATTCTGTCCCCAAACAGCTCTCAGGTTATTGCTTCCCCTGCCTTGTCCGTTTGTTCTCTGTGTGTGTGTCTGTGTGTGTGTGTTTATCCTTCAGTATTACAAGTTGGTCAGTGCTAAAACAAGACTAGCAACCACTCAATATAACATCCCAGATTATGGAAACCTGCTATTTTGTAAAGGTGTCTGGTATAAATGCCACATCCTTTTCTCTGTCTGCTCAAGCAGTTGCATAGGTTTGTGAGTTATTTAATTTCCATTTTTGATCAGGGTATCTTATGTGTTTTGTTTATTTCTTGTTGTAAATTAATTAATGTGAGATAAATTTTTTTCACTTATATCTTTCTGGTCTTCTTAAATTAGTAAGAGATAGAGAGGTTAAACCTGTATCTGTATTTTAATGAATAAACACTCTACTAGATGATAGATGCAGCTTTGCCTGGACATTTTCACATGTTTCTGGAACAAACCCTGCCTGAACCTCTGGCACCTTCTGTTGAAGCCAAGTCAGGCACTGTACAGTACAACTCAGCATCACTCAAGATTTGGGCTTGTATCATTTCAATTACTTTTCCCTAAAAAGGAGTCCTCACTATATTTTCAATTTTTCTTGTCTTCATTGTTGTCAAATTGCTTCTAAGAGACAAACACATGGAATTCATTGAGCATACAACAAAACCCACATTCAATTAGATATTGACTGGCTTGAGGGATAACAGCAATAAAATGTGGCCAAGGGGAAAAACAGGGGCTATGGTACAGTGACCCAAGCACTGTGGGCAGAGAGGAACGTTTCATAATCACAACAACAATGAGGCGAGCATGGGGAACGGCATTGTCTTCTCCACACCCTGCCATCACAACACTGTTCCTGGAACCAGCCCCACCACTGGTGAGAAAGCCTCTTTGAAAATCAAACCCCTCAATTTTCAAATCGCCTTCAGCCGTGTGGATCACAGATCCACCTGAACTGAGTCTGGTTAGTTCTCTGCCATGTGTACGATGTGTTTTCCCACTCCATCCTCCACATCCACCACACTAGTGAGGCCAGCAAAGCAAACTGTCATATGTTAAGTTTTGTTCCTTAAGAAACCATGCATTTTGCCCATGATATGGACTAACCCTGAACAGATCACCTTACCATAACTTCTCATACAGCCTCTAAACCATCTGGTTTTGCTGTTTATCCAGTCTAAGCTATTCACCGGACTCTATCGAGTCAAAGGAGAAGGATTCATCTTAGAGAAACTCATCTGACCCAACAGAGGTGTCTCAGAGAGATGACTGTCTTGCTTCTTTGATGACATTTGGGGGCTGAACGTGCAGATGGTCATGTTAGATGGACCGAATTGCGTCTTTGCTTTCTGACTTCAGAGGACAGTTTTCAATGGAAGTGACAGTAAGTCTATTGAAATCCACTCCACTTTATTGACTTAACTTGGCTTCAAACCAGAGCAAACAAGCTAAGAGCATAAAGAAAGAGATGCTTATCCTCTGTGAGGTCACCAAGATCTGTATCCTTCCCTGTCTTCATTGGTTATTGAAAGGGTATAAAGTTACTAGGCTCCTAAATGAGACACCTCACTTGAATGACTGAAATGAGGTGGGCCAAATCTCTGCTTTCCTGACATTCTCTGCAGTTATTTCTTTGCAACATCCTGATCTGACAGCTGTACAAATTCTGCAGTACAAAACCTGATCAAAATCCCAGCCCTTCACCTGCTTTTGCAGAGAGACATTTTCCCACCAGAAGCTGAAATAACGCAGGAGAGTATCAGGAGTGAAAATTTTCACTGAAAATTCAGTGAAATTCAGGAGTGTCACTAAAACTCACACACCTTGAAGTTCCAAGTGTATTTTCTTCTTTTTTCCTCCAACTCACATTTAATCCTTTTCTCTCCTCTGACACTTTCTAAGCCTGCACATTATGAAGTTCCCATGCCACGCTCCTTCCCACTCTCTTTGTGACGGTTATAGGAGTTTACACTAAAGATTGCAGCCCTGTTGTTCTGTGGCCTGAACCACAAGAGAAACATAAGTAATGTTCTATATAAGATACTCCCATTTCCTAGAATTCACTCCCACTTCCAGTGTTTCTTTGCAGAGAATCTTCTTTGGGAAGATATAAATAATTTTCCTTTTCTCCTTCCTGGTTTAATGTCACGGTTGATAATTTCCTTTCTTCCCTATCACGATATGTCAGATCTGGGACCAAAGCAAGCAGCACCAACAGGAAAACTCTCTTCTGAAAAAAGCTGAGAATGCCCCATACAGTATATCTGCCATCATTCATGGCTTGCTTTAACAACTCAGGAACAGGACTACTCCATCCCAAGGGTGTTTTAGGGTACTGGTTTTGTCTCTTTTTGGGATGAGAGCCTGGTCTCAAGAATGAGTTCACCCAAACATGCCTCTGCTCACAAGTTAGTGTGGTCAGACCTGGTCTTTGGGGTTTTTACCTATATCTACCAGTGCTTCAAACTTCATCTCCAAGATAAAAGACTCCATTGGAACTGTTACCTAGTGGACAAGAATTTGACATTCCCACTACTTTGACACAGGTTTTACAGGATGGGGATATACTTTTCACTGACATTTGGATACCACCCATCTCTCTACTGGGCAGCCTCCATGGATCCAAGTCATAAAGCTGAATCGCTTTGATGATGTTACTTGAAGGAAGCAGGTGAAATCCCTTTCCCTGCTGCCGATTCACCATTGGAGTCAGCAGCGCCTTCCCATCCTGTTTCCCAGCGGGAAGTTATGGTCTCCCCATCATCCCACTCCACAATCCTGGGACACTGCCAATAATATCTGCAGCCAAAGGAGGGGAATGCAGTTTCCTACCACAAGAAGCAGAATGGCCAGTGCAGATGTTTAATGTGTACTCTTCTCTGCAGATCTATGCGAACTAAGGATGCACAACCCAGTTTACATCAAAGAACCAATGTGAACTTTCATCCACAATTCAAACTACATACTAGTCTGAAAAGCATGGGGGAACGTGGACCAGAAGCGCATACCTTGGCATTTGACACAGCTTTGTGTTACTCCAGTGCTAACATTGCTAACTACTTACATCATACTGTACAAGACATTTCAAGAAGTGCTTTAAAACTAATGCTAAAACATTACAGAACAAGAGTGCCATGGGGGGCATAATTCAATCATGCACCACAGCAGCCTCATTCCACAGCCAGAGATACAAGACAACGCCAGCAGTTAGCTCATATGTGCAAGTTACCAGCAACACCTTCTTCGGCAAGGCTAAGGCACAAATTCCTGCAATGTGATCCATAATTCAGCCTCTACCTCTGTAAAAGCAGTAATATAGGCAAGTATTGCTCACACCGTTGCAGTACATATTTCTGTATTTCTATTTAAATTCACCCATTGAGATGCATGACTGCTTCTTTTGGTCATGCACCTTGTCTATGAGTTCATGTGACACGTGTAACTTTTAAAGTAACACTTGCTAAGCTGCTGTGATGTTTATCTGCTTTATGAATTCAAACAATCTCTGTTCATTTATTCATAAAAATCTCAGTTAGGGGCTCCAAACACCTGGTCGCAGAAACACAATTACTCACAAAAAGCACACCAAGAAGTCAGGAAGAGCCCAGACACATTCTTAGTCTAGCAAATCAGTTAGAAATATAATTTTTTTTTTCTTTTCAGCTGTCCAAATCAGGTGCTCTTACCTTTTCTACATATTCAGAATCATGTTCTGTGAGACAAACCGACCTTTTCTGAGAATACTAGCTAGCGCATTAGATTACATGTATGTATAGCAGAGACAAACACACTTGTTGATTTCTGCTCAGAGCTTGGACCTCAAGAACAGGGAACAAATGTCCTAAAACATCACCACTAGATCCATCGAAGGCTCATTTGTCAGACCCTTTATGTCCATAGAAGTGAATTCTCTGAAGCATATGGAAATCTTGTTAAGATCAGTTGTCTCTGAACAATTTTTTTAGAAATCTTTGCATTTTTGGCTTGTATAATCACTCTTTGTTGCAGAGCACAAAGGATACTTAATTCAAATTCCACTGCCTGCTGATGCTGGGGAACCAGCACTTCTTCAGGTATCTTTCATTCTGTTGTTAATTTTGCATCTTGTGTCAAATTTTAGAGATTGATCCTTCACTAACACACCCTGCTCACTGCCACCTATACCCATGGAGAGTAGGTGTAAAATTGTTCTGAAGCATAAAAAGTGTCCTTCTCCCATCATACTCATCCTCTTCCCACTAGCACTGGATGCAAACCACTGTGCAAATAATTAACACGCTTGCCTTCCTTTGGGTTGGCTGATAAAATGGAATCAGACAAATGAATTTTTGGTCCCCACTGATCTTTGAGTTCACTGTGTTATGACAGGGTGTGAGGTGACATGTCAGATAATGTATCGTGTCACACTCCCCCACTATTTGATGCCATTTAATGTAATGCATCCTGGCATGCCATGATGGGACGACACAGAATGAGAAAGAAGCCAAACTGGAAATACCAATTACCCACTCTTAACCCTGAGGCAGTAGGGGAAAAATATGCCTGTGTCTGGGTGACCCTTGCTCTGCTTGTTGCCCAAGCTTCGTAATTCAGGGAGTTTGTTTCGGGTCCTCCTCAGTCTGAGGTCGTTACTAACCATTCAGATGGCCAAAGTGCCTGTAACCCTCCACTTCATGGGATATCCAGGAGAAGCAGCGGAGAAATCAACTGAAAAAAAATGTAAATCACTGTTCCCACAGTGTCAAGTTAAGCTGATATTTTGTGTCTAATGAGCTGCAAAGAAAGCCACGGGGTATAAGGAGGAAAGAAAAGGCAGGAGAGAGCAGGGAGAAGGGAGACTGTGTTGCAGGGAGGCTCAGTTGAAGAGCAGGCTTGCTCCCAAAGGCTGCATGGACAGACAGGGTCGAGCCTTGTGAGCTGTCTAGCAGAGTAGAAACAAGCAGAACATGGGAATAACGCCCCCTGTTCTGCTGCAGGTCAGCTCTGGGCAAAGGTTACTCTCCCAACCTGCCCCGAGCAGCTCACTGTCACCTTTCTCTCCATCTACTCCTCTGGTCTACCAACCAACCTTCTTGGGTAATTGCTGCCTAAACTGGTCCACTCAAATGGTCCAAGTTGAAGCATAGCCTCCTGTTCGACCCCTGCAGCACTGAGTGAGGGTACAATTTCACACGTGGGTATTTTGGCAAGCTGGAGGCAGAGCTAACCCCCCAGCAGAGAGGCAGGGGGGATCCCATGGGATCCCCCCATTGTCTCTCAGCTGCACCACACCGCCACATGTGGCTACCATGAACAAGAGTGATCAAAATTCTTTTGGCTTGTGGCACGAATAGGGTGATACAAAGTCATGGTTTCATGACAGCTGAGCTTAGTACCACAGACAAAGCAGAAATCAGCAAGGTTTCAGCAAGTTTCCTTCTCAAAATCACCTTCCAACGTCACACCTTCTTGCATCCCCACCACGTATTTCTAAAAGCAACAGTTTCCACCCACATGTCTAGATCCCAAATTCCAAATACATCATACCAGGAATGAGTTAAGAGCAAGGATACTGTTTCTGCTTGATCCAAATCCAGTTTACCCTGTTCCCTCTCATCAGTCTGTACGAGGCTGTGCTCTCCAAATACTCCTCTGCCAATCTCAATGGCCAGTCCTTTCTTAGCACTGTATTCTTTTTTCCCCCATAAGTAGTTCCTGGAAAATAATATCTGTTCAGTCCCACTGTCTGTGTCCTAAAGCATATATCACTGCGAATATCTATGTATGGGTGCATATGCCATGCCATTATTTGCCCATCACTTTCTCAAAACTCATTATGATGGGTTGGCTGAAGACACTTGATTTTTCAGATTTTTTTAATGGAAATAAAGGAAGTCAAACATTTTTGTGTTATGCAAAATAGTTGTCACGCAAATCCTGCTCTCAACACGTACTTTGTTGAAACCTCTAAAGAAAAATTGGTATTTGTAAGCTCATTCATAATACTCTTGGAAAAAAAAAACAAAACCACAAAACAAACAAAACAAAAGAATAAAACCACCCCATCACAATTCAAACAAAAATTATACCTTCATTAATAATATCATATAGATATGAAATATGTATTTGCAGTATCTGTCAGAGGCTGCCTTGGTGTGTTCCCACGCAGGCTTGCAGCACCCTGGAAACAAACTATTTTTAATGCTATACTTTCATTAATTACTTTCATGGTTGAAGAAACATTACCCTAGCTATAAAAAAATGTTTTAAGGATATTGTGAGAAATAAGGAGAAATGTTCCAGAGTACATTCTGTTAGAAGTGACAACGAGCATATCTTGTTGTATCATTTAACAGCTGGCAACTACAAACACGATATGGCAGATCACAACTGCACTGGACATACATATGGGCTAGCAAATTCCACGTTGTTCACGGCCAAGCAAAATTTGAAGAATCCTTCTGGCAAAGCTGAGGGAAATGCAGATTTACCAAAGGATGATTTTATTTTGTTGGGCTGTATACTGCAGTTATTATCTACTTTATTTGAACGTCTTTTTTCAACATAAGTTCCCTGTTTGTAAAAGAGAAAAAGCCTAGCTAGTCTCCAACAGAGTGGCAAAACTGAACAAATTGCAAAATCATACCATGAAATTGCAAGAAAAAAGTGCTGAAATGATGCAGTCGAATTCCAACTGGATGGAATACTGGAAAAAAAATAAAAATAAATCAGACATCTGAAACTGTTGCACGAAATCAATGTGGCAACTGCAGGTTTTAAGATAAAATCTCTGTGTCAGGTCCTGAACAAACAATTGTGAGCAGGAATCCGGACATGAAACACTCTTAGTTCAGAGGCACAGACTCAGCCCCATGAGTGACACAGCTTAAAGCTGTAGGATTTTTCAGACCTAGTGATGACAGGGTGTTTTTTGAAACACAATGTATACAACACTTGTTCGTTCCTTGAGACAGTCCTACACAGAAGCAAAGTACATTTAGGGTTGCAATGGAGGCTAATAGAGACATGAGCTTCCTAGAGGCAACAGATGGGGCAGCCTTGGGGTAATCAGCAAGATCCACCTTTACCCGAAGCAAAGCACACACAGTGGAGCTGATCCTGCTGGCCTCCAGTAGGCCACATTTGTGCACCGAGTAATAAATAATCTCATTCAACACTGTCCCATTTCTGACAACTTGTCCTGCAGCCCGTGTCTGAAAAATGCCAGCTTAGCCCTAGTAATCATCAGTGCAGCATGTTTTTCTGTTGAAGTATGTTTGTATGTTAAAAATGCAGATATATTGACATATACGTACATTAACAACTCTCTATAAATAGAATAAACAGGGGAAACAAGCCTTATCTGCCTCCACCTACCACCCAATGCATGTTTAATATAGTTATGAGTATTTCTAGTTCATTTTTCCTTTTGATTCCAGACCTGCCTGTGTTGTGATTCTCCTGCAGTTTAAGTAGAACACCCCTTGTGTTCAATAATTAAATTTCACTCTTTATAGACTACACAAAATATTGCTAAGCCTTAAAGGACAACCACTATAAGAACATGAACAGTCATAAGGATTCCACAGGAGCTTCTCAATTGCCTTAATTTTTTATCTTATTGCAGTAAAACTTAGCGTGTTTGAGTCATTCCATTCTCAAGAAATTGGTAACTACAAGTAAACAAAATGCTTAAACAGCTTGGCTAGTGATCAAAATCTCAGTCGGGCCAATGACTATATTTGTGTTGTTAGAAGTGTTGATGTGATACGAAACTAAAATTCTACTATTCAAAGATTGAGCATAAAAGACAAGACATTTTTTGGTTTGTTAAGGAAGCTGTGAGTGTCATAGTACCCTGGCAACTACTGCTTATGAGCATGTTTTCCCTTGAAAACTTTTCACTCTATCACTCAGCACTTGATCGGTTGACATAGAAAAGATTCATCAACCCCCAGCTTGAAAAACTACACTCAACTCTGTAGTAACATTGCTCACAGAAGTTAGACTGAACTTTTCTCACAGGGTAATTGCGTGCATTTAGCAGGAAGGAGATACCAAGCGTGGTCTCAATGTCTGCAGCCAAAGTGGCTCTTGCTAGAGCAGGACACCTGCATTCACACTAGCACTGCTGCTGGAGCTTCAGCAGAAGGGAACATACAAGTTAAAGTAGAAGAGCCACAGTCTTGTCAAGGGCCTTTTCCAATCTGTAGTTCAGTGTCATTAATCCAATACCTGCTTCCAAGTTTTCTGTTGGTAGAACATTTCAAAAAGGCTTGGAATTCTTTCAAACCAGTTAATTGGTTAGAATCAGGAGCACCACGTAGAAAATGTTACGTTACCCACACACCAGGCACTATAACTGAAAGGGTTAAGCCACTTGATTTAAAAATTCTAATCCCAAAGTTTATATTTCTTTCTAACTTGTCTCCTTAAATAAGTAAGGTTTAGGATAACAATATTTTCTGTCAGACAGTCCTTCACTGATAGCTTGAACATGTCAATCCACATCAATCAAATGTGGCAAAGGAACAGCCACCCCAGAGATGCTGCATTCCTACAGATTTTCTGGATGTAGGTAGCTGAGTAGGGGAGAAAAACTAATTAATGATGGCAAGGTCAATAGACAGTAACTTATTTTAAATACCAAGAATCAACAGAAATGGTACTTCTCATGCTCTCCAAAAGACAAACACATAAGAAACTAGATTTCTATGTTCATAATGCTTCCCTCCCTCTGTCAGGCTGTAGACAACACTGAGAATGATCAAGAGACAAAGTTTCTTTTATGTTAATCCAAAGCAGAGTATCTCCCTTTTCAATTGAATTTTTATAAATAGAGGAAAAACAAGATCGAGATTGTAAGGATCTTATACACAAAGACAAGCAGCTGTTAAGACATGAATTTATGTGACATTGCAGCTATCATTCACGCCTGACTGAAGGAAATAGTGCATCCCCTGGAATAAGGTATTGCTCAATATTCAATCAAGTATCAGGTGCTGACCCATAAACTATCCCATCACCATCATGAGTTTTACATGGACATAAATTTAAAGTAGTTCTGAATGAAGTCTTGATCACTATAGCCATCAGACTTGAGAATTCCTATATGGAGTCTGATTACTTACAGGTGAACTGCAGCCTAGCATTAGAAGTATTTTTATTTGAGAACCGTAAATAACCAGTCTTTATCTAATTATCACTGCAAGAACAGATAATATAATCTAAATTAAGAAGGAGTAGACACAAAATATTATTATTCAAGGCAAGATTTCTATAGGCAACCCCACCTGGATAATTAGCAGCACCATCTCTGATCCTCAGGTTTTCAACTGACAGGTACATGTATAACCCTCTGACCCTGTTTTGCAAAATTAATGACTTGCTCAAAAAATACACTGATGGAAACCCAGGGGACTCTGGGTAAAATTATGAAGAAGAACCTCCAATACTTTGATAAGATTCCCTAACTATAGTCTCCTAAGGGAACGATCTTCTTTACACTCACCAGAGGGTTAGGGAGGCTAGCTTACTTCAATACTCCTCAAACAGACTTATTTGACAACAGGTTTTGTTGTTGGAATGTTGTGTTTACTTTCACTGCAGCATTGAGAGCCAGTCTGGGAAATAATGCTGTAATATTCCAGGAAGAAATGGAAGACATGAGGCGTCCTCCTCCTTTCATCCCCCACAAAGTGGCTCACAAATCGTATCACAGAGGATTAAGCCCTCGAGTCCTGGGCACCTGTGATCAGCCTTGGTGGGCACTTTCCCAGCTAAATGCCATCTCTTTCAGCTCATCCGTGACCTTCTCCTACACAGAGATTTTGGCAACATTTTGAGAAGTCAGCAAAAGTATTCTGCTTCTTGGCTCTGACATAAAATGCAATCAGAGTATGCCAGGAAAAGCCCAGGAAAAATAGCTGAGAGGAACCATGACCCAGTGGAGCATGTCTATAAATCCAAACGGATCAGCCATGCAGTTTCTCTCACTTTCACTACGGCACCTGCAGAGGAAAGATTTGTGAGAGAGAAAGTGACTGGAAATCTTCCTATACAAAGGCCCTCCTGATACACTTGGGGAGGGGGAAAACAGATAAGAGCAAAGGGAGCCTCTGGAGCACACAGAGTTCAGGTGTGAAAGGAGGAAAAAACCCAACATAAAAAAAATAATCTTTGCTTTAAAACAATCCTTTCAGCATGAGCTACGCACTAGTGTGGCACTTTGTTCTATCATTATTTGTACAACAGTAGGATATAGAGGTCTCCAAGAACAAGGTCCTTTGTGTTAGGTTCCTCACACAAGCATTGTAAGAGATGCTACCTGTCAAAAAGTCTTTCTAAGTAGACATGACAAATAGGGGGAGAAAGCAAGAAGCATAATTTTCTGCATGAGAAACTGAAGAGAAATTAAAAAACATGCCCAAAGACATTCCAGAAATCACTAGCAAGGCACTGATGTGATCCCAGCTCCTTCATCACAGTCACTAGTAGATGACTACTGATACAGCAATCACCTGACCTAGCACATTAACCACCTGTTAACCCTCCTTGACTGCAACTCACTGTCTTACTCAGACCTGTAATGCCTGTAAAAATGGAAAGTAAACAAAGTACATTCCAGAGCACTATTTAAAAATTCTGCTTTTAGGTTTTTTTAATTGTGAACATTGTAAAAAAATATTAAGAAAAGCTACCCCTTAGTTCTAACAAAACCCACTTAAGCACGCTCTCAGATACCTT
This sequence comes from Limosa lapponica baueri, assembly GCA_002844005.1. Taxonomy (NCBI): domain Eukaryota; kingdom Metazoa; phylum Chordata; class Aves; order Charadriiformes; family Scolopacidae; genus Limosa; species Limosa lapponica. The sequence continues at coordinate 27,981 of KZ505909.1, read as the reverse complement.
CTTAATTCCTTCTCCTGACATCCCTGATTTCTTTCGACTGTGGGATCTTTAGGTGCTCACCAAATATTCCTGCTTACTTCTGTTACTCCAAACACTTCTGTTCCTTACCTAAAATCTGAGGGATCTGTTCACCTTTTTCAGATGACCAGTGCCAGTGCAGTACCTCGACTGGCTGGTCTGAGGAAAGCAAGCAGAATAATACCCTTGAAATACACTTTTCAAGAGGCAATAAACCATCACGATGAGGACAGTCAAGTATTCAAACAGGCCTCTCAGAGAGGTTGTGCTCTCTCCATCCTTGGAGGATTTGAAAACCCAATGGGATAAAACTCTGAGCAATGATGTCCAATCTCATAGCTGACCCTTTTTTGAGTAGAAGTTTGGGCAAGAAACTTCCTGAGGTCCCTTCCAGCCTCGATTTATTCCATGATCTCCTGATCTTACCCTGTGAGACAGGTTCTCAGCTCCATGGAAAGTGGATTCTTATTTTAAAGATACTCCAAGTTCTGCATTATGATTCATTTTAAACTATGTCTCACTAGAAGAAACAGAAATAAAAGTATCTCTTCTGTCTACATGAATTTGATATTAAACACAAAAAAGTCACTTGTGTTATTGATACCATCAGCGGTGTTTCCAACAGCAGCCAGGTAGGTTAATCCCTTTCTAACATTGATCTCAAGTGTATAATTCTCAGTAGGAAATTTGATAACAGTGTGATAAATGAGTTGTAGAAACCTGATCTCCTGGCCCATCCTGGATCCTGTGCTTCCCTTTCTGTCTACCTGCTGTATCAGCTCACCCCACCCCACAGAGCCACTTGGAGCGTCACAAAGCTCTGTGCATGTGAGCGTGCACGCAGCCCTCCAATGAAGTATGTTGGATTTGAAGCACAAACTTGATGAACTGCAAAACACATGGGCAGTAGAAGCCCAGCTGCACTTTTTTTGGTCGGCAGCCATGGCTGGGCAAGGCAAAAGGCCACAAGCCTGTAGCAGAAGACAACACTGCTGTCTTACCTTACATATACTCTTTAAGTCATTTAGGGCAGACAGTCTTTGTCCTCTCTATATGGCTTATAAACCACCTACTTTAAAGGGTCTTGAATATTGACTAGAATCATTCATTAATATTCAACATCTCCCAAGAGCACTTAACAGTTCCTAATTGGCAAATTACTTTTCTTGCTTGTTACTGGAAATACACGTTATATTTGTTCAGATGCAGCAGATTATTTGCTTCTGAGAAATTAAAATCAGTTGTGACCACCTTCCCAAAACGATATGGCAGTTGCATGGCATGTTTGATTGATGAAGTGTTCGCTGAGTGATGTGCTATGAGCTGTGCCACTAGTTTATTGCATAGACTCTGGTTGGGTTCATTACTTACCCTGTAGGTTGACAACTTCAAAGTTGACTCAAATTTATCCACACAACATTGATTTCAGTTTGCTGAAATACGAAAGTATCGTACTTTCCACTGGCACAGTTTAGTCTGATGCTGCTGTATAATCATTTTGCAGTACATTAAAGGACAGAACATGGGCTTTCACTGTGACAACCTTGACGTTATACCACTTCAGAGAAGCCAGTAGCCCTATCGGGTACTAATATCACCAAGGGCTTGGTGCACACAGCTGAGAAACAGTGGCTTCATTAGTTATCAGTGATCAGCTGAATTGTGGAGACTGTCTATATTATTGCTTATCTCCAGATACGTGGAAATATAATGTAACTTTCATGTTGTTTATCAAAGTTTAAGATAAGAGACTTAACCTCATCATCAAGTCAAGAACATGTGCCTTCAGGGTTGCAGAGAGCTGCAGCAGCTCAGCTCCTACGCTTCAGTGGGTTCAATTGCCACGTCTCCATTGCGTGTTTGGGCTCTATGTACACTTGATTTAAGCTGCTTGATCCCACTACCCGAGATCTCTCTGCAATGTGGGGAACTAGCTCTCCACAACTTCCAGCGCACCTATGCAAAAATACAAATACCAGCTTTGATTTTATAGGGACAGTAAAGGAATAGGTAAACATAAAGTTATTTCAAGAAAAACCTGGGACATCCCAAGAAAACATGTTGTGCAACTGTCAAAAGCTAATGACGATCTACAGTCAATGGTCTGCAAAAAGTGTAACAGCAAATTAGAGCTGCTGCTCTTTCTGTTCCCCTGAGCATCAGAAAACACATCAGATACGCAGCAACAGTTATGTAATAGGAAGCAATAATTTCCGGCAATTTCCACATCAGCATATTATAATATGAACACATTGATGTGGAACTGACCAACGACCAAGCCACAGAAGGATGTAACTTTGGCAAGTAGATTTATAACTCCTTAAAAAAACAAAGAAAGAAAGAGGAAGACAGAAAAAAGGTGTTAGTTCCAACACTATGCTTTTCCAACTAGAAATCTTCCAGGCACTCTGCAAACATTGTGCAACATAGTTCTACACAGCTCCAAGAAGGACACTGAATGGGCACAAGTGTACCTATTTCTTACCTGTGTAAAGTAAGGGGAGGATGGGAAGTTGTAAGGTACTGGAATGAGACCCCAGGAATTTGGATTCCTGTGCCAGTCCCACCAGAAATACCCAACATGACATTAGGAAAGCTACTTCAGGCCAAAATTCAAAGGCATTTAAAACAAATTGGTCACCCAGCCAGATCTTCAAATGCTCCATAGCTAGAGTTCATTGATTTCAAGGAAAGCTAGTGCAAAATCTATTTGGGAGTCTTTGAGAAAAAGAACATCTTTGGCATCTCCTGAATCTGGCACTGGTGATTAGTCCCAGAGACTATATGCATGCTTCATGTTATTCATATGTCAACCTGAGCTCTTCCTAAGTTTGTGCTTAGATCTCTCTTTGTAAACTGGAGTTGCTAATATTGTCTGCTTATTTAGTTGTCTGTCTAAGACCTAAGCTTTATGGAGTGTCAATAACCTACGTGTCTATTCCATGGCTAAAACAAACTTGCAAAGGTATAACAATGCTAGAAATAACTACTAATAATGTAATAACAAGGGGTAACATAGAAAAGGCAAGTCCTTTTTAATCTTTAAAGGGGGAAACTCAACTTAACTTATGCTTATTCTCCAGCTCAGATCACCACAGCTTTCCCAACATGAGAGAAGGCCTGATTCAAAGAAGGGTTGAGGTTCACGTATGTCCCCTTTATCTCTCTAGGATAGGAAGGTCTCCCAGGACAGAGCATAGGAAGCCACAATCTTTGTAATCTGAATCTTGCACAAAGTACAGTTTACTGTGATTGATAAACACACGCAAGAGTCCTGGTTTTTCTTCTAGGAAAATCAATGGAAGTTTAGCCACTAATTTCAGTAGAAACCACCTATGGCCAAAGTAAAATATCATTAGCTCCGTGTTTTTTTCCAGCGGTGATGTCGACTGCCAGGGCACGGTAAACAGCAATATCAGCATATTAGTATTTATTCCAAAATGACAGCATTGAGTTTGACAAGTGACAGACTGAATGCAACAAGTCTTTGATTCTGGCAGGCAGTTTCTTTCCAGAGTCCCGAAGGTTATGCAGACAAAGAGACAACTATTTTTATATTCAGTCTGCAGAGTCAAGACTCCAGGGAAATTGTTTTGTTTAACTTTGAAGTCTTTGGAACATTAAATTTTACAGACATAGATTCACATCTGCTTCCACACTTCTAAGACATTTACAGGTGATCTGACCTCTTTTCAGCCTCATTAGACTTACCAAATAATTGCAAGCAAACAATCAGACCCCTCTGAAGGAGAAAAGCATCCAGACTGTGCAAGTAGGATGCATTCTTAATTGGCACATCCATGCATCACTGAGTATTGCTTGGGCTCATTGCCGCTGTGTGATTTAACGCAGCAGTCTGTACTTCCCCCTGTGTCTGATAGTAACGTGACAAGGGATTTTAAAATGTATGTGTCTGGGAAACATAATAAAGTCAAAATACTGGGGAGAAAGCAAGGGAGCAGCTGTATATTTATAGTAGGTTTTGTAGAAGCAGAGCCAAATCACAGTTCTACCAAAGTTCGAAATTGGGGAGAACATGTTGCAAAGGGGGATTTGCATAAAAGTACATAAGCTAAGCAGTACTGGAACCTGTGGAAGTTTACACCCACAAAAATCACAGAATTGTATAAAGGTTTGGGTTGGAAAGGACATTTAAGGGTCATCTAGTCCAACCCCCATGCCATAGGCAGGAACATCTTTCACTAGATCAGATTGCTCAAAGTCCCATCCAACCTGAACTTGAACACTTCCAGTGAAATCAAGCCTAAGTGTCTCCAATAGAGAAGTTGGAGGAATACAAAAACTGAGACTCGTTAAAGACAAACACAGATAGTTTGTTGCTTGGGACTTGACATAGCACAAGGATTTACACAAAGAGGTGAAATCCAGAGCTCTGTAAGTGTTCCCAATCTAAAGCAGTAAGTTTCTATGCTTACGTTTCACTCCCGTGCCGTGCACACCTCAGGAGGTGATAGCAAAGGCAGCACTGTGCCAGTTCTTGATTTCTTCTGATCTTCAAAGCATCCATCACATTCCTAGAAGGAAGAAGAAGGAGAGGAGACACCTGAGTGGTCAAGAAGCACTAGGTGAAAGGAAGTCTTGGCAGTGGCTCTCCTCTCACTGTGACTCTTGGCCATATCAACCACGGGAAGAATCTGCTCAAGTTATTTCAACTCTCCAAACTTTTTCCTTCTCCTGGGGAGAATTTTCCATCAGCTCATTAAGCCGGCTCTGGTGGCAGTCCCTGAACAAAAAGGTTAGTGTGCCATAGTACTAAATTATCTTTCCACGGGTATAAGGATTGATTTATAAGGGGTCTTTACAGTGGTTTCAGACTCTAGAAGTGGTCCAAAGGGAAAAGACCAGAATGTGGTTTGTGGGAACGAAAGGTACAGGGAATACCCTGGGAAAGTCTAGTTACACTCATGTGCTACATTAATCCTAAGCATTTTGAGGTCTCTCTAGAAAATGAAGAAAGCTCAGCTACTTAAAGATCAATTGTGCCTTTAACTTGTCCCCCACGTAGCTTATGAAGAGTGTTGATTACCCACAAAACTGGATCAGTGGTCATTTAACTCCTGCCCGAAGGCACATCACAGCAATTAAAGGAGGAGTTGAGTTTCCACAGTCAAGTCACATTAAGGTGCCTCTGCTGAAAACACTAGCAATGCTGCTAACGTATCTCCACAGGAGTGGTGTGCCCAACGATGAAAACCTGTGTGATCACTGAAAAATGAGAAAATGCCACCATCTCATTCCACTTTCCATTTCTACTTTCTAAGGGAAAATTTGACCACTGCCTGGAAAGCATTGACGCAGGCTTGAAATGAGAGATACCCATAACCCCTTGTGTCAGCTTGCTCAGGAGTCACTTATGAGATGTCAGGATCATTTCTGCCCCCATGGACACCAGCATCAAACAGAAGCAGTGCTCTAGGAGGGTCAGCAGTCCAAGGTTCCAAGAAAGAACAGAAACCTGAGTAATTTTGGGTCATTGTAACAAAGCTCTGGAATGCCCTGGAGTGTATGCCCCCATATATCTAAAAATTTCCTTCAGCTCTGATCAGCACAAAGAAGGTTAACAGTAAAACTCTGGGCAGCGTACACCCAGCACTTTTGAGTTTCAACAATATCTAGCCTGGAGCAATAAGAGGAAAGGAAGGGCTTCCTCTGTTTCACATGGATGGAGAGATGTGAAACATTTAATCCAGTGCAAGATTTTATACCCCATCTTGGACAGCAGCCAGAAGCTGGAATCTGAGAAGAAGTCAGGAGAGTCAAGCTGGTCCATGGATGTGGACTAACACGCCTCTGGCAGAACATGCGGTCCTCTGCTTTCTAATGACAACTGCACTGCAAATCAAAACGTGTCCTGTATGCCTAGAGGAGCGCAAGTCATTCTTGAGTCAACTCCACCTTTTTTAACTAATATTATCTCTAATTTTTCAGGGTTTTTGAGGCAGAGTTAATCAAGTATTTTATTTTCTCTTTTTCAAAGAAAAAGATCCAAATACCACTGAAGTCAAAAGGAGTTTGCAGCCCTTCACGGGGTCTGGACAGCAAGCAACAGAAAAGGGCTTTATTTCAGGGGATACCCAGCAGACACTCGCTGACAGTGATCAATGGGTCCCGAAGCAGAGAAAAGGGAAGATCGGGAGCACGGATCTCATTTGGCATGCAGACAGCATCTCCGGTTCCCCGCACGTCCAGCTCAGTGGCAGAGCAATGAGTAAAGGTCGCCCTGGTGACCTCAGTCTGGGTAATGTCCCCATATGGTGCATTGACACACAGACCTGTACAATGAGCTGTCACAGGAGAAAAGACTGGACACTTCTTCACATTCAAATTGCACTGTCAAAAACTTCAGACAGAAACATGTATTTTCAGTCTAAAATCACACTGCTCAGCACAGGCTGAAAAAAAGTTGGTGTTTGGAAGCCTTTTCAGCATCTTCTTTTAGTAAAACAACAAGGAACTCTGCACCAATTTCCCCATTAAAAAAAAATCATAGCTGGTATAGTAAGATTAATTGGATCAGATTATGCAGAAGCATAGCATCATTTATAAAGATTACTCTTAATAACTACAGAATGACTTCAAGAATGAGATCTTTAATAGGGGTTGCTGAAATCATCCTGGAGAAGTCAATAACAATACAAATATCAATTTTTCAGTCACGTAGCATAGTCAACAAAACAGTGCAGACACTAAAAGCTCACTCCTTGGCTGTTGGAGAAGTCTCCAATGAATCCCTTGGTGGAAGCTCTTCATGATATTTTGATCTGGTAGGCCAGGCCTGAGAGAGACCGCAGAGATTTTGCAGGCTGTGTGCAGCCAGGCTGAGCACCAGAGAGCGAGGCTTTGTGCTCCAGGCTTCGCAGTCACCAGCCAGTCCCTTACACCATAGACAGGACTAATCCCATGGAGCTCAGCTGCAGCAAACTGGACCCACTCTTGGCCCCATCACTACACTCTCCCTCCGGCCCCAAAGTCTTTTTCACCACCAGGTACCCCATTACATGTGTTTCTTTGATATCTGTGAAACAATTCTGCAAAAGGAGAGTTGGACACATCACAGAATCATAGAATGGTTACAGTTGGAAGGGACCTTGAACATCATCTAGTTCCACCTCCCCCGCCCACGCAGGGACACCTCCCAGTAGACCAGGTTGCTCAATTGCATTGTGCCCTCTGTCCTGGCTCCTCTCAAAACATTTTTACTGTTACTGGTCACTGTCACTGAGAGCAGTGGCTGAGCTGTGGGAAGAACTGCACTGAGAGTCACATATATGCTTGACACAGATCTTGTGCACATTTCCTTGGCTAGATACAGGGAAGAGTACGTAGCCCTCTGATGGCTTTATCCCTTTGTCTGATACTCCAGGCATAGAGACCGTCCTTGCTGCATCACCTCACAACATGCTCTGTGGCGGGTCACACTACTGTTCATAGGATCTCCTCTCTTAGAAGGTATATGCATGATGGACAGGGCTTTGGAGTTTCACAGTGAGACAGTACCAGCAGGGAGAGGAACAATGGGGGATTCAGGACACTTGGAAAACCCAGACTCTTCCTTCTGGACGTACCAGAAGGATCATGAAAAATCCTCTCGGTGAGCAGGATCTGAAGATGTACCTAGTGCCCATTTCTTCTGGGGAACTTAGACACATCTTGAAGCCCTGCCTGGCAGACACTGGCATGGCAGAAGGCATGTCACCACCTCACACAGCCTAGAGCAGAGCCGTTCTCCTAGTTGTACCAGCCAAGACATTTCTGCTGGAGGAGAGGAATTCATAGTACATTGCGCCTGGGAAGGGCTAAGGATGAGCAGCAGCTACCAGCCTCACATACACAGGTACCTAAAACATCCTCTGAAATGCGACTAACCTGCATCAAACCAGACAGGGTCCCTTCTGTGCCTTTCAAAGCCACTGGAAATGGTTCTCTGCAGACTGGCCCACAGTACCCTCCTTGGAAGAGCAGGCTGGAGCTGCTTGCCCTCCATGTTCACTCTTCATTATGATTAACTCCTCCATCGCAGAGAGGGACACAAGCATCCGTCTCTGCTCGGCCAACTGGAATCACTGGCCAGCACACCCCGTGCCATTTATCACCGGCACTTACGTGGGAGAGGCCGACAGCAGGTGCCATTTGTGTCAGCGCCGCTGCGTGAGCCGACTGATTAATTAAAGTCATGCGGCCCCCAGGCTGCCGGGAGGGCAAGGAGGAGCAGGAGGGATCGTTTGTTAGCTCTCCCTTAGCGCTCTCTGTCTCCTTCAAAGGCCCTTCGAGTAGAAGCACACAAATCCCACAGCGCCTTTGGGCCATGGAGATGGGAAGGGTGATCTCCCTGGGGAACGGCTCTTGGGGGTCACTGTTGGTGGAGGTCCATACCCCAGGAGGGGGCAGGAGGGTTCCACGGACTCACTATATCTCCTGCAACCTTGTTTTTAAACATGCTGTTTTAAAATAAGTGACAAAAGACATTTTGCAATTCTATGAAAAGCAAAAATAATCCCAGCAAGCGCTGAGATAATTAAACAATTGCCCCACATCCTGCAAACAAGGAATTTCTATTATTCATGGACCAAAGCTGATGGGTGCAATGCTGTTTCTTTTTGTTCTCACATTACAATTGCATCCATCCAGTTTCACCAGCCCTGACATTATCCTCAGTTCAACCAGTTCCAGTAAGTCTGGACAGACACTGATGTAAGTGAGACCACCAGACCCTGTCATTCTGCTTTGGAAGAGTTGTAATGACAGACCCTCAAAGTGCTTCTTGTACATTTTCAGCTGGGCTGGGTTTTGTAACTGCATGAAACTCAGCGACATGATATGCCACATAAGAGTTGCCCGAGGGAAAGAAGTCATTCGGGTATGAGGCAGGTCTGACTCACAGGGGATGAGGCTACACGTTGCACTGGAGCAGCCATTTGGGATCATCATCCATCCCTGGCACAGAGACGCCGATCTACGTCCTACAGCACCGCTGTTGCACATTCACCCACAGCCAGGCAGTTTTCCTCACTGCTCTGGGATGAAAAACTCTTTCTGATCCTGATCACTGGCCAAAACCCTTTCCCATACTTTGAGACTGGGAAGTAGAAGATGCATTTCACTGTGGAGAGACATCAGCCAGGACCCCGTTACTTTTCAACACTTGCTTACATCTTGTTGGAGCAGAGGGCACTGGTTTCTCTATTATGCATGTGCAATCAAAACAAAGAGAATTCCTGAACTTTTAGCACCCTAGAGGTACTGCCTATTTCCCAGACTCAAAATAGCCAGTTGGCACAGTTTAAAGGTGGCTTGCACTCAGATTTTCAGCCTGCCAAGTAACGTTACTTCAGCAAACAGCATTGCAGTGCTCACTCCTTAGCGGCTGTGCACACCCCCTGCCCTAGTCTTACATCACGCAAAGCTTCAAGGAGCCAAAAGGAGAAGACTTAAGGTGATTTGCCAAAGACTGAATGTGGATCTTTCATTGAGTTATCCAAGAGGAAAATACAGCTTTTCATGTTATCAAATACACTTGCTGGCCCCTGATCAGTTTTCTAGGGCATTGCAACTGAAAGCTCAGGGAGGAGTTAGGAAAGGAGCAGCCAAGTGGGTAAATTCCCTCTGCTCTCCAGCAGCAGTTCCAGGGACACCAGGGTCAGGATGAAAGGCCAACATCTGAAGAACATTTATTTGGGTGTACCTGTACCTGCATCTCTCAGCCCTGTGAGTTTAAAGGACAAGATGGCTCCCAGCTTGGTTACCCTGCAGGGAAGAGGGTAGTATGGCGTTAATGCACAAAAGCTGCCCCATCAGTCAGGAGGGCCAGCAGAGCTCATCCCTAAACCAGGATGGGCATTAGCCATGCTCCCTGAAGTCTTGTGCAGCTTCATGTGCCAGATGTGACACACTGATCATTAGCCGCAGCTCCATTAGGTTTCCCATCACTTCTAGGAGCAAATATGAGGGAGTTCATCACAGAGCACCATGTCCCCCACGTTGACTCTTTGTCTGATGGAGGAGACAAGGGTCAAACAGACACTGAGGCTGGGGGACTGCAGATGCACATCAGGAGAGACCCCATAACTTACCTCTAAAGCCAAAAGCTTAACATCTACATATCCTTTTTGGCACTATAATTGAAGCTGGGGGAAAAAAAACATTTAGCAACCCTCAAAACAGAGCAGCAGGAGAGACAATTTGCTGCACCTCCCTCCATTGTCCCCTTCTGTCCCTAAGCAGCGGACAGGTCCTGTGCACCTGGGGAGGTGGCAAAGACCTCTGGGCTGCTCCGTGCAACACCAGCCCCGCACACGGGCCAAGAAAGGGGCTGACAGCAGTAAAAGCACAGATGGGATTTGGATAATCCAGACAGGGCAGTGGGCTTTCCAGTCAAACCTAGGGTTAAACACACACAAATGCAGAGTCCTCTCCTCTCCCCTCCCGTTGCCTCCCTCCTGTGTAGAGGACAGATCCTCTCCAATGTCTTCCTCTTGGCCCAAACAGTGGCGTGAACACCTTCCCTCTTCCCACTGCCTTGCAAAGCTGGGGCCATCGTCTGCACACCCACTGCCTCCCCAGGAGCTGATGAAACCAGCTCCGACTGAGCCTTCCCATCCCGCAGCCTTTGCTGCCATCTACAGCCCCACCACTCCCTGACGGGGGGAGCAGGATGGTGATGGAGACTGTCGATGGGGACTGGCACCCCACGGGAACCCACCCGAGGGCCATGGTGATTGCTGGCCTCCACCTGTCCCCCCGACAGAGTTCCCCACCACCAGCTGAATAATGCATGGGCAGTAATTTAGCTCAGACAATTCGCCCTTTTTTGTCTGCAGGTTTAATCATTGGGAGATAAATCGCCCGCATCCCCAGCTTCCCGGACGAGGAATCGTTAGGGGCCAGACCTGTAATTTATTATATTTTGGCAGAGAGAAGGTTTAACTGCTCTGAGGTGGGGCGAAGAAGGAAGGAGCTCTCACAAAGACCATGAATTAATGCTGCTAAGTACCTCTAATCCTATGCATTCGTAGGCAGAATGTTTGCTGTTATTTGAGGAACAAGGAGAAACTGAGGCAGTGGGAACTTGCACGAGACCCTGCACAGTCAACACCAGGCACCCCCCCGCACAGTACTCCAAATTACTTAACGTTGCAAACGGGTGCATTCCCACATCATCTTTCCTTCCCTCGGTACCCAGCAGCATCTTGTCACAGCACCACCCCGACATAAAAATAACAACAGATATTAACTACTACAGGAAGGACTTTCTCAGTAGGTTTCCATGTTTCCCAGGGTGGCACAAATATCGCCCCACCTGGACTCAGAAGGACAGGAGTCCTTCAGAGGACTCCTCAGGATTGAACTGGAGGCTGGACTTCAGCTCTGCAGTAACAGAATCCATGCAGAGACAAGCCTAGTGCTGAGGTACTGAGAGATGTGTGTTCTTGTCCCTCAATAAGGACAGGCATAAATGGCAGATTTAGAAAATTAACCCTACTGTAAGGTTAATTTTTACATAATAAGTGATAGTCTCTTTAAAAACAAATGCATGCATTTAATAGTACACACTATAAAAGTAGCAGGATGAGATTAGCAAAGCTGCTGGCATGTTCAGACAGTAAATAAGAAGTCAGCCAAATTTCTGTTTTCAGTGAAAACCATCCCATCTTTTTTAAACATTTTTAATTTCCTCTTTCCTTTCTTCCCCTCCTCTCCTTTCTTCTTCCCTTTCTCCTTTCCGCTTTCCATTCTCCTTTTCTTTCCCCATTTTCCTTCTTTCCTCTTCCCTTCCTTCTTTCTGGATGAGCATTGCCAATTTAATTTGGGCATTAAGGCAAATCGGGGATAAAAAGAAACTGTATCTCTACATCTCTATGACCTGAGATTCCCAGCACACCCTACAGCATTCGAACACAGCCCAAGACTGGCACATTTCAACCACTTGATCACATCATAGGACTGCACTAACCTGACAAAAATAATTTTGAAAAAAGCACAGTTAGTCACAGAGCCAGGAAATCTCTTCACGTCAAAGTCCTTGTCCACTCAAAGGGGCTTTAGATCCCAACCTCATGAACAAGTCTTTTCAGTGTTTGCACCACGTGAAAATTTTGGAGAAATTGTCATGAAAGCCCTGCAAAGATGCCAGGGGAATGCATTTAGCATGCAGATGAAACAAGGCAGACAGCTGGGGAGACTGTATCCACCAGGTACGTGCAACCATAGCTAACCCCAAGTGATGCTGAAGAAATGTAACACCAAACAGGAGAGTGTATGTAAGAGATGGTGGAATTTACATGTCACGGATACCTACAGCATGAAATGAACCCAGCCCATGCCAATCTCATTGTCCCGAGTCATCAGAGCTTTACCATGTTAACAGAAATGTCAACAGCTTTTGTTTGCTTCTGACGCATTTGAAGAAATGAGGTGAGAGATATGTACCATCACGCAGTACTGAATAAGGCAAAGGCAAATAATCCAAAGGAAAACGAAGCTAGGATGAGAAAAAAAAAAAAAGGATAACTCTGAGGGACAGAACTCAGCAAAGTGCATAGGTCTTGGACTACACCGGAAAACCAACACAATTTAGCCCAGCAACACACTTGGGGACCTCCAAGTTTGAGCACTGGCCTCTCCCTCAGCACAGAGCTGAGGGACACAGACAGACAATGCTCTCCCTTTGCAAAAGACTACCTCATTTTTGATGTTACTGCTGGTGACTTTGGTGGAGGATCTCTCACATTTGCATGGTCCTACCTGATTGCCTAGACTCCATCCCAACATGACTGTATCTCTGCTGGGTCATGGTAACCATCCACTGCTGTCACAGCTGTCTGCTCTGGGATATCACTTTTACAAAAGTTTTTGCTTAAAAAACCGGCAGAAGGCAGTAATAGTGGGGGAGCCACAGCCACCTTTGGGAAAATCTGCCCATGAGCTCATTGCTTCTCTAGGAACCTCTTCTAGAGCAGCTTTTACTGGTAGAAACAAACATTTTCATTTCCAGCCTGAGCTTTTTCTTGGACTATTTGCACCACTTGTTACTACTCCAGACTGAACCCTGAATTAAAATGTTCTCTTGCCTTACTCATCCAAATCTATGTCTACACTTCCAAAAATGCTTTCCATGCTCTCACTTCAGAAAGGGGCCTGTTTCACCTTCATGAAGCTGAACAATCTCCACTAGATCTCCAGCCAAGATTGGAAAAGGCTCGTGCAGCCATCGGATCTCAGGAGATATCCACCATTGGCAGCCAAACCCTAGCGAGAACAATTTGGATTTGAGCTCAACCCTTGTCCTGATTTGTTCCAAGTCAGGCTCCAGATCCAGGCACTCGCTCATGTCTGTCTTTCCTCCACTGAGGAACAAGGGAGAAGGGGAATTTCTTGCCAGGGCCTCCCAGGCTCTCTTGATGGCAGTCAAGAAGGCACTCATCCCTATCTGATTCAACAAACTCCATCTTGTTCATTTTGGTCTCTCAGGTGCCAGAAGGAGTTTCTCACCTTTGCAAAGGAGGAGCTTCTAGTTTCTTAGTGGTATGGACAGAGGGCAGGTGGGTGCTTTCTGTGGATGTCATTGCAAAGTGAGTGTGTTTCAAAGGACACACTCTGCTGCAAGTGCTGGTTGTGTGAATTAACTCCAGTGCCTTTACCACGCCTGCCTCAGAGCCTGATCACCACCAATACAAACCACCACACCACACCACCCCATCAAGCATTACCACCACCAAGGTGGACAGGGGAGACCCATGTAAGCCAAACAAGGCTGAGGCATGGTTGAGAAAGCTGGAGAATTCCAGGTAAAGGAAAACAAATAATATACTTAGTTTTGAGTTACTTCATGGCAGCACAAAAATAAAAATAAGGAACAGCAACATTTAGCGAGAACAAGAGAGCCTTCAAAAGAGAGTCCATGCGACTGCAGCTGCTTCACTGTGGAGGATGACCTGTGATCTGTTCCATGAATCCCTGAATCTTGAACCTTCTGGTCTGAACCTTGAACCTTCTCTGGAGAAAGCCCAGTAATACGACTGCTGTCAAATGACAGGGTACACTGTCTTACCTTCCGCATGTCCCCCCTTCAAGATCAGACAGGAAAAAAACAACAGCAAAACATGAACGCAGAACTGCAGCTATACCCAGTACACCACCAATCTTAAGGCACAAGCCAGGCTGGCCCCAAGGCCAAGGCAAAAATTCTCTAGCCTGCTCCCCCAGCAATCCTACTAGATTCAGAGCACGTCAAAGCCTGTTACTCCAAACTTATTGCTCCAGCATCCACGGCGTCTCCTCCCTGGGACTCTTCCCTGCAGCACCAGGTCATGCAAGTGTGCAAGTGTCTCTTCATGCCCTGCAAAGGGCTGAATCTATGCTCACACCTCTCCTTTGCAAACCCCCAAGGTGGTCCTTCGTGAGCTAACCCTTGTTTCTTGCGTCCCAGTCACAAGAGATCAACCATCTTTACTTCGAGGGTGGAACAGGCTGCCCAGAGAAGCTGTGGAGTCTACTTCTCTGGAGATACTCAAAACTTGCCCAGACACATTCCTGCCCAGCTTGCTCTAGGTGAACCTGCTTCGGCAGGGGGGTGGGACTAGATGATCTCCAAAGGTCCGTTCCAACCCCTACCATTCTGTGATTCAGCATTACTGTTTTGTGACATTATAAGCGAGCTCAGTAAATCCACTGCAGGCTTCTCTTGACAATGTGCCCAGGAAGACTTCTCCCAAGGCCTTAATCCACCACTTCAGAGTATTACTAGCAACAAGTGGTCTTGAAATCCTCTTCATATAAGCCCTGTTTACACTCAGCTGCCAGTCTGCATGGGGCCAGCAGCAGATGTGATGAATCTTTCCATTCAGAGGTTGTCTGCAGCACACTTTTTTGTTTTTAAGAGTGTAACAGTCATTAACAACACAAGGTGGACGACCCTGTTGGTTTGGAAAGATTACACAATTGCATGTAGTTATCACTGTTCTGTGGAAATATCTTGTGCTGACACCAGGGGCTCAGAAAGGCAGTTCTTAGCACAGGGCAGTTATGCTAAGTTCAAATCAAGGTCAGATCTAGGTGCTAAGAGAACAGAGGAGAACAAAGGATGTGGCTTTGGGCTGAACCCAGCACTCTAATAAAAGTGGGTGTTGAGATCTAGTTGTTCTTGTCCCAAATCTATCATTTCTACCGTTTATAGTGGGGGATTTGCACATGCAGAAGGCAAAAGCCCAGTGTGGGGAGTGCTTCTCCAAGGGAAGTTAACAGCAGCCCTTTTGAATAGATATGGATGTCCTACTTTTGAATGGATATGTATGTCCTACTTTTGAATGGATATGTATGTCCTACTTTTGATTGCTCCTAGGTAGTTGGGAAGATAAACACATGAAAAAGCATTTCCCGTCTTCCTATGAAATCATGATGAATAGTCACTTGACAACAAAAAGTGAGTATACAAATTCAGGAGCCAGGATGGGGGTTTTGCAAGGAGCCTCCAATAAGCAGTTTCACCCCCATATCCCTTCCGGTTACCTGTTGAAGTAGAGGCGGTTTTCGTGTGTGTTTCAGAGATGAAGAGCCTGATACAGAGGTGAATGGGCTGATTTTACACCAAGGCAGAGGACGTCAGTTTTCAGTCCCTCTGTCTTTTAAACCACTAACCCAAAACAAGAAGAAAAAGCTCAAATCCTTCAGCTGTTCTGAATATTAAAGACTTGGTGTTTTTTGGTATAGCACATTTGAACACTGTATTTGCATCATTCTGGAATCAAGAAATAGTCCATATCTGGACCTTGAATGAAGATCTAAGTACATTCTTAAGGAAGCCCATGAACACATGCACCAATTCTGAATGACTGCAATGCCCAACGGTCCTGCCTTCTGCCCAAAATCAGTATTCATGGTTAGGAACCTTACATCCATACTGGCAAATGAACCCCAGTCATGGCAGAGGCTTGGGCACTGAACCATGATTGCCCTCACCATGGAAGTTCTGGTGGGCTCCCTTACATGGTTTCATTGGTGCCAACCGTCTTCCTCCCAGGGCACGGTTTGGGGCACGGTTCAGGGAACAGTATTTTCCCAGGACTGTTTGGATATGCCCTCTCTGCTTGGCAGACGCCAAGAAGAAAGAGTTTAATCACGACATCTGGGACTTGACTTTGTTATTAGCGCAGAAGCACCCAGTGTCTCCTCATCTGGCTTAATTAGAGCCCAGGTAGTACCCTGGTCTGTGCGCTCTCACTCTTTTCCAATCATTACTTTACCCAGAAACTGCCTGCATCCAATGGTAAGAGCACAAAACAAGGTGAGGGTTTTTTTTTAAAGACACTAGGACAGAATCGGGAATAGTGTGCAATAGCAACACCCCACAGCATCCGCCCATCTGACTGAAAAAATGAATAATTGCTGAGTATATATTTTATGAATACTACTTTTAGGACTGTCAACTTTTCCTGAGTAGGTTCACAATGACCACACAGCTTCTTTCATTCTGGACACTCACATTCTTTAAGATCTCATTTAAGATATAGATGATCAGCCAGGTGTCAGGCCACATGAATTACCTCCAGCTTCCACTCATTAAAGTGAAATAAAGACTTCAGGGTCAGTGAAGAAGACAAGAGGAGGACTCATTTGCCCATGTGGCTGTATGCGTATTGGTGTTTGACACTGACTCCTCTGTATAGCAAATGCAACGATAAAGGAGGAAAGCTTTAGGGATACCAGAGTATCTTTTCATTGCATACAGTGTAAACCTTCTGCCTAAAAAAACTAGTTTTCCTAGATCACCAATTAGCATGATCATAATTTTTGCCGCAAGTAATCATTTCTCTTTACTTGAAGCAACAAAACAAACATACTTGGAACTAAAGGGGGAAAAAATATAACTCCTTTATACTTATTCTCTATCAGCTTAACCATAAAGTGACAGAATTAAGACTTCAAGTCCTGGATTATCAACAATACTTGGTATTTATAGAACTATTCAATGTCTTTAATTCAGTAGTAAGACTGTGTGTAAAATACTGTGATAAATCCTTTGCTGATATAAATTTTCATCACTTCATTAATTCCCTGTTAAAAAAGGATTTGCTGATTTTCACTAAGAAGAATGACTGGCCATATACTCAGCTGCTGGAAAGCTGGTAGGTCAATTGTAGGGAATTTGTCATGCCAGATAGTAAGATTGGAGAAGTTAGGAAGACAGAGGAAAGCTTTCTGCACCTGTAGCAATGTGCCAGTCTGATCTGTAATTTAATTAATTTATAATAGCAGAGAATCTATTTTTTATACCCTCTGGGAATCAGACAAAAAAACCCACAACATTTATTTCAAGTGTTAGATCTGAGACTCAAAGAAATAAAAAGACAATATTTTAAAGTGGGAGGGAAAAGAAAAAAATCTATCAGGCAAGAAAATGTTTACAGTAATTTCACTCCTATTTTCCACCTCACATCAAGGCAAATCAAAGCACATGGTACGTTAGCTCTGTAGAAACGTTCTCTCCCAAATATAAGAGCAAAGGTTCCTATTGGAAAAGCCATTTGAGGCACAGCCACATCCACTTCAGCATCATGGAGACCTTCTGCACAGGAGCCCCACAGCTGCAGGTGGCAGCACCAAAAACCTCAGCCAAATATTTTAGCTTAGGTACAAATTTTTAAAGCTGTCCCATATCTTGCTGAGGATTATAACTAAGAACTTCAGTTTGTGTGCACCTGCCTGTGTAGAACATAATAAAACCAAGGAAATCTCATTACTGCTGCAGCATCTAGAAAACCTCATCATAGGCCAGGAATGCATTGGGTAAGTTTCAATTATATGGAAAGAGAGCAAAAAATTACAAAATAAAAGAAATCAGCTTCATTTGGAAGAACCTGCATGTACTAAATGTTCTGTTTCCACAGACAAAAAAGGACTTTTTCATTCCAAACCAGAAAGGTTTTCTGTTGTTACTCCTGCACCGCTCGAATCAGTGGGAACTGCTTTTATTTACAGGAAGAGGGTGGTGCTTTTAAGAAGCTGTACAATTTCAGGGACGGGAAGGGACAGGTCAGCGTCACCTGGAAAATGGTGAGATCTACAGAATATTCTGAAAATGATAAATCCCTTTGCATATGCAATGCAGATGCATTTTCAATTATAAACGTTCAGTGAGGTGGCGCAAGTCAAGGACAACAACCATTACACTGCTGCTCTCACACATTCCCGGCCCTGGCTGCAACCCTCAGAAACATACAACAAACTACATCAAAACCAGAGATCAGAGAGGAGCGTCGTTATTAAATGGGAAAGAGGCTGCTGAGGTATTGAGGACTAAATCATTCATCTTAACCAGCAAGCAGATACCCTATAGGTCCTAAAGCTGTAGGCAACACTCAATGTGAAGAGTTTTCTCCTTCCAGAGTGGGAGGCAAATTCAATGTCATGCAGTCATGAAGCTTAATCTCTGCTTTGACCTGCTCGTAGATGATTGCATTGGAAACCACTGGCAGGAGGGTATTTATCTCCAAGGCTGTGATTATTATCATAGGCTAGTTAAGAGTATGCTATTTCTTTCCCACATCCCACATGTTACAGATGTCTATGGCAAATGTTCAGCTCTTGCCAGGAAGCTCTTGCTTGCAGCTTGAGAAGTTTAAGATCCAGCCTCTGCTGGTCTCAGCGACGTGAGGTGCTACACACCCCACGCTCCCTCCAGATCTTCATCCAGAGGTTTCCAGCCTGACAGCGCCCGGTTCAGACCTCCGGCAGCCCACAGACCAAACAACTCCACCCAGTCCTCTTTGAATCGAGCCTGTCATGTCTGGGTTTGCGCAAACACGTGCGCACGTACAAGCGGAGAAATGCCGGGGAGGGTTGCCTCTCCCTTCGCACGCGCTCAGCCACTGAGGAGGACTGACACAAGTTTGCGTCAACGGGAGGAAATAAGCAGTGGCTTGGACCACAACAAACGCTTGCAGTCTGGCATCCCGTTGGAGATCCTGTGACTCTTGTCATACCCACAAGACAAGAACCCCCTTCTTTGTGTTTGTCTGCCCCGCGCTGTAACGGGGGCCTGAGGCCTTGTTCAAAGGCTTGACATCAACAACACAAGTGCAAAATAAAAGCAGGGGTTGGCTGCTCTCCAAGGATTCATCTCGCTGATGTCTCAGCTGTGCCAGTTGGAGCTAGTTATGGAGGAAGAGCCGCAGAAACTTCCACGAGTGCTGAAGGGATGGGGAACGTCATGTGCGGCATAAGCAGGAACTGCAGATACTTGGCAGGACCTGCTCGATCTTTGTGGTGTGGGAGAAGGAACAGTGCAGTTTGCTTTAGCACAGTCTTCCTCTCCCTCAACCCAGAAGGCAACGCTCAGAGACTGCTAATGCAGATAGCTCAGGGTTAAAAAGGGAGGTATTTCTAAAATGTGAGATGGAATTGCCATCTTCTGGCAAAATAGGTTTCTTTCCACCTATTTTTTCTCTGACCTTGACCAGCTCTTCCCATATTAGCCTGCTTCCATGGGCAAGGTCAGCAACCCAGGTCTGGGGTTCACCTCAACCTCCACACCTGCTACAGCTACAATAACTCACCTAAAACCATGCTAGGGAAGAGGAGATCCTGCAAACTACAGGCTCACAAAGCTATTTTTGGATCTCAGACCCACGTTGACCTCATCCATGAGAGCTGCCTGCACCTAGGCATGCAGGCATTCTTGGGAGGGTGCACATTTCACTGTGATGGCACAGCTACCTGCCTGATGTGTAGAGCTACTACAAGTTCAGTCTTAGCCATTTTTAAAGGGGCGATTGATATAAGCAGGACAATATGTTCTCTTTTTCCTCCCCTACAGA
The DNA here is from genome assembly GCA_002844005.1 of Limosa lapponica baueri. Taxonomy (NCBI): domain Eukaryota; kingdom Metazoa; phylum Chordata; class Aves; order Charadriiformes; family Scolopacidae; genus Limosa; species Limosa lapponica. The sequence continues at coordinate 8,131 of KZ505909.1, read as the reverse complement.
CCCTTTCGCACATCTTTGCTAGAAATGCTTCCAGCATAGATAACAGTTTTTGAATTTCCTCACGTCCTACTCACTGCAGCATTAACGCACTCCAAGAAGCCGACCAGCCCAAAGGGGCAGGCGAGACACAGCTCAGACAGCTTTTACAGTCTTCCTTCATTCCCCCAAACACATACCCTGCAGATCCTGACAGCACTCGTGCACAGAGCATCACCAGGAATCACAAGATGACATGAAATGGGAACATGCTGAACTTCTGGATGCTTTAACCTCTGGTCAGCACCAAGGAGAAAATATGTAAGTCAAAAATACGATCTTCTTGGGAGACCAAAGATGAAAAAGAGTAAAATGCACCATTTAAGTCCAACAGTTGTTACCAAACCCACACATCTCTCCTTACCTCCCTGCCACTGATTTATGAATCAGATGCCTCGTCCTCTGGACAGGCGCACACATGTTTCACATTGACACAGGTTTTCTTTCCCACACATCGCTGCTGTGCAAGGTGACCGTTTGAACTCATTAATTCACCATACAAAGTGAGTATGTTCCCTTTGCTGGTGTCCTACAGAGCTCAAGTTAAGGCTAGGAGAGTGAAAAAGGCTCCCGGTTTGGGGGGAGGACAGGAGGAGGAAGGAAAGCATGTGAAAAGGCTGTACTTTAATGCAGTACAACTGGCCTTTTCTTCATCCACAGCATACGGCGTACACATGATTTGAATGCAGCAAACTAGCTCATCAGTTCATGCAAAGCAAGCTGAGCATGTCTGTAACTTTCGTGAGTTCCCAAGTCAACCTAAGCTTGGAGATGCAACCACTGCAGCTTTTCCTTACCAGAGATACCTGGCGGGCTTTCGGTGCTCACACAACATTTCACTGTGTCACAAACTCTCAAACAGTTGAAATAGAGGTGGCTCGGATCAACCAGGTGAGAGACAATAAAGTAAAGAAGATTTCCCTTGGCCTCACCCTCTACCTGACCTCATCTGAAGGCATCTCCTTTCCTCATCATCTGCCCAACCTCAGGAGGTCCCATATGTGGGACACTGGTAGCTTGCGAGAAGCCAATGAGGCTGCTTTGCTCTTCTCTTTAACAGGACACATTTTGGTAGGAAAGAGGTGAGAACTTGTCACTAAGGAGAAGTGCAATACAGCCCTGTAGGTAAAGTACAGGGTCCTGGTATCTGAGCCCTGATTGCTCCCTGCTCCGAACCTACATGTCCAAGCCCCGTCTGTGCTCCATCACCACGGTGCCTGGGCTCACATAAAGCACCTTTACTCATACCAGAGGCTAAAGGACACTCACAGCTCCCACATAATGTTCTCCCTTCCTTCTACCCAGAGAAACTAGTAAAAACATGGCAAATTTGCAGCAGCTTCAGACTTATCCTTGGATATGACTAATATTAAGAGGTTGGGAACGAGTCTGTGGCGAGCAAAGAAATTGAGGGGAGGAAGCAGCAAAAAATAATTGGTGGGTGGATGTCTTTAAGGAAATAAATATACAGTTAAAAGCAATTCCATGGTCAAGAAATAAGTTTTTTCCAGGAACTTTAGGGAAGACGATAAATACAGGATAAACCAAAGAAAGAAGGAAAAAATTTGGAAAAAAGCCCACCATATATATACTTATATACACATTTCTTTGTTAAAACTCCAAATGCAAGATGGGTGCCCTGCTCTCCCAATGTACTTTTGGGCCCTTTGTAATATTTCACAAAACAACATCTGTCACCCAAAATTGTGATGGAGATTAATTACATTCTTTAAGACGCTCAGTGCTCTTGACTCCAGCAGCCCTCTGCAACCGCCTGAAAAGCAGGGCCATAATTAGTAGCCATACACCATGGATGGAAAAATCCATGCCAACTATTACTAGAATGCAGTGACATTATTTCCAAGGGATTTTGAGACGCATCCAGAGGGAGGGAGACCTGACTCACTTCTTGTATTTTGCTTTTGGCAGGAAGAAGTGGGGAGAAGGGGTTAGACTGAAACTGCCAAGCAGCAGAAAAAACTTATAAACCTGCCACGCAGAAGCTGGACACAGTGGGTCACTCGCTATGGGGCATGTGGGATAACCATTTGTGTCCCTTCTTCACCACTTCACAGTGCCAAAAACCTCAGTTGATGGCAATTATCCTTCCCCCTTTGGCTTCAATGTCATCATGTCAGTTTGCAGCAGCTGAGGATGTGGCACGACCGTTTTCACTCCTTGTGAATGTTGGCAAAGTTATGCAAAATTCAATAAAATGCATGTGAAAATTAACTGATTTTGAACAATCTCCTATCATGGGAAATTATTTTAAAATTCCATGGAATAATTTGAGGTCTAACATCCTGCTGGGGTAACGCTGTTGATGGCACTGCTATTTACATGAGCCTATAAAATAGGCTTTTTAATATTTCGTTCACCTGACCTTGCGCTTTAGGTATTACAAGGGTGGGTGATAAACAAGCAAATAAACTCTTACGGCCAACAAGCAAGGGATCATCGCTGCCACACTGCTTCTGAGTTTGAGCATTATCTCAGGCAATCAAAACTTTAAAGGGAAAAAAACAAGTCAGCTGCAGCCAGAGCACCAGCTGTGGAAGCAGCGTGTGTCCTTGGTCCATATGGCCGCAGCATCCTGAGAGGGGAAATGCCTGCAGCCACCGACACCAGCCCACAAGGGGCCAATTCTCCCAGCACAACACTGAGTTAGCAGGAAAGAAAGGTGTCCTGCACAGCTTGAGGCTGTTACCTTCACAAATGGGAAAAGTCCTCACCTGGACAGATGGGTTAATCCTGTGGGGCTCGCGGGGGAGACCCCCATTAACACAACACGGGCTGGAGGAGCTACTGTCCCCGTCCTTCCCAGGTCCCATGGCCACTACTCCCTCTAAAGCTGAGATGCTCTTGCTGTGATGCTCTTAGAGATATTCTCTTTTTGCTGAGGCAGACACCCTTATAAATGAGAAATTGAATCCAGCAGACCAAGCTGAACCTTGCCATTAAAGCACGTTCAGGAATTCAGCGACAATGACCTTATGCCATTTCTTTAACCCCCTGTTAAAGACACACTCTCCCAAATACCCACGGTTTTGAATCCTTCCACTGGAAGCAAAGCTAAATATAGCAAATGTCCTGGGATAGTGACAGGTTAGGATGTGAGCACCGGCCAAAGAACACAAAATTGTCCTTCTCCTACTGTCCCACCAGTCTGGTCTGCTTCCTGCAGCCTCGCAGCACCAGGGGAGTTCCCACTGTAGCAACAAAGTTAACTGGAGTTCTGGAGAGGTTTAGTGTAATAGCCAAGATAACATTTAAAAGCCCAAGAGAAAGAAAAGCTGGGAGTCTTTCCTGCCTTCCCCCTGTCAATGTAAAAGGCATTTCTGTTGCAAAGACTCTTCCTTTACGTTTCTGCAGCATACTCATAAGGCTGCAAACAATCCTAAGAAACCAATAAAAACTAATAACACAAAATTTATCATCAGTTGTGTTTTCATGTGTTAGAAACATCAATGGTCTTTTCCTAACCTAGGAAAGGGTGGTAAACCCTGACTTTCTGCCTATGCACTAACCTGAAGCAAACATGTGCATATATGTATATGTGTGTGTACATATAAATATACACACATATGCTACTTATGCAGCAGGAAACCTCTAATACTTTGTCTTGCCAAGCATGCCCAGCGCCTTTTATTACAACACTCCTAATGCTTTACGTCCTCAGATCCTAAAGGGAAGCATTAAAGAGCCGGCGTGTGAGCCAGCATCCATTTGTGGATGAGGAACGCTAAGGGTCGGCAGTGCCGCGGCAGGGGGGCAGCAGGTCCTCAACGACCTCCAGACAACCAGGAGGGAGTTCAAAACACCGCTGCAGGGGTGTTAATCCAATCTCAGCCTGCAGTAAAGGCTCCCCGTGCCATTTTGCAATGCTGCAAACGTTCTCCCTCCTTAAAGCAGCAATTTCTTCTCCTCTTGATTTTCTTGTACAGCATTTAATGTCAGTGCCAAGGCTCCTTCTCCAAAATCTCTCAGACGCAGCCACAATACTTGCCAGATGTCTGGGGGATCCACTGAATTAATACAGTGAATACACAGAAAAATGTAAAATAAAAATAATATTTAATTTCTTCAGAACTTCTCCTCCCCGCCCCCCGCCTCCACTTCCCCCAGCAAGGAACAACTATCAGCTACATGGTATCTCAGCTGGACAAAACCCACAGAGCTGGGACAAAACTGCTGGGCTCGTGAGTTTGCTGTGCAGAACCACAACACCGTGGGGCAGCGAGATGCAGGATCTGGTGGTCCGAGGCAGCTGCTCCATCCGTGCGTTTTCATTTTGCAGCTATGAACGATCGCCTCCACTCCAGAGTCTGAATCCTCAGCCAGAAGATGCTTATTTAACTCATGGCAAGATCTTGGCAGGCAGTCTGACATTTTCAGAAGATAACTGCAGTTAATAGCACAGATCTACTTAATCACTTCAGTCAGGACAGAATGACCCAGTGTCGTCTTCAGATGTGATTTATGAAACGATGGCATCAAATAGACTAAAGTAACCGGCTGCTACAGCGTCGATGACATGATGTTCCTGCAGTGCTTGAACACATGGTTTTGGGGAGATGCAGAAGGAGAACTAACGAAGCACAGAGACAGGGGGTCGCATCTTCCTCAAGGACTCCAGCCTGGCACGTTAGGATCCCATGAAACAACATCTGGAAAACTTTTTTTTTTTTTTCAACAATGCAAAATTTGGGCTTAGAAACTTGCATAATCCCTCTAAGGGAGAGCCTGGAGGCAAAAATAAATAAGTCAAAGGAGAGATGTAGTCATTATTTCCAGTCCCTCCTTCCTTTTAACTCTCTGGAGAGGCCACCACCCGCTTTGGGCTCAGCACACCATCGCCCCACTGACAGTTAATAAACAGAGTTGGCTCCTTACTGTGGTCCTTCCATGGTCACCTTCAGGCCTGCTCCTTCAAAGAAGTGACCTCAGTTCTTCCATAGGCTTTAAGATTCTCCTCCCAAGGGATGCACAGGTCCAATTCCTAAATATCTGCTAAACCAGTGGTTTGCACCCTGTAAGGTATGAGCCAACAAGAGATGGGCTGCAAGGAACTGGAAAAGGTCTGTGAAATGCTTCAGGGAAAAGCAAACAAACTGAAAAAGGATTTTTTTTCACTTATCAACTTTTCACTTATTTCACTATTCAACAGATATTTGACTGGTAATCCCCTGCCCACCGATGCCAGGGGAAAACGTCCCATTAATTTCAACAGATGTTGCATCAGCCCTTTTGCCTGCAACAGCCAAACAGAGAGACACAAGGACTAGGAATGCATCCCATCCTTCCAGCACACCGTTTTGCAGAGCATTCCCTCACACATGGCTTTGGAAGAAAAAAAAAAGGGAAAAAAAAAGATAATTCTTACTGGATTTTTCTGAGAGAATCAACCTATTATTTGTAAGTCATAATTCAAAGACCACAATCATCAGGAGATTATCTAAATGAAGTTCTGAATAACGAGGGTCATGTCATGTCAACCACTGTCTATTAATGAAATGAAAGATAGAACGGAAAACCGGTTTTCATCCCAGTGAAAATGACACCTTAAAAACAGGAATGACCTTTTTGTGTTCTTGTTGCTGAATGTTCAAGTTTTTGTACCACGGAAACCCACGTGATAAGGTCCCTGCACAAGATGCCAGGCACTTCCAGGCAAACCGTACAGACCGCAGTATCATTAATTTAATCTTCCACTACTCGACTCTTCTCCTGACTGAAAAATCAATGCTAATAAGGAGCTTTGGGAAAAGACTGTGTTGATGCCTCATCTTGTATGGACTAATTTTAACCTGCTATCAAATGACTAAGTGGCTTTAAAGAACCTATAAACCCAACAAAGAGATTTTTAAATGTCTCTTTCCCAAATGGTGCTCTCTGCTGATGAAGACATCTAAATGCATGAGGACGGGTTTATGTGCTACCTCAGCCTCTCTGTCAGGAGCGCCGGGGACGGAGGCCAAAGTCTCGTACTCCAACCGCACCAGCCCCTATTGCGGGCGGGCAGGAAAGCACCAGGCAACGCATCCCACAAAGAGCAATTTCAAGTAGTCAGAGACACTAACAGGACCCGAATCGGCTGCAGCTGAAGGAAAAGAGCGTGCTGCTATTTGCTCGTTCGAATAAATTGCCTGCTAGAGCGATAACCGAAGCCTGAAGAACAAGTGTGATTTTAAGCAATAGTTAAAAAGGGATAAAAAAAGCCACCCTGAATAGTCTCAGCGTCACCCTTGAGCATCCCCTCCAGCGCCGGCCTGAGGTGTCTGCTGTTACCTTCAAGGTCTTTGGGGAGGCAGCCCAGGATGTCACAAGGCACCTGGGAGACCGTTCCTCACCTTCGGGAGCTGCGAGACTCGACTTTTCTGAGTCATGCAGCTTTTTCCCCACTTTCTGGCAAACTTCCCATCAAAATTTGCTACATGGCCACATTGCCCTGCTTTAAATCATGCCACAATGCCTCTTTCACCCCCAGGACCACTAAGTCGTGCCCAGAAGGCAACAGCTAGGTGAATTAGGATATTGCCTTCTCTGAAAAAAACTTCCTTCGTTGCATGATTAGTCCAGTTAATTTGTCTCTTCCATTCCACGTTGCATCCCAACATTAAACCACTAATCACGTTGATCTGACGACCAGAGCAGCAACTCTCCTATTTCTTATGTCTTTCTACAGCTCCTAGCACTATGAGGGCTCGATCTTTAAATCAAAAGTCCTGAAATACCTTGATTTGTACTTGTATAGAAATAAACACACCGATGTTGCTACTGGATTTTCAAAAAGATGCTGTCTGCTTTGCTTTCTGAAGATCCACCCAGCAACGCTGGAAAGCGCCTATGATTTTTTGGAGCAAATGCAAGGCCTCGCCTATAGTGAATAGATTATTTACTGAGTATTCACTGAACTTTCAAAGTCAGCTTAAATTTCTTTTTCCTTCTGCTCAGCAGCTTTGGCCATGGAGGGAGACATGAGAAAGGACAGATCCAGGATTAAATATTCACTCAGCCTGAGAAGAAGCCATCTCCCTCTTGCAAGAGAGGCCCTCAACTGCCAATTTCACAATTCCCTCCTGAACACCATAATACATTAATAATAATGCCTGCTATTAATACAAATGGGGGAAGGGGGGAGCCATACTGTGGAATACAGTAGAGTATTTATCCCAGCTAAACATCACTGCCTAATCACCGCGATAGTGAGAAGGAAACTAAACTCCACTATATCAAACCAGCTTTTAACACTGAGATCCATCCTGATAATATCACAACAGACAGTTTATCAGCAGGATCTCATCCATCACTAACTCCAAACGGGGAGTCTGGGATGAGGTTATCATCCCACCAGAAAACCAGAACCCTATTTCATTTCCCCCGTGCCTTGCTTTCATCCAAGTAACAGCGTGCCTGGCAGAGAGACCATTCCGGACCCCACCAGGCTAATCCCAGAGGGACCAAGGTGTCTCAGAAAAGCTCTGGGCTTTTTCCTTTTGCACATGTACCACCATCACTTCATGCCTTGACCCCTTAATGAGGCTGCTCTCAGATACCTCTTACGTAGGGTCACAGCTCACAGGGAAAACAGGCATGGCCATGGGTTTGTTTGGTGCTGTGTATCAGCACTAGAATGACACTTGGCTACTGAGTTACCAGAAAAGCAACTGCTGAATGCACGCAGATAAATCCCGCGTCCCCAGGCACACTGGACACGTCCAGCCCACTGTGCATCTCCATGATGTTGACCTCCTTATCTGACTCTGCTTCACCTCTGTGCCAAATGTCACCCACGAGGGCCACCTCTGCCTCTGTGCTAGCACGACTTACCTGCCTCAGACAGCACAAGTTCCCCAGCGCGCTGCGCCCAGGCTCTCCAAAATCCCACATCCTGAACATCTCTGTGCCTGGGTTGTCAGCGGTCCTCTTCTCTGCTCCCTGCGGGGCAATACTTGCAGCTCTGCCCTTGAGAGCTACCCTTAGTGCATGAAACAGAGAGGGAAGGCAATGGGGAAGGGGCTGGTCCAGCCGAGGTCTTGGACCCCCACACCTGAGATGGCTCTCAGCCAGCGGCACGTCTCAGCTCCCGTCAGGA
>KZ505908.1:614164-634548 GCA_002844005.1 Limosa lapponica baueri | reverse complement strand
ATTAGATCTTATAATAAACTTACTGGTTTTTTAAAATTTATTTCTTATATAATATTCTTATACTTAAAGATTTGGAAAATGAGGTGTGGTGATTTTGCAGATCAATGGGAAAAACTGTTGGTATATGTGCAGATACTAGAGTTTTATGTAGAATTACCTAATTTATAGTACTCAAATGTTTGTTTTGTGGGCTGGGGGAGCTTAGCTCTTCACTAAAGCATTCTTTAAAATCTTTCTGTTCTGTGGCAGAATCAGAGATATAGTTAAAATAAATAATTAAAAAAATGAAAGAAAAAAGCAGAGGGAGAGGGAAAGATAGGGAGGAAAAAAAGCATGAAAAATTGATTGTGCAATGGTGCTCATTCATGGTACCTTCTGGTATTGTGGGATTTTATATTGGGGTAAAACATTAACATTCTGGTTTTCTTCAGTATAGAAGACGAAAATTTTCTCAAGGGTGGAAGGATACAGTTTCACCTTTTTATTTTTTTTGTTTTCAGGATTTGGTTGAAGTTTATAGATGATAAATGCTGCTGTGGGGACAGGAATTGTATTTCAGAAGGCATTTCAGGAGTAGGAGTACGGTACCCAGGCATTTCTAAATTTACCTATAAAGAAACAAGTGGAAATAGTAAAAGCAGAAGTAAACATCTTAACATGAATGGGGGGTAGGGGAGTGTGCATGGAATAAAAAAATCTTTTATCTCATCTAATTTCATAGTTGGAAGTGCAGAGCTACTGATGGAACCCCCAGTGTCCTGCAAAGATAGTTTGTGTTGAAAATGCTGGTGTCTTTGCCATTGTTTAGATGGTTATGGTTTTGTAATTCACAGAATAAGTTCACTAATTCAATGTAAATTTTGCTATATCAACACCTTTTTTTTTAATCTTTGCTTTTTTTTACTGACTTGCTAGGAAGAGAAACTTCAACCTCTATCTCTGTTTAGCTTTTGCTAAAACTCGGTTTTCAGTAGCAGCTGCTGAAATGAACAGTCAGGTATCGCATGGAATATGCATTCATTCATAGGAAAAGTGTAATAATTCACTAGAAAATTATTTTAGCTGTTTTCAGTGTTTTAGAAGTATTCTAGAGTAATACTGGTTTGTGGTGTGGAAGTGAGAGTAAGATTTATCATTGAAGAATCATTTAATAAAGATTTCTGTTATTAAGCTTTGTTCTTGTCTGGTGAGAGAAGTACTGGGCATGGAGCCATTTCCTGGCACCTCTTTCTCCTTTTTTCTGTTATCATAGTCTGTATACAAGTAAAAATGATCTCCTAAATAAATGCCTTTTTTTAAATATAAGAAATGGTAGCAAATACCTGTCTAAACATAGAAGCAAGCTTATCATGTAAACATAATGCAAAAAATTCCAGTTGTTTTAGCAAGTTTTAAGTTGGCAAGTTTTTTACTCCTCACTCTTGCGTTTTGTCTTAAATACTGCGATTTTAATCATAAGTTTAGTTCTTTTCAACTTTCATGGCTTAATTTAATTTGTTTTATAGAAAATAATAGTATGTTGTTTACTAAGACATCCTTTCTAACCAAACTCTTGCAGCAAACACAAAACTCTAATGAAATTCAGATTCAGATAGAATCTTCTGTCCTAACGATAATCAAAAACGAAGGCAAACATCATCTAAGCGTGTGGTTGCCATAGTACACTTCTGTCTTTGCTGTGGTTTCTTACATCTGTTGCTGTTTCTTTGATCTGAAGGGCAATTTAAACAGGAATGATAGTGTGGTGAACTGCTGGTCTTGTGGTCTTTGTCCATAATGTGGTTAGCGATATTGAATAGTTGCTATTAGAAGCTTTTCTTATTTCCTCTATTTTTTTCCTGCTGTTGCTGTGGTTTTGAAAGGCTTCATATCTCTGCTATTCTATTATGCAAAAAACACTGGTTTTCTTCTGAATACCAATCTGGATTTACCCTTATCTTCACAACTGTTATTGTAAAAGCCATGTTCAGTTCTCTATGTAGGTTTCTCTACGGTAGGTTTCTCTATAATACAGGTATAGAGTTCTACCCTAGAAAATGGTCTCCTTCCAAATCAACATTCTTTCAATAGGTTTAGAAAGTAAATAACACATAGAGGTAGCAAGTAATATAGCTGTCCAGAATTTCCCTGTTCAAACTATAATACTGGCTTAGGAATTGCCAACCAATAATTTCGACTTTGTGCTTTTTCGGTGTCTTTGTTGAAATCTTGCATACTAGTTAAAAAAACCCAAAATGACACAAACGTTTCCCACACCCTGAAGAAAAAACACCCCTAAAGAACAAAAACCCCATCAATCCACCTTTGTAATTTAAGCCATCACTTGAAAAATTCAAGATTATGTTGATCCTGATACTTGACTGTTGTACTTTAAAAGTTCATAGAGAAGCAAATTAAACAACATGTAAAGAGTGCTGGTTTTGTCTTCTGAGTAGCAACCTGCTTATTTTCATATCTTCACAACTGTCGTGGTAAAAGCTGTGCTCGGTGATGTATATAGATGCTACAAGTTGGTTAGATAGTGATTGTAAATTTAAGCTTCGTAATTTAATTTTTAACACTTAATTAAAAAAGAAAAAAGCTTAGAACACTTTACCAAAGCAAAATCAGACTCACTTGTATTACATTTTAAAAAAAAGAACAACACATGTTAACAAAAGAAGCTTGTTTTCCTAGGAAAGGAAAACAAGGTTTTTTCCTAGGAAAACAAGCCTAGGAAAAAAGGTTGGGGGAATTGTGTTGTGGAAGTAGAAGGATGGTTTGAGGAACTTTGCTGCTTCTCAGTGGCTTCAGCTTGTTCTGGTGTTCACGACAGCTCAAAGCGGGCTGTGGCTTGTGAGCAGTCAACAGAAATTGGAAAGGACTGAAATAGCTGTCATTGCAGAGAAGTGGGCTGGAAATTAATAGAGACCACAGAGCTACCACAGATCACGCAGGAAAGCAGCATCCATACGTGTCTTTGTGGTCGTGCTGCATCCTAGGATTTCTGCTTCTCTGATCCTTTGTACTAAACAGGAAGACAGATGGCTGGTTGAGTCAAATTGTATTGTATTTCTAAGAGGAAGCTTTTTGGTGTTTAGAGTTTTGTAGGTGCTTGAAGTAATATGGACTGGACTTCAAAGTCTGGTTATTTTGCTTCTCTTGATGTTTTTCTTATGTTTTGTAATTATGTGTAAGGTGTGAAGTTTGTATCTCTCTGCTGCTCCTATGGTTAGTTGTTTGTCAGGAGAAGTGAAAGTTTCCCTCTCCTCTAACCTCTGTTGTAGGCAATCAAAGCCTCATGGTCTGAGTTTGGGAAGTTTATGGTGTTGAGAGGTAATGTTTTATGGTTAGGCTTCTTGAGACTACTGGTTGGAGGACACTCAAAGTATCATAGTACCTGCCAGATGAAAGCCATGTCTGTACACGGTCCACAGCACGAAGAGGAACACGGCCCTTCTCTTTGCCTAAGGGTTGGTAGCTTCAGTCTCACAAGCCGGTGTCCTATTCTGTGGGGAATGACTTTGGAGTCTGAACTCAGTCGCTTGACAAGGGGATTGATGTGCTTTGTGATAATACAAATGTGACAATACTTGCTCCTATTGTGGGTAGTTTCTTGAAGAAATACAAAACAAGTGTGTGAAATTGAGTACCACATTGATTTTTGTTTCTCAGAGGCGGTTGCTGTTGAATTCTGGGTAATGTAATAGTGTTGGGAGAGACTGAAAAAATATTTCCAAGTACAGCACCGTTCTTCCTAGGAATTGTAAGGTATAAGCAGGGGGCAGAAAAAAGGACCACAAAGCCCCTAGAAAAGCAGAAATATTTGTTATAGTTAATGTGATTGGAAAATTGATTAAACTTTTTTTTTTTTTTCTACTGGAACTTTACCCTGCCACAATAATGTAGCCCTGTCTTTAGACAGCTGCTGTAGTGAATACACTGTGCTTGCTTCCACAGGCTTGTTGAGTTGAAATTAAAAAGGAAATTATAGTTACAAACAAAGGAACTTTACATTTGATGATTTGTAACACTCCAAAGGTTAAAGCAAATGTGTTTGTCTTGGTTACAGTAAGAGACTGTAAGTGCTTTAATCCTGAGTTACTGAGGATTACGTACTCAGTCTAAACTATTGACTTTAAAAATTGTATTAATAAGAAAAAATATTGCCTATTAGAATAGCAAATTTTACTGATATTTGTGTTTCTGATGGCGTATCTTTTTGGGAAGAAAATAAATTAAAAAGTAGTAAATCTTCTATCTTAACCTTGTCAGTATCGTCATTTAGAAAACTTTTGTCATAGATTGAGCTAAGAATATCGGACCTAAGCCAGAAAACAAAAGCCTGCTCCTTCTTGAGAAAAATAGAAAAGAACTTGCATATTAGCTGTATTGTTTCTGATTATATATCAAAATGTTTGAATTTTCTGTACTTCTAAGAGCTAGTTTTTATTCTAACTCATTAAATAACCCAGCAAGCCATCTGGCATGTGCATGTGCAAAAGGAAGAAGAAATTTAGGCTTTTGATTAGTAACAATAGAAAATCCCCCAACCCTGCAGCTGAGCTTACGTTTCATGAAATTTTTTTAAACTTGCGTGACTCAACTTCTAATGCTTAACTATTACATACTATTTTTAAAGAGACTGATTAGCACTCTGATCTTGTTTGATCAGCTTAACTATTGCCACATCTTCATAGAAGAAAAGGTGAGACTTGAGGGCCTGCGTTTATTTGAGGTAGGGCAACATGTACATGCTGGTGAGCAGCAGGCGCCTCTTCTCATTCACCGTCTGGGGCTTTCACTTGTGTTACCAGAATCCCTTTGATATCTAACAGCAACATGAAAACCTGTGCACAGATCATGTGTGCCCACTTCGTTTGGACCCATGGCTTTTTTGATGGTGTAATTTGATGGTGTAATTTCTTGGAGGGCTACAAAGATGATCAAGAGAATGGAGCACCTCTCTTAATGAGGAAGGGCTGAGAGACCTGGGTCTGTTTAGTCTGGAGAATAAAAGACCGAGAGGGGAATCTTGTCAATGCTTTTAAATATCTAGAGGGCAAGTGTCAGGAGGATATGGCCAGACTCTTCTCAGTGGTGCCCGGTGACAGGACAAGGGGCAGTGGGCACAAATTGGAACACAGGAACTTCTGTCTGAACATGAGGAAAAGCTTCTTTATTTTGAGGGTGACAGAGCACTGAACAGGCTGCCCAGAGAGGTTGTGGAGTCTCCTTCTCTGGAGATATTCAAAACCCGCCTGGATGCATTCCTGTCCAACACGCTCTAGGTGGGGGAGCGGGTGGACTACATGATCTCTAGGCATCCCTTCCAGCCCCTACCATTCTGAGATTCTGCAATACAGCTTTAGAAGTGGATTTTTATTTACTGAGGTAGATGTTAGTTGAGCGGGTTTTGATAACACAGTGTTTTCTGAGTCAGATGGTCAGTGTGGGGAGCTGCTGCGCCCTCTCAGCTCACTTTAAAATGCCATGTCTTACTCTGGCGTTAGGGGCAAGGTCTGGTTGTCAGCAGAAACCTTCTGTTCACTTATGTCTGCTGATGTGACAGTGCTTCTGCCTGCACAGACTGTGACCCCAGATTTCAGCTGTTTGCTGGGCGGTTAGAGAGGAGTTACTGCTCCTGCCACAGTTGTATTCTTTGCAGCACTTGAGGTTAACAGATGGAGGAGATGTTTTGGCAGCCCCCAGCAGCTGGTGGTGTCTGCTGGTGTGTTGAACTCATTGTGAAGAAAAGAGAGGAAGCTATAGAGAACGAGGGTTAAATGCCAACCTGCTGCTTGTAAATTGTCAGGTATCTTCTAGTACAAAAGATGAAAAAGGGATCTGAGTAAGCAGAATGGCTTGAAAACGCAGGGAACCAGGGGTTGGCACTGAAGGTTAGGAAAGCCTGGGGTCTGCTATCCATGGGGGTTATGCTTCTTACAATGGATGAATCGGACCCCTGCTTGATGAGGAACTGATGTTTCAATATAGCCGTTCAAATGCGGGGTCAACACAATGACAGGTAATGGCGTTAGAAATTTGGGTGAGGGGGACACAGGGGTAGCGTGGGTGGGGCAGGAGGCCATGAGCTGAGACGGATGGAAACAACCCATCCTGCATCAAGACCTGCAGCCAGTTGGAGGAACTCCTGGCTCAGATACGTTCAAGATAGAGCAGCAGCCACTAGAGCAGGAGGTAAGGGGAGAGGCTCTTGAGACATGGGGAGTGGATGCTCTGAAAGACACTACTGGAGAATATGGCGGGGACAGACTTAGGTGACAGAAGAGAGAGACTTTAGGACTATATAGGGCTTCAGAACAATGTGAGAGGGGGTCCCCAGGAGAGGACCAAAGCAGCATTTACGGGACCCCACGGTAGCCCCAGCACTATATACGCCCCATGGCTAACCTGCCTCACTCTTCTCCTGGACCATGTAGTCTCCCCCTTGGGACAGGGAGGCCCTGTGAGGAACCACTGCCCTAACCCACCCAACTTCCCTCTTGGAATGCAGCACTTCTGCTGAGCAGTGAAGTCATGTAGTTTGTAAAAATGTGCCTACATCTGTGTTTAAGGTGCTTGGTCTCCAAGCTGTTAGTCTGGTCTTAAACTGCAACAGTCAGTCAGGAGACTGTCGAAGCTGAGGGAGCCTTGATGGCCATCGTCTTTGAGTGTGTTCAGTTTAGTAAAGCCTTTCCTTAATGCTGCATACTGTAAATCTGCCAAATTCATACACTGATCTTATACTATGCTTTTTAGGTGTGTAGTCAGGGAGTTTAGCTTCCCATTTGTTTCCTCTTGTTCCTTCCCTTTGTTTGGAAATTTGGTCCTATCCTATTTTTTCCTGTGCTACTTTGCAGCATCAAAATACTTTCCCAAAATCAGGAGGGAGAGGATGGAAGGAGGAGGGGGAGGGATCGAAATATAACTGGAAATACTGCCCATGCAGCCAGAGAGAGAGCCCATTGAATATTTGTGCTCTTTAGCCAGGAAAACATTTTTATTTTTTTTTAAACCAAGAAATGCAAACAGCTGAGATGTATGTTTAAATATAATTTTACAAAATATTGTACCGATTTTAAACTTTGTCACTCATTTTTTTTATGTTAGTGTATCACACTGGTACCAATAATACTGGCAGTGCAGAAATGAAAGACTAAAAAAAAAGAAGAAACAAACCCAAAAGCAAATGGTGAAAGAAAAAGCTGTGGTAGTGAGAAGTACCATCCTACCACCTTGACAGTACATCTCTCTTTAAATTCTTCCTTTGGACAATTCCTGTTAGTCCATATCCCCGATAAAGGTTTTATGCTTACGCAGACTCTCAAACATTTTGTGTTTGTGGGATAAGCAGTAGGAGTGAGAGACTAGCACAGCTTTCTGGGCTATCAAAGGTGTGCCTGAGACTCATTAGCAGTAGCTGCCCAGTGCAACAAAAATTGTATGACAATACTGAGGACATAAAATGCTGCTACAGTTACTATTTTCTATAATAGATATGGTCATTACTTGATAACACAGCACAGTAGCTGTCACAAACCATTTTTCCTGTTAGAAAGACTGTAATTTTTCCCTTTTATAGTTCATATTTCAGTGCATTAGTGTGCTGACCATAATGACGGTGACTTTCTGAGTTAATTTTTTTGCTTCTTTTTATAGTGGATTTGGTATAGAATATGAAACTGATTCAAATTACTAAAACATAAAAGTGAGAGAAAGCAGTTCAGTTTTTCCTTTTTCTTTCTGGTTGCTTTGACCACTTTCTATTATCTGTCAGAAGTTTAGACAGTTTTGTGACTGTTTTTCAGGCACTTTTTCATGAGTAACGGAGCTTTGCAGTCTTTACAAGTTGTTGAATGAGTTGTTGGTCTTCTCCTAGGGACCCTCCACATATTCCTGCGGAATATCTTTTGCTATAAAATGCTTCCTGCAATAGCAGTAATTGCTTAAAACGTCTGTGTGTGTGTCTGGACACACATGTCCTTTGTTCTTGAACGGAGAGCTCTCAGAAAAAGAGATGGAGGTCTGGAGATTGGGAATTTCCACATTCTTTGGTTGTTACCACCAGATGGGTGCCTCTGTGAAACCTATGTGGTCATCTCTGGATGTGACAATTTATTTTCCACTGCATTTTACAGAAGTAATTAAAATGGGCCTGGCAGAGTTGCAGACTACCTCCAAGATGCAAAAATACTCTGGAGGAATCCTCAATCTCTGTCAAAAATAGAAGCAACCTCTTCTTTCTAACAGCAAGGTTGTGCACACAAAAAATAAACGTAACTTCAGTATCAGTGCCTCTTTTAGTTTCTCTGGTGTCTTCACCACTTTGTTTTACTACAATTTTTTTCCTGTGATGCTAATAACTTTTGTGATTCTAAGTGTTATTTAATGCTGAGTTTGGTAAACATCCGCTAGCACTGATGTTCTGCACCCTGATGGGACTGCAAGGAAGTTATGAAATAGGAAGGTTCTTGCATGGCCACTTGTGCCCTTCATTGGCACAGAAGTACCTCAAACTGGTGTGCTGCAGCGCCTGGGGACAACGGGATGACAAGTGAGATGAAAGTGGTATCTGATCAGTTGGAGCTAATGGCTTCAGCCAGTTATACTGGATTTCTTGTCTGATGAGGCTTGCTAACAGTGTAAGCTGGTGAGTCTAGTGTCCTTGTCCCAGAAAGGTGAGTGAGGTTTGAATGAGTCAGGTGTCCTGTTGCTGATAGGATTTAAGTTATGCTGAATTGTTAACAGAGTAAGTGAGTTCCTGATGATATGGCTTGCTTAAAACGCTTTTTCTTATGAAAAAGACTGTTAGCTAATTTTTACTGGAAACTACTCTTACTCATGTGTTTTAGGAATTACATTTTAATACATATAATTGCTTTTAAGAAAGTTTAAAGCATATACTCTGTCACTAGGAAAAAAAAACATAAGAAATCTCATTTTCTTTTATACAGAATGCATCAAAATCAAAGTTGAAGAAAAAACCAACTAAAACCCAAGAAGCCAAAAAAATCTTGAAGAAGAAATTTAAAGTCAACACAAAAATAGTCTTTACTGAAGATGGAGAGGTAAGATCAATTCAAAATAACTGTATTTTTGTGGGAACTGCATTTGTAGTTTCTATAAAGACAGAAATACTTTATATCTGTATAAAAAGATACGATTTTCAAAAGTGTGTGGTTTTTGTAATTGGTTTAAGTTTTGCAAAACTGTTCAGCTTCCATTTAGAATTCAATTCCCCTGAGAAAAAAAAAAAGAATGCTGAGCACTGACCTCTTCTCGCCTTTGTATGTGTAAGATACTTGTATGAGCTGTTAGTGGATGTACAGAACTGTACCTCTTTTCTGCCTATTACCTTTGGTGGAATCAAGAGCCTATTTTTTCTTTACAGAAATGCAAAACAATTTTCCTGTAGGCGTTTGCCAAAGCTCCCCCAAGTCTAGAGTTAACGTACTGGAATTAAAAGAAGTCCCTGGTTTTCTCTCCAGCATTCACTATTTCTAGATTAAAAGCTTTGTTAGGAAAGCTAAGGAATTACCAAATTTTCACCTACTGGTGCTGATGTAGCAGTGCATTGAAATCTGCCAGTAAGTTAATTGGATCTTTTAATAGCCCCTGGAAAAATGTATTGATTTTATACTGAAAGGAACCATTGTGGATGATAGTCACTCTAGGGTTTCATTGTGGTGATAACCTCACTAGCAAGTCTCCATGCTCCATAAACTTTTCTAACATTTGATTTCACAGCTTCAGATGCTGTGTGCGTTGTTTTTCCATTTCCAGCATTAAGAAAAAAGTAGCACTTTTTTTTTCTTACTCCAGATTACTTTCAGTAAGGCAGAAACTGAAAGAGAGGTCACCTTTACAAGTATATAATTTGTTTTTGTGACCAAATAAAATAAAGCATTTTATATTGCAGGTGAAGGGACTATAGCCATATAATTACTGACATCAGACAAAATTTAAAAGGTTTTTGACGTTGCCCCATTGACTGGAAATTATATCTTCAGATATTTTTAGATATTCAAAAGCTGTTGTCTCATCATAAAATATGTATGCAAATGTTTTATGTATCTATGCAATGAAGCAAAAAGGAGTGAGGATGGAGAAAAAAAAAATAAGCATAAAGATTATAGTTAGAAAAGTAATGCAGTAGAGAAGGGGTAGCTTATTTAAGGAAACATAAAGTTTGCATCTATGAATGTTGTTCCTGCTTTTTTTCCTGACCTGTCTAAAATTGCTTTAAAATTTTACTCTTCTACTCTGTGTGCTTCTCTTTGATAAAATAAAGCTCATTTTGGAAATTAACTTTCTAGAAAATACAAGTACACACTCCATTTTACAAAAGGAAGTGGAAACAGCAGGTTGGGTTTCTCAGTATCCAGGTGAATAACACCTTGTGTGCATTAAGGAGTCCTAAACATGGTTGGTTTTGCATTTGTATCTGAAAGACATTGTATATTTCCTGCCATATAGTTTCTTCTTAAGAGTTACTACTCTACCAATCCATAAACAAGAACTATTTTGCAAAGACTACCCCTAGATGATATCTGCTTATATCCCGAGGTATAAGCTGTTAAGTCATAAGATAGGTGGGGATATTTTTGGTGAATATGTAGTCTTTGTCTTCGCTTTTGAGTTTCAGATATTTAAGGGAAGCTGGATGTGTTCAGCATGTCATCCTCAAGTCAAACTTGAATCATCAAACATTTCCAATCCAGTTTTCATACAATAACCAATAAAACCCTCCACATCTGTTCCCCTCGCTTCCCCCAAAACATGAACCTGCAGTCACGGTTTTTTGTGTACTGTATGATGAAGACTTATCTCATTTTTCTCTCAGTTAATATGTTGGAATATTGATTGTTTACATGTTTTGTTCAATTGCGTACATTTTGGAGAGTCATTTCTTGAAAGCAAGTATCACTTTTATCCCAAAATGGCTAGCAAGATTATAAATTACCTGTTCCACTGGGAAAAGAGAGAAAAATAGGGGAAGAAGTTCAAGTGAATCCATTAAAGTGTAATATGATGTAATGGAGACATTATTTTCAAATACTCATTTTTGACTGAATGTGATATTAAATAAGGTATCCGAGTTTGTATTGTGGAGAATTTTTATTTGTTTCCTTTGTAAATGGCCTTTTTATTTAGTCTAAAAAATAATTTATAATTAGGGCATCAAAACTCCGATGTGAAAAAATTATTCTAACCATTATTTTTCTTGTTGACGTGTATAATTCAGTTGGTGCAGCAATGGCCACCTGTGCAAAAATCCAGTTTGGCAAAAGCAGATGAGGAAGATGATGCCAGTGGTATCAACTTAGATAAAGCGAAGGAGATACTACGGGAAGAAGACAAATTTGACAAAGAAGAATACAGGAAGAAAATAAAGGAAAAACATAGGGTAAGTTGATTTCTACCTCAAGTCGAGTGTTTCTGAAATGTCTTCAGATTACCATTTGCTCAAAGTTCAGTATTACATTTCAGGTAGGCAAAAGTGCTAACTTCTTGCATCAGTGTTAGTAGGACTATCAGAATTTATTTAATGAATTATTCAAGTAGTGTCATATAATTTTGGCTGTAATTTGAAATCTTCAGGATCTTCAGTCTGGCTTCTCTCTGGCATTTTAAAACCTTTAAATTGCAGGCCATAAGTTTGCAAACTGCTTCTGTATTATTTGTCATGGACTAAAGCAGAGTCTTCTGATGTTGTCACATACCAGTCATGTTGAACACAGCTGGATGTCTTTGAGTTCAGGGATAGTTCTGTTAGTCATTGTGAGAAG
The DNA here is from genome assembly GCA_002844005.1 of Limosa lapponica baueri. Lineage (NCBI taxonomy): Eukaryota > Metazoa > Chordata > Aves > Charadriiformes > Scolopacidae > Limosa > Limosa lapponica. Next base: position 622,777 of record KZ505908.1, on the reverse strand, counting down.
CATTTGGATTTCTCCAGGTAACGGATAAATGCGAGAACCTGGACTATGTGCTGTTAAAGGCCTGTTTTATGTGCAAAGCTTCTCATTTCCAAAGAATTAAAAAGTAGCGTTTTATTGCCCTGCTCTGCAAATGCTGACTTTATCCACTGATTGCTAGTGATTATTGCTGGATATTCCAGTGTTTGTTAAGGCTTGTATTTGAACAAAATAATTTAGAGGGAGTTTGTGAAAGCTTCAGGTTACGTTTGGGCACTGAGGTATCCCAGCTAAAGTCAAAGCGTGCTTCATACATTGAATTTGAAAGTCGACTCCTGTAGTCCTGTTATAGTCATTTGACGTCTACAAAAAAAAAATCTCACCTCTTCTTTAGGGAAGGGTTGCATTTGAAAGTAGCTGCAAAGAAACAATGTTTTCTGTGCTTTAGGTGAAATTATAGTCAGTTTTACAGAAAGCAACGTTCTAAGATTTCAAGGGTGCAGCTAAACAAGGGAGGAGACTGATTCATGACTTTCCAATCAATCTGCTATTCAGTAGCAAATTCATATACTTTGAGTGATGCTGTTGTATGTTTGACATCAGACTTCAATGATTAAATACTTCATCAGTTGATCTGTTAAAACAGCTTTGTTGTTATAATTCCGAAGAGAACAAATGACATTGATCAGATTTTTATCTGCATTAAAAAAACCAAATATTGCCACTATGAAAAGAGAATGCCTGCTTTCAAAAGTGAGGCAGGCAAAATTAACAGGACTAGCCGTATCAATAATATCATGGGTTTTTTGTAATTATTGAAAGTGTCAAGTTTCTTGTAACCAACCTTACTGCATTAGTGTTTTTCACATTATTCCTAATTATTATCGTTTATGAAAAGGAATAAATGAATGGTAGTATGTCAAAAAGAAGGAAATATATTTAAAAGAAAAAGACTTCTGATTGAGGTACTGTGAAATGCATGTCTAGTTTTTAAGCCCGCCTTACTGCATTCAATTGTTGCATGCATGTTCAGATTTTTTATTTGTGGTTTAACAATTTGAGGTGAAAAATACCTTATATGGTAAATTCTCTGTACCTGATGAAGTATTCAGTTTCCTGATGTGTCACTTGATTTTTGAAATTGTCCTATAAATAGTTTACTATCCTAATACCCCAAAATTAGGGAGATGAAACTTAAAAGGAAAGAAGGGCCAGGAAGGTGGGAGTTCAGGATTTACTTTGGGAGAACCTCATTTGCCTCCCCATCGTCTCACTAGCCTTGTGGTTAAAGATGATTGATCCTCTGCCCTCACTTCAGAAGGCATTCAAGTTTGAGATACCAACTCATTTTAGTTATCAATTAATACAGGCTATATAAACTAAGGATACCACAGGTTGAATATATTTCTGTTACTCTACCTTATAACTAAGTCATCCTTGATGTCTGGGGGTCTTGACAGTCAGATGTTGCTGCTTTGGAATTTGCTGTAAAAGTTGGGGAAATATGTCAAGTCCTGCTCTTTTGTCTCATCCAAGCAGAGACAAGCACTGCCTCCTTTCTCTTGGGTCATGTTAAGCTGGTCTAGTGATCAGAAGATCCACTCTTCCAAGATGATCTAGTGATTGGAGATCCATTGTTCCAGTGACTCATGAAGAAGCTACATTGTTACTGTGGGCCAGATATTATTTTCTTTTGTTACTATGTGGGCCAGATATTATTTTCTTTTTTCTTAACAGAAAATGTGTAATTATCTAAATTCACACTATAGGGAGAATTTCTACGGCATAATTTAGAAATCATAGATAAACATTATTTTAGCCATTTCAGCCATTGGTTTCTCACTAATATTTTTTATTTTATTTTATTGCATTGTCAGTCCAACAAGTCATCAGTCCTTCATTAACAAAAGAACACTAGGGAAAAACTTGAACTGCCTCACAGTAAAAAGGAATCAAGTGGCCACTTTCACAGTGACTTCCCAACGGTATTTAAAAATTCTCCCATCTCATAAGGTTTCCTTTCCCAAAAGATAACATAATCACTCCGCAGCAGATACTTAGTTGAGTTTAAATCTTTGGCTGGTATCTCAGTGATGTGAAAGAAGAACTACCACCGAAGTTCATATATTATGACTGTACTGCAGAAGCCTGATCAGGTTCCTGACTGTTGTCTGAATTTGCTATTAAAAGTTTGGTTGCGCATGTAAGCCTGATGGGCTGGTGGTATAAGTTATTTCTTGGCCTCATTTGGAGGCAGAGGATGAAACCTCAAAGAGATTCATGTGTGTTACGCATAAAGGATAGGAAAGCAACAAAAAGACTAGGAGGCTTTCTTATCTTATTTTCATGACTTCAGATTTTGCGTAAGTGCGGATGTCTTAGTGCCCCTTCTTGTGTCACTGAAAGAGGACCTTTTGAAAGGCACATACTTTCATTCCATCTTAGACATCCCCTCACTGGTATTCAGCAGTCCCTTTTATACCAAGTCTTAAATCCATCACTTGTGACTGTCATTGCTTCTTTTAAAATCCTCCATACTTCACTATCAGCCAAAATACATCATGGCTTAGCACAAACTCTGCTGTCTGACCTTCACTTTCTGCAATACCGCTAATTATTTCATTCCCATCTTTGTTTAAATTTCCTTCCCACAAGCTCACTGCTGTAGATCTTTGTCCATTTGACATATTTTCTAACAGCAGATGTGACAGCTCTCTGTTTCTTGGTTTTCCACCTTGGTTATGGAATTATCCTACAACTGTCTCCTTCCTATCTTTTTGAAAAAAACATGGTTAAATTTTTCTTCTCTGCTTTTGCTTCAGATTTGTTCAAGGTCTTTGCTTAACTTTTTCATGGATTAAACTTTCTCCTGTTCTTTCACTTTCAGCAGGTTTCAAATATCTGTATCTTGATTCATACTTCCTCCTCTTAATTCCTTCTTGCTGCAGCTGATGCTTGGTGTAGTTTCCTGGTTTGTATGTTTGGCAGGTTGTTTTTTTTCCTTAAATCAATTTTTGAAACATGCTAAATCTATTAAAGTTATTATATAGGTAGATTAGAAGACCAGTAGAGACAAATGCATTTTCATTCTGTATAACCTGAATGTTTAGGTTTATAAACCTACATGGTTACATACATCAGTAATCAAAAAGTCCTCTGAAGCTGAATTGTAAGCTAATACCTGAAGTCTCTACAGTGGCTTTATAATGGTGACTTACAATAACAAAATAATTTACAGAAGGCTATGAAAGCATATGTTGTTTTATCCATTTTTTTTCTATCTTGCACAGGGGTTCAGATTTTGATTTAGATTGTGAGTAGACATAGAAAGAAGCAGTTTTTCTATAAAGCTTGTAATTTTATAGGTCATATTCCACTGAGAATCACTCTTATGGTTTCTTCAGTATAGTCTTGAAGATTAGAGATCTTTTGGGGGAAAAAATGAACTTCTTAAAATCCAAACTTGCACAAAATAGCTTTTTTTTTTTAGGTGAATATGGCCTGTGAGCCTAATACGAACTTTCCTTGCGAAACCGTTTCTGATGAAGAGCAAAACTATTCAGAAAGTATCCACAGGCCATTGCTTTTAAATCCATTTGTGAATGTCATTTAAATGAGCACAGTTTTCAGTATGATCAGAAAAATGTTTTGGTGCATTTGTGAGATGCTTGGATTAGATGAGATGTGCGTTGCAGTGCCTTCAGGCTTGTGGAAACTTGCGAAGCATCTACGCTATAATTAGGTTTCCTTCATGAGTCTCACATTTTATTATCCTCTCCTTCCTCTGCAAATGGGGAAAAATTGAAAATCAGGTGGATTAAAAATAAAAATAAAATCTGAGCTATAATTGTGATGTAATTAATACTTATTGAAGTTTTGGAAGCAAAGTAAATTTTAGCAGTTGAGCACAAGGGAAAGGGCAGTAACACTGATCAAGATTATGTGAAAAGAATTCTGCATTAATGGGTATTTAATGACAGCCCAGCGAGAGGTGTAGGTTTGAGCTCTTTTGAAATGTGTAAAATGTTATAAACAATGATAAAGGGAGAAGTGAATAAAGTATTCAGAACATGTTTTCGCACTCCATTTTTCAAGTTTTCAACTGAAAGTGCACTGTTGTTAGGAGGAAAATAGAGGCAGAGAGGGATTCATCTTGCTTCTTAATAACCTCTCTTTCTGTATACTAACCCAAGCTCAAAAAAATGCCCATTGGTGCTGAAGGGAAAAATGAATAGGAGCCTTATTTCTTACCTCACTTTCCAGCAACTAAGATATGCTGTGAACTGGAGATGATCAATGTGAAAAGATGTCTAGAAGTATTTATTTTATTTGGGAGGTATTAATAGCAAACAAGTCGAGGGTGTCTGTGGGGCCCTGACACAGCAAGATGCGGGTTGTACCTCCCTGGAAGAAGTTAAACAACCACGGCTGTAGGGGTACGACAGCAGTTAGACGTCGGGTCACAGGGGGATCTTTCAGAAGACACTGCTGCTGCTGGGAGGAGACTATTTTGTGGCCCTTGTGCTAATGAAATGGTGCTGATTTGTACCACCTGAAATCCAAAGTTATGTGGTCTCTTAGTTTTGCTCGTACAGTTCTTAATTCTGTAGAAAATATAGAACTATTTTAGAACTGTATTGAAACAAAGTATCTCGGTTTGGTTTGTCTCCCGTTCCCTAAATGCATTTGTTAATGGGTGAGTGGATAGTTTTAATGGGGAGGATACATTGTGATATTTCACCCTTTGTTTACTTGCTGTCCCAAATATTACTTAAGTAACTCTTTCCAAGGCTAAAAGAGGAAAGTCTTCATACCAGACTTTATGGAAAGACTTTTATAAAATAAAAAACTTACAGTTTCAGAAAGAGTGTACTCACCCCAGTGAATATATTCAATAACTTTCTGATTAAAATTCATTCTTGAAAATGGAAGATTGCGGGCTGGGAAGGGAAGCCAAATCCCTTGGACTTCAACCCAGGAGGTTTCCTCTGCAGGTCTGTGAGACGGAGGCGGCCGCTGTTCCAGGTTACAGCCCCAGCCAGGCTGCACACGTACCGCACGGATGCACAGACACGATCCCCACGTGGGAAGCCACAGAGACACGAGAGGCGGAAAAGATGAATGCAGGCAGCACTCACATGAACATGAACAGCACATGAACAGGCAGCACAAGCTTATTCGTTCTTGTTGATCAGGGTTGACGTTTGGTAGCAGAACTATGAACACCCTCACTCCCTTGATTCACAAGCACGCTCACGTTCAACCATCTCTTAATAGCGTAGACCCTAAGTTGGTCCGATATCCATACCCACACCATCGAGCCCTTACCCAGTCACTGTCCTTGACCTTGGGTTTTTCGAGGTGCTGGTCTTTCTGCACAGTCTCACAGTGCCTTTCAAATATTTTGTAGTAAGTTTGCTCTCTCGCACGAGACTGATAAACACAGATAACCTTGCTTCTCCTATTCTTATCAGTTACAAAGTTCCATGTGAACCTTCTCAAGGTTGTGCTTGTGTGGTTCCTTTAGTGTTCATCTCTCAGTGACTTGGGAGTTCAGGTCTCTTGTCACTGTCTGACTTACTGCTCATTACGGTTGGTGTGTATGGTGTTCAGTTTATTATTTTTTTTCTCCTTCCCATCTTTGTCTCTCTGTTAACAGGATATCCTTACAAACCACATTATTACATTCGAGGTATCCCTAGAGAGACAATCCAGGCAGATTTAAACATGGAGTTCAAAAGGAGTATTTTCTAATAATTTTTGCATCTGTATATGTGGGGGAGAGCAGGAGAGAGACTGTAGCTTTATTAATTTTATATTAATTCACATACAGTTCTTTAGACTCTGGAAAGGTTGCTTCCTCTAAGGAAGAAAAATGGAGTTATAATAATAGGGATGATATAACAGCCTCAGTGCTGAGTTCAGAGCTGATGCTTAAAAAGCATGAAGATTTCTGGGGGCATTTAGAGAAATGTACTGTACAGCTATACAGGATATCTGGCATGCTTTGAGAAAGTACTTGGAGAACTATGGTCATTTCACGATGACTTAAAATCTGTATGAATTGAATTGGTCCAATGAAAGGTGCATTTGATGTACGAATTTGGAAAAAGAGACATACGTTTACTTAACAAGGAAGAATTCTTTTCCTTTGGAACCTGCAGTTGGCCAAAGATTAGAATCAGCTGTGAGTTTATTTTTAAAACCAGTAATGGTGGTAATTTTAACTAGTAGGAGAAGAATGGTGTAACCAAATCAGTTAAGATGTCAGCTGGTATTTGTAGTGGACTATTTTTTCTTTGTGTATCTCATGCCACACTGCATTCCTTGGGGATTACTTCCCCAAATAGCCTTTGTCTCTCTCCTACCTCCGGCCCCTGCTGCAATCCTCACCCTGTGCCTTGGCTGGGCAACCCTAGGGTTGGCCGAGCCATGGCCCAGGTGGGACAGCTCTCAGAGCAGAACGTCCTGCGCCTTGTGCCTTCCTGTGGCAGCCCCCCTCCAACTGGAGCTCTAGGCTCTTTCTCGCTCCCAGTCCTGCTTTTGAAAGGGATTTCTGTTGATGACAGAGGAGTTATAATTGAAACACGTTTGGTTTATAGTTTTATAAAATAATGCTAAAAGTACTTTTAACATCTTGTAATAAATCATTGAATACTGTGTATAACAGTTCAAGGAACAGAAAAGACACACACACACACACACACCCCCACCGGGTTTTTCTTTATTTTATCAAATCTTCAGTCATGATTAAAAAAAATGATATGCAATTAATGAAAAGAAAAATAGGTGCTGTACAGTGCAAACCATTCAGTATGCTGGAAGATAAATGCACCCATGAAAAATAGTATTTGTAGTTTGAAATCAATCAATACATTCATTCTGAGGAGAGATTGCATCATATTTCAAAGGAAATAATCTGAAGGGAAAAAAATCTCAGTTGCAGTATTATGCTCTTTATTAAGTAAAGCACTTGAATAGTCCTTCACTTTGAGGTGAAATTTGTCAGATTTCAGTGTAATTGTACAGTTGGTTTAATGTGGTGCTGGGTGAGGATGATAAAATTCTCTCACATAGAGAGTGTGGCAGCGTAGGAGCAAAATATAAAGGGAAGAGGTTGCTGCTCAGAGGAGCATTTAGCTAAACTGCAAAGAAGAAAAGTATTAGAGATGGAGAGATGTGTAAAATAAATCAAGAGAGTATTACTTTGTTAGAAAGCCCTTTCATAGCTATTGTGTGCAGGGAATGCCGTTGTTGTGTTCCAGGTGCAGAGCTATTAAGATAAGGGGAATAGATGCTGACAAGAGGGTTGACAGGCGTCCCTTTTCAGTCCTAGCAGCAGCATCCCTCTGGCCTTGCTGTGCTGCTGGCAGAGGCAAGGGCTTACTCCTTGTTTGCTTTTCTTTCACTTTGCCAGCTGGATTGGCTACACTTTAAGCTTGGAGTGGCCTTGGATGTTTTCTAAGAGTTTTCCATCCAAATCAGAGTTATTGGCCTCATCACGTTGATGGGAAAAATAAGAAAATGAAATAACTGTGAGTGGGTTGGTTGTGCACCCTAACTTGAAAATGCAGCTGTGAGTGGAGGCTGAAGAAGTGCAGATTTAACTTAAATTCAGCTAAGGTGGAGTTGCAGCCTTAGCACTGGAAGGGAGCTTCCACGCCAGGCTGCTTGTCCTGCTGGAGGATGTGATGGGCCAACTGCCCCAAATGCTGGTCTCTACCTGTCATGGGTCCTTGAGGCAACCGGGCAGCTTCTGATGGGAGCTGCACCCTTCGCTTGCTGGGGTCTGGGGTCCTGCTGGGTACCTGGATGGGCAGGCGCAGGCAGCCGCGGGGGTTTCTGCCTTCTCTCTCTCAGATCTGGTGGATGGGACCTGGGTGTTTCCTTAAGAGCAACTGCAGTAAAAGAGCTCAGGAGTCTGTGACCTGTCTCGATTATAGATTCCCACTCTTGTATGGTGTCATCCCTTCAAAACTGAAAGCAGTAACAGAATCAGACGAAGTGCATCTTCATTGGTCTTTTTCCTCTACTTCTCTATAGAAAACGCTAGTGTGTTCTGCACTGCAACTCCCATTGACTTTGACATTAAGATTTTAGTTTACAGCTTTAAATGTTACCTTTAAACACCATTAACTAACTTAATTCCTGATGTAATTATGTTGAAAGTGTATTTTGAGTAATCAGGGCTGCCTTTACCTCTGCCTCTGTGTGTGTTTGTGTATATCTGTACATGGTGGGATGAAAGGGTTCATAAATTCATTTGAAAGAATCCCTTTGGTTTCTGTAGGTTTGGAATCTGGCTCAGATGCTATTTGCACGCAAAAAAGGTGTTTACTGGAAAGCCTGTGTATTTTAATGACTGTGATTTAACACCTTTCTTATTGGAAGGCTGTTTGTCAGAACCAAACTGTATGTATACATGTGTCCTAGCTTGTGTCCCTTTCCTTCTTGGTTGATGGACATCACGAATAGCTTCTGTGGCAAGAAATATATATTAAACGTACGTATGTTTAAACCAGATGGCTCACTTACCAACTTTAAAAAAAATATTCTATCCTTAAAACATGTTCAGTGTGTTCAGATGTTAAATGAGAAAGGAATAATTTTCAGTTTTGTCAACTGGTTTCCTCTGTT
>KZ505908.1:578515-597443 GCA_002844005.1 Limosa lapponica baueri | reverse complement strand
CCAACCATTGCCTGTGTGGTGGTAGATATCAAATATAGTCAACTGACTCTTTAGGCTAGTGAGGGGTCACCAAGTGCCCTTCTGTTTGTGACATGGGGGAAGAAATGGTCCCATATCTTCAAAGATGGGTTACTGCACTTTCACAGTACATTGACACTGATCTTCCTCTTGCTTTGTGGAAAATACTTCTAAATAAGTAGCATTGCCCTGTAAGCAGTTATGCAGAGCAAATGGTTACTACCAGTAGAAAGGTAAGTTAAGCATTTGTCAGTCAGGAGAAAAATTTTGATGAAAAGCTGAAAGAACATTTCTAATCCTATTTGCTACTTGATTTTTCTATGTGTAGTTATATGGATAGCAACATAGCAGTTTTATGAAGTACTCCATTAATGCCTGATCTTTAGGTTAGTGTTTATGTGGTACAGTGTTTCAGTATATTATATCAAAAATCAGTTTTTCAAATGGATCTTCAGGATGAATTGATTTAAAAAAATCAGTCAACAGCATGTAATAGGATTAGACTTGGTTTATACAAGTATATTGCTCTCCTCTGTTCATTCTTGTTGGACAATCTGCCAAAGCTTTGAAATTTTCAGCAAGAGAAATTGTGGCTGGACAAGAGAAATTGTGGGTGGACAAGGGAAGGTGATTGATTAATTACAGTCACAGTCAACTTACGTTTACATGATTTACATGAGTGGCTATTTGAGCTGAAAGCTCATAAAGATCATAAGGCTTCATTTTAAATGGCAGTCTCAAACAGTCCATTTTCTTTGATAATTCATGTGCTGTTAAAAATGTCAAAATTTATTAGCCTTTTTTGTTTCCCATCACGTAATATTCTAGCAGATCACATACCTACAACAGTAGTGCTTAGGGTCTTTATCACTCTTCAAGGTGTTGACTACCATAGGAGATGCATAGAGTTTATGAAATTCATCCTTCCCAAGTACTTGTGCGGCAAAATTCCATTAATAATACACTAACCCACTTCTTTGGTTAATATTATATTATTCTGATTTAATTTTTAAAATCATTCATGTGGAATTGTACTCATATTTTGTTTAGAAGAACTCTCGAGTTCACTGGTGTTATTTTTCTGATACCTGGTCAAGACTTGCCACCATTTCTGTGACGCTGTTACATCTAGAAAGTTTAGCTGGAATGAAGTCCAGTGTACCTCAGTGAGAAGTGCAAACGGCATAATTACCCCCGAGCTTGTTTGGCCGGTGAGGTATTAGGCAGAGATCATGGTCTGAGCACACAGTAAGAGTGAGTGCTGGGAAGTGGGTTTTTTCTCAAAGCAGCGGCTGTAGTGAATGCATCTTTCCTGGAGTGTAATCTGTCAGACTTTGGTCAGAAGATACTTTATACTCCTAGAGCCAAGGGAAATTGAAGAGAAGGATTGAATGAGTGAGTACATGAAGAACACAGATCTGTAGATGCTGGTTAGTCTCAGTTGTACCTTATTTTGAGAGTTATTGCCCGCCTCTGTACAGCGTTAGAAAACTGTGCTCAGGGCATAGAATAGCTATTCTTGTGCTTTGTTACAACTACAATGAAGATACTATGGATAAAAGGGAAGATACTCTAAGAATCAATGTTTGCTCCATGCTTTCAAAGAATAGGTACTGGTGTAGGTGCCTAGTGCTAAGTGACTGATTTAGCTTTACTCTCAATTATTCTTTTCTGACTGAAGATGATGTCCTTTTAGTTGTAAACACATAAGTTTTGAGTTCTTTCCCAATCAATTCTGTCCTCTTTGAGGTATGAACATTTTATTAAATCTCTTTGTTTTGGAGTTTCAGTTAGGTTGTCAATTGTGTATTCATCGTATCTATTTTGGACAAATACGCAATACTAGGTTCGCAGCTCAAGTCTGCTCTTCCTCTTTATTTATATATGGTAAAATCCGAGCATGTTAACTATCCATTTTGCAGTATCTGAAAATGTTGCCCAACATGCTATCTTAAAAGGTTATTTTGTATAGTTTTGCTTTAAGGAATACTTCTATTTACATACTAGGTTTTCAGTAACATGAAATAATTCTATTGTTACTTCTGACGATATAACTGAACAGTTGCCAAATACAAACTTTATGTAACAGTTGTAGCCATATCTCGGACCCACACAAAGGTTATTAGCAGCTTGCTAGTCACAATTATGCAGATATTTCACTTCAGTACCTGTTTGCAGCATTCCTTCCTGAACCACACAGCTGTGTACAGTGGCAAAATTACTGTGTTATCGTTATACCCAGGAGTAAAAAGCAGCATAAAGAAGGATGCTGTGGCATTAAAGAGGTGAAACGAGTATTGGAAACTGGCTTCACTGAATTATGAAAAAGAAAAAAGAGCCTTGTTGGATGTTTTTGCACTTGTGTGTCCTCCCTTGACTTCCATCATGACCTCATTAAAAAGAAAATCTTTCAGGTATGATGTGAAGGGCTCTATAAGAGCACTTTGCTGCCATGATAACAAGCATCATAAAAGTTAGCCAGAATTAAAGGTGCATGTATAAGTAAAATAATGTTATAGGTGTATTGCAAGGCACCAGCATATAAAAGTCTTTTTTTCATTTCTTCTTCTGTCTCTCTCCCTGTAAGCCATTACCAGTCTCATAGGCCTCGGCAAGACTCTAAATGTTATGCCTATGTCAGTGGAACTATCCAGAGAGGAGTTAGGAAAGCACAACAGCAAAAGTATGAGCAAGTTTAACCAAAATTCAGAGGCTTCAGGTGGCGGAGGAACTGTGACTTTACAGTTTGAGACTAGTTCTCTTGACTGTGAGTAGATCTAGTTGATATGTGTGTTAGAGTTGACCTGGTATACTTTTTTGGTGACTTCTGTGGAGCATCACTATTCATTTCTGCCTTTTGAAGTTACAGAGAGAGTGATACACAAGAGCAGAAGAAAGAAACCTTTCTTTACAAACAAGAGGAGCAGCAAGTGGTGGTTGATTATCTTACTTTTTTTCCCCCAGTAGCTGGGAGAGGAAGAAAAGGAATGCCTGTTCTCCCTCTTCATTGCTCATTTTTGAATGTCCATGTACAGATTTCTGAGATAGGAAGGCTACTGCAGGAAGGGAATTTACTGTAACTTACATGTACTACTTACATTTTGAGGCTTGATCTGGAGCGATGAAACCATGCTGTCAAGAACTTTTGAACTGATGGTACCTCAAGAACATATGTCAGTAGATTATGCCATTTGATGTATGCTTTGTTTCTTCTCTCTGTGTTTGAAATTTTCTTTTAGCTCTACAAGAAACATACTATTGTTTCATTTCTGTTTCTCCCTTCTTGGTCCCTGCATAGAGTCACTGTGTTTCATGGAATCCTCTTTTCGTTTTCTCTCCATGGTTGGTTATTCAAATATGAATGATTCTCTGATAATTTGACAGAAAGTGGCTGAAAGTGATGCTTTTTACCTCTTCTGACTTCTCAGTTTTAAAATAAAAAATTGATTGATATTCCTTGAAATGTTGTTTCATGTTGTAATTGTGGAGGAAAGGGAGCTACGTTGCTTAACCAGGTTGTGGTCTGAATTTGTACTGCACCTCAGAGTCAGGGTTCTGGAAGTTAAGCAGTTATGGCATTTTCTTAAAGAATGTCAGCTCAATGTTCAGTTTTTGTTGGCAAAGGAATGATTAGAAAAGAAATACAGAACAAAACAGGAGACATGTCTGCAACACTGTCTGCATTTCTGGGCAGCCCCTCTCTGGATATAAAGTGAGTGGGACAGGTGCAGAAGGTGAGGCACAAATGTATTGAATGATTTCCATAAAAGATTCTGGGTTTGTCTTGGATTGGGGACAGTTAAACCCACAGGAACACGTGCACTACTGCAGCCTGTTGGATGCACTGACAACGGGTTTGAAACAGGGAAAATTAAAAATTGAAAGGAAAAAAAAAAGTAAATACATGCAGATGTTTTTCACAGAGAGTATAGTAACCTTTTAGACCATCTTGTGACTGGATAATGAGAAATCTAAAGTTTGAGTTGTTTTTAAAAATAGAACAGACAAATTTAGAGAGGTGTCAGTACTCCGTAGCTGCCCAAATGCAGCCTCTGCTTCAGGAAACCCTTACCTGGTGCTCACTGAAGCTGGAAAGGAGTAATGGGGAAGTGCCCTGCTGGATGTCCTCTCTTCCATAATTTGCCTCTAAACTTCTGGTGTGGTTGCTATCACAGGGCAGTTGGCCTGACTTAGGATGACTGTTTTCATGCAGTCATTTTGTGCAGAAATAAACCCTTACACTGCCTTTCCTTTCGCACTCCTGTATCACTGATAGCCAGAAATCCTTTTTGTGGGTTGACTGTGTCAATTGGTTTGAGCTTGAGCTGAGCAAAACCCCCCCAGCTAAGCTGCATTTGCTGTCACTGCACATGATTCGCGTAAATATTCGCATAGTGTTTATGCTTTGCTGATTGTATCTTTTACTACTTTTTTCCTCTCCTTTTCCTCCAAGGACGTTACTTTTATCTGCTAGGCTTCCGAAATGATCTTTTGACTTGTTCCATTTTCTTTTGCAAATTCCTGAATTTTTGGTAGTTGTGCTGTCTTGTTCACAAACGGTTATTTCATCTGATAAATAAGAGAGAGGGGACATCGAGGTCTCTGGTCTTTTTCTGTCTTGATTATGAGCTGAGGTCACTGTTTTGCTTCTTAACAGACATTGTTAGTTAATTCCTGAGAAGTATCTGTGGGATACTTTTAAGTGTTGGTCCCAGACACGTCAGAGCAGATCTGCTTGTTTTGCGTGTGTGCTTCCCCCTTGGCTCTGTCAGATTTACTGGGTGTCTTCATGTTTACTGGTTAAGCATTTTCTTGTTTCTGGTTCTGACTTGCCTTTATTTTCGTCAGCACTCTATACATTAATGCTCACAGTTTGGGGAACAAGAAGAATTGCAGATCCCAGAGTCACAGGACTGTGGTGCAGCTGGAGTCACGGAGCCCTGGCCAGACAGTGCACGACTTGAGTGTGGTCACAAGATGCTCATGGAGGGTAGGCAGGCGGAAGAGGATGAGTAGCAATCTATGCTTAGGAGATTTTTGACAGCACAGTGCTCACAAACATCATGTCAAACACAAACATCATAACAAGCAAGGAGCATCTCAGTGTCTAAAATTAATAAGGGAGGATATGGGAAGTGGAATGGGGCACACATATTGCTTTGGTTCTTGGATTTGTAGGGGCAAAGGAGGACTAAAGCTCAACTGGAGTTAGGACTAGAGGGGGACATAAAAGTCTGTAGGTATGCCGGTAGCAAAAGGAAGTTCAAGGAAAATATGCCCGATAAGGAGATTGGTCTAGTGATGGATGATATGGAAAAGCTGAAGTACTCAACTCCTTTTTTGTGTTGGAGCAAAGTATTCTCCCAGAACTCTGGGTGGACAAGTATGGTTTGGAAGGAATGAAGGGTGAGAGAGACAGCAATGGGAGAATAGCAGGCTGGATAATACTTAGAGAAGTGTAACATATTCACAAGAGGTCACAGATGACTGGAAAGAGGCTAATGTTATACTCTTCCCTAAGAAAGGCATGAAGAGGACTTGGGAATCTATTGGCTGACTTTATTCATCCAGTCCCTTGGAAGATCATGAAACTTGTCCATTTCCAAACATGTAAAGGACAAGAAGGTAATCAAGAACAGTCAGCATGAATTTACAACAGGCAAACCATGCTTGACAACCTGTTTGCCTTCTATAATGAAGTGACTGCATACTCCATATGGAGAGTATCGCATGTGATTTGCCTTGACTTCAGTAAGGCTTTTGGCCCTACCTCCTGCACATTTCTCATTTGGAAGCCATGGAAGTATGGAATGAAAGACCAGTCTATTTGTCGAAGCTCATGAAGTCCATCAGGAGAAGTTCTCATTCTGGCTGAGGACTGACTAGCAGTCCTGCTGAAAAGGCACCAGGGATTATGGTGAATGCAAAATTGAATATGAGCCAAGCGTGAATAAGGCAAAATGGGTTAAATTCGAAGACACATGGAGGAAAGTTAATATCTCGCTTTTCTACCTCTGGGACTGTATCCAAAATACTGTGTCTAGTTCTGGATTCTCCAGTTCAGGATGGATGTGGAGAAAGTGGTTAGGGTCCAGTGAAGTCTACCAAGATGGTCTGGAGTCTAGAACATGTGATCCATATGGAAAAGGTAAAGGAGATGGACTTGTTCAGTGTGGTGAAGAGGAGGCTAAAGGACAATCTAACAGCAGAAGGGCAGTTACAGAGATAGTGGAGCCAAGCTTTTTTTGCTAGTGGCAAATGATGTAAATTTGCCAAAGATTGTGGCTCAAAAGTTTCAGAGTGAACGCTGTGGGGAAAAAACTTGTTTACAGGTAGGGTAGTCCTGATGTGAAATAGATTACCCAGAGAGACTGAACCTCCCTACTTGGAAGTTTTTGAGACTTAGATGGACAAAGCCTCAACTTGCCTGATCTAGTGTTGTTGATTGTATCACTTTGTATGGGAAATTGGCCTAGGGATCTCCAAATATCTTCTTCCACCTACCCTTCCTTCTCTTCCCTAAACAGCATACTCAGTTTTGGTTTCTTCCTCCAATCTTTCTACTTCTAGAGGTAGACCTTGGAGTTTTCAGTCAGTAGGAGGTGAGCATATAGCAGGCAGTAGCTAAATCTGGCACTGAAAAAATGTCTGTGCCACCTGCTTGTTCCTCCAGATCTCATGTCTTAGCTCTACACTGCTACATATGATATTTTCTTTCTTTAAATAGTTGCATTTTTCCCAGTGAAATTATACAAAACTTACATAAAGGTCCCAGTTGACAGATGTAAAGCGAAGAAACAGCTAAAATTAGAAGAGGTAAAAATAGAGGTTGGGAAGCTGTCTGAATGATCTTATCAACAACAAATTTATGCTGAATTCTGCCAGTTAGGTCTGCTTTGTTTATTAGGTCAGACTGTAGCTCAGACAGAGTTCATAGAATAGAAAATGGTGTCATGCTGAAAAACATGCATTTAAAATTTTATTGAAGTCTATCAAAAGTTGACATGTCTAAAATTGGGTGATGTGACTAGGATGTTTGGATTTGGCCATTGGCAGGAGGGAGGTCTACTGTTTGAGCCTCAGGAAAGGAAGATTTTATTTATGAAGTTCAAAGATAATATACTTAGAAGCTTGTCAGAAGTGGGCAACTGTATGGTGCACTGAGTAGTTGGTGAGAGGACTTTTGACATCGTAGTCTTACATCACAAAAATGAATTTTTTAGTAAGTGTATTTGCGGGGGGATTCCATCCAGTTCCCTCTGATGCTGGTGAATGCAGAGTTCATCCATGCCACAGAAGAAAAGACAGGTTCCTGTATTTAATTTCTCTTTTAAGGGGTTGCTGTATGGTCACAGGTCAGGAATAAGCTTGGGGTCATACTTTGCGGTGTGGTGGCTTCTCTCTGCAAACGTGTTTGTTCATAAAGAAGCTTGATAGCCATTGCTGTTCTGAGAGTGGTCTGCTTTGATTGCCATGGGATGAAAACATTTTATGGGTAGTCAGTGAGGAGTCGTTGCAAGTTCACGCTGTAGTTTATCCTGTACTGGTTTTTAATGTCTCCATTTTCATGATTGATAATGCCAGTGATACTGAAAACATTCAGAAAACACCTAAATGTAGACAAAGACTGAGACATTTGTGCAGATAATATTAGTGACTTCTGATCCACCAATTCAAAGACCAATTCTTATAATTAGTTCTGCTTAAAAAGGAATTGACATACTTATAATTGGTTATTACAAATCCATGAGAATAGTTTTCCAGGTGCTAAAGAAAATCTGCTGTATTGTTTTTTCTGATAGGCATTTGAAAGACAATTCCCTGTATAATTCATTAGTGTTGCATTTCAAAAACAGTCTTTGGGTGAAATTGTTCATATTTTACAGATCACTAATTGCATTTGACTGTCAGACACTCAGTGAATTAAACTCCTAGAAGGCTTCTTGGTAGGAAGACAAAGGAGTATTAAAAAGATTAATACAGCCTGCATATGTAAAAGTGTTTGTTTGGTTTTTCTATGTCACTGAGAGCATTCACAGTGCCATCAAAATATTTCAGACTTCTAGAGGGATATCCCTTTGTCTGACTACCTAGAAGATATGTAATAAAAGATCACTCCACCTGTTAAAAGATGGTTAAAAGATTAGTAGTTATAAATTACTGTGTAATCCGAGGCTCTGATCTGTCTCAGTAAGCTGGTATTGACTTAATGCAAGGATCAGTTTGTAGCCATCTGAGACCTATATTCTTCTAGAGACTTTCATTATATTAAAATCTGTGAATATAAGGGTGGATTTGTGTGTTAAAGGATGTGGTTTCTTCTTCCTTTTTTTTTTTAACTTTTGGTATTAGCAAGAGGAATCAGAAAAATTTTGCTCAGATCTAGTTTCTGATAGTCAGAACAAAGGTAATGGCTGATGCAACAGCCTGTTGTTGGCTTTTGGGTAATGCCTAGTGAAACCTTTTCCAGCCTGCGACCAGTGTGCCGGTGTTGGAGCAGGTCTGTAAGACCCTCTGGAAAAATGAGTAGAGCAAAGTGACTTTGCAACAGGACAGGGAGAGCTCCTGGCTGGGGCAGAACAGAAGCAGCATTGGTCTGAACGGGCTTGTCCGTGGGCCTGTTGGAGCACTTCTAATTAACAGGTAGAAACCAGGACAGTGATTTGCTCAGTCCTTGTTGGTGTTCTCTTTTATGAACTTCTGCTTAGTAACTTCCAGAAAAAGGCAAAGTACAGTGCAAGCTTTCTGGCCAGCTTGCGTTGTATAATGGGTTTTAGTTCCTTCTTTAATCCGGTACAGTGACTCCTGCACATCATGCTGTTGTTTGCTGTCCCATTTTAAGCCTGAAGTTACAAATTTTAGTCATAATAAATGACCAGTTCTCATAAACACTGTATTTTCACTGTGTGTGAGCAATGCTGTTGTAGTCTTTTGGTTTCACCTGTTTTGTGTGTCTTCTGGCTACAGCCTGAGCAGCAGGGTTGAGAGAGGAAGAGGATGCTGTTTCCTAAACAGGTAGTGGCAGTAGGATTTTTCCTGGTTGCTGGAGCCTGGAAAAAAGTCTCCAAATGAGAGTATTTTGTAATTATTTGTGTGTTATTGAACAAAGATGATTTGGCCATGATGAAAGTCTTATGTTGTAAATAGAGTTGTCCAGCAGTTTTACCATTTTTTTTAATGTTTACCATCTAGACCTCAAAACAAATTGCAGATCTTTTCAATGTGGAAGGTGTTTAATATAATATCCAGAATATGCCCAAGAGAATAATTTCAAAGACACAGCAAGAAATGGAAATTTTCAAGCTTGGCTTTGGTTTTTTTGTTTGATCTGCTGTTTTTGTGGTGATTTTGAGTAGAACTTGTACCTTGTCCCTCTGCATACTGATCTCTAAAATTACCTTTGGTAGTAAGATGCCTGGCACCTTTGAAGTTGTTTTTATATAGCGCCATTCTTTGAAAGGCACCTTTAGATCAAGCACTATTCAGATATTTGAGTCACAAGCTCTATACTAGAGAGAAATAGCGTTATAAACAGTATTAAAAAATGAGCTACTTGCTCTGATCTCTGTTTCATTATCAAACAAAATCATACAGCCCCTTTTCAAAACACTTTTCTCTCTTCCTGGCTTTTAATTATTGGCAGCCTGAAACATCAAATAGATCTATAGCTGCTCAAGTTATTCATCCGTAGCCCTCACCATTCACTGGAAATGGTTTCAGTCAGTTTTTGCACGTCACTGCTTTTAGACAGCTGGGTAACGTGGAAGATGTCAGTACAGAAGTCTCTTTGCCCATCAACCATTACAGCTACAATTTTTCTGTTGTTATAACACATGCATTTTAAGTGTGATATTTGTAAGCAGAGATATTGAGTTGCCTACTGGAAAATTGTGACAAAGGCTGGTGATAAAATACTGTCTGTATTGCAATACCAACAACCATCTAGCTTATTGAAGTAGCAGGAGATGTCCTCTGTAATGTTAGTCATATTTAACGAACTGGCATTAGAACTGCTTTCCCACTGTAAGGAGCTGCTAAATGAAGTGAGTCTGCCTTTAGTCTAATTGAAGGTATTTCTAGAACACTCATTGCGGGTGAATGTAAGCCTCATTTAAAGTAGTAGTATGTAAGTCTTCACAGACTGAATGTTTAAACTGTCATTTAGCTCTGAATTCTGAAATGCTATTTCTGTGTGTGCTACCAAGACAGGTTAAGAAGTTGTTATCCAGTATTGTAGCCTACCTAAGTTCTGCAGAGCTTGTGACTGTAGTACTGAGTGCCTCATGCTCTTTTAATGTGTTTTTCCTCAGAGCAGTCTGTGATCAGGATTTACTTCTGTTCCCGTGTGCAAGGAAAGAGCAGAGGAAGATACCGAGTGAATTCCTTAGACTTTGTTTCTGGCTTATGGCTGGAGCAGAGAATTGAGACAGTCTTCCCAAATGTCAGGCTAGTTGCTTGCTTACTTGAGAGTGTCTGAAAAGGCTTTCAAAAGGAGAGAAAAAATGTGAAGATGGAATTAAAAAATTTGCAATGCATATATGATGTGGTGATGGTACAAGCACGTCTTCCAGCTGATGAGATACTGTAGGCCAGGGCAAGTTGCCACTGCTCTCCCTGAAGGCTGCTGATAACATCATCTTCCTTTTAGGAAGGCATTTCCAAAGGTGTCTTTGTTGTTACATAGCGGGTATCAGAATTTCAACAGCTTTGTCAATTATTTAGCAACAAACCATACTGACTTTCAAATGTGTGTATGTTATAGTTAAAAAATGCAGATAGGGATTACGGTGGCTTCTTGAGAACAAGTGTTTTTGCAAATATATTAAATCCTTTCCAGGTATAAAATTCTGTAGCCTTCTTAACTTTTCATGAATTGATGGGCAACCATTTTTATGGCGCTATTCCCTGAGTTATGGCAGTAAAGTTTGTACATCACAGCGTCAGTCCAGCAAAACAGAAAAAACCATGGTACTCAACCTCCATAATAGAGTCTCATTTGGAGAGATAAGTTGCAAAGATGTGGAAAATGCTGCTGCAAGGCTTGAAGCAAATAGTTTGGAGGCTCTGGATACAGAAGGGCAGCTTCCGTAGTACGTATGAAGGAGAGGATAGAGGATGGT
Source organism: Limosa lapponica baueri (assembly GCA_002844005.1). Classification (NCBI taxonomy): domain Eukaryota; kingdom Metazoa; phylum Chordata; class Aves; order Charadriiformes; family Scolopacidae; genus Limosa; species Limosa lapponica. Next base: position 586,305 of record KZ505908.1, on the reverse strand, counting down.
GGGATATAACTTCTCCTTGACTGTTTTGCCTGAAATGTTTTGGACTCTTCCTTTGGAAGATGGTTTTTTGAAGTTCTTAGAGAATTAATACCATTTGAAATTGTAGTACTTTCTCGTTGTTTGTGAAGCATCCTCATAAGTCATCTTTTCTAGGAATGCTTTTTACAAGGCAGTGGGACAGACTACATAGGAATATTCTTAATAATGATCGGGCAATATCCACTAGTTTGAGGAAAAACTGGATTATTTTTTTTTCTTTTTGGCCATTGCATATCAATTTTGTAAGTTTATTCATCTGTTGGTTACCTCCCTTCCTGTAGCTTTGAAAGTTATTTAAAATGAAATATTCTGTCCTAACCTGCCATTGGAGCTAAGGTCTTGACTTTATGAAACTCTTTAAATGCATTTTTAAAAGAAAGCCTGAATGTAACTTTCCTTTTTTTTTTTTTTTTTAATATCTGATGATAGACTTTAATTTTATAGAAATCAATAGCAGGTATTACTTTGGGCAGTAGCAGGCTAGGGTTTTTTCAAATGAAAAGTCTACATTCTTCTACAAAAATACTTTAGAGTAGCTTAATACTAATAATACAGCTGGCACTGAACAAAAATGTTGATTTATTAAGTGAAAATGGTCTTGAAAAGTAATTAAATAATTCATACCAATGACATCTGTTTCCGTGGTCAAGTGGCCAAAGAGGCTGTAACAGTAAACTGCATTTAAAGGACTCATGATGAGATAAATTGATTTGGCTTCTATGATCAGGTCTTTAAGTTAGGGCTACAATTAAAAGCAAGTTTCCTGTATATCTTTTACGTTAATATATTTTTGATATTATAATGATACATTTTAATGTTGATTTTGTTTGTGACTTTTTTCTGCTTTCTCTGGAAGCTGAAGTTAAAGTATATTGCCGAGGATGGTTTAAAGTCTGTCAGATACCTCATGGGTGCATTTTGCTCTCGGGCTCAGGATTTAACCAATCACCAGATTTTTTATTTTTTTTTTTTTTCCCTCTGGATCTTTAGGGTTGAGATTTTTTTTTTTTGTTTGTTTGCTCTGTAATTAGAAGTTCAGTGTCCTCTGAAAATGTCCCTCTACAAATTCCTAGTTTTCACAGTAAGTAAGAAAAATCTTCCAGAGGCATTTTGTAGTTGTGGGTTTTGGTGCTCATATTGGATCTGAGGTTTCTCTTGTAAAGTTTTGGGAAGTGTTTTAGTATATGGCAGCCAGGTTGTTATGCAGTGGTTGCCTACCCCTTCCATTCCTACATTAGTTGAATTTTCGGTGTTGTCATAGATCTTGTTTTCAAACCATTCAGTTGTTGTTTCTAAATAATAAGTGATAAAGATGTCTAAAGGTTGTGTTGTAGTATTTTCCTCTACCTTTTATTTCTAGAAGTTGTTACTGTCTTAGGGAAAATTCCTGTTGTCTGAACTTAGTTGACGGCAGTTGTTGTGGGAGGAGGTTCAGCGAATCCGATGACACTGAAGATTGCAAACAAAAAGGAAATTTAAACATGTCAATTTATAAAATATTGTTGTATTGTCTAGGTTGAAATACCTTGCAAATATTTGTTGATGTAGTGATATTTCTGGCACGGTACAGAGTTTAAATAAAAAGCCAGTTGCCTCAGATTTTCTTTACTCCGTAATCTCAATTACTTAAAGCCATACTCAGAGCAGGTGTTTTAATCTCTGTGTTTCCCTATTATATATGTTATTAGATGAGAAAAAAGCTGAAATGGTTAATCCCTACATTATTTTTGCATGTCGGTAGGTGATTTCTTGTTAATATTGAAAGCCTGAGCACTCTGAAAAGATTTGTGTCTCCAGATGTTGTGACTTCCGCTGCTTGAATTCAGCTCCAGTTGAAAAGGATGCAAAACCGTCAGGTCTACAGCGTAGCACTTTGTGGAAATAAAGAGAAAACAATTGTGAAGCAAGTGGCTTGATGCAAATGTGTTTAGTTGGAGGTGTTGCTGTAGCCTCCAGTCATCCAAATGTTGTCCTGAATATTTTTTGAATAAATTAGACTTCTTTTTGCATATGTCCTTATGGCAGCTACATTAATCATAACTGCACTAAAAGAGTTGCATGCTGGCAACAGTTTTTATTTTATTCTTCTTAAATGAGGAGTTCATAAAAAAAACTATAGCGTATTTCTTAGAGTATTGCAACATTATTAATGAAATAATACATTAACTTATTCTTGTAGCTACCTCTTCAGTGGGATACAGTGGACTTTCTAGCAGAGAAACTTGTGCTTAGCACCATTTAAACAGTGAATTGACTGGGTCACATGATGGCTGACTAAGAATTAAGATTTATTAAGATGAAGTAAAATAACTTTTTATTTTAAATATATATTTTTATCAGTTAAATCACAGGCTGTTTAATAGGAATGACTTAGAGTGCAACCACAAACATTTGAATAAGGAAAGGGGACAGGTCTCAAGTGTATAATGTGCTTTCAAAGAACCATTTCAAAGAAGAAATGGTTGGAAGCACAACTTGTGTTGGATATTCCAGATGAGTTTAGTAATTTGAGAGTTCCCTTCTCAGTAAGGGGGCTGAAATGAAGAAAGTGACCTTGTGATTTTCTTTGTAAATTCAACACATTTACAAGTAGCCCATCATTTGTCAGACTGTACATTTAATTTCTAGGGATAGAGGTAATTCTTTTCTTTAAACAAATCAGTGTAAATATTGTTGGCATTAAAGTGTTACCTTTATTTTATGGAACTGGCCTATATGTTTAGAAAAAAAGTGCTAAACTTAAACAGCTTGTGACAAAGCCACGAGAAATCTGTTTGATCCTTAAGATGCCTGCTAGTATTTTTTAAGTAACTGTGAATAACTGCATACTCTACTAATTAACATTTATAATTAGGATTTATTTTAAAAGCCTATACTTATTCAGGTAATTAGCTAAGAACAATTGGTTTTAGTCTTCTTTTGAGCATCATCTGAGCTAGGATTAAAGGTAGGGCACTATGGATAACTTTTTTTTTTTTTTAAATTTTACAGGCAAAACAACACTATTTTAACAGGCAGAGAGCAAACAGAATAAAATTCTAGGCTTCTCTGTGAGCTGTAACCCGGTCAGTGTGATACACGTTAAAACACCGGTGTTTTGTCTTGACTAGATTTTAGGAGTTGTTTGGATTGTAAGTTTGACCAGCTATGTCTAGTATCTGATTGTTGATATGTCCATTTTAGCACTTAAATATCGTTGAGATCCTGAAATGCTGCAAGAAGCTACTGTTATAAAAAGTTAATAGCATTTGGACGTATGCAGTCAGGATTAGTTTCATCTAGGAGAACATGGGCACATGACCGTCATATTTTGGAACACATGATGACTGCATTTTATGCTTTCATTTAGAGCAGATTAAAGCAAATATGGCTGTTTCCCCTGAGCTGTTCCTAACTGGAAATTGGCTGCTCTCTGCTCATAACTTATCTTGTGAATGTTGATTACTGATGGAGAGATGTCAGTTCATTTAATTAAGAATGAGCTGCTAGATATTGAACTAATCTTCTGATGTAAAACTCCTGCTGACCATCTCCTTAGGAGTGCTAGACCGTGCCGTAGTGTGAAGAAAGCTCACCTATTGACTGAAGGTAACTCAAGTGTTGCGTATTCTTCTGCATTGGACCATAGGGGTTCCCTTCTTACTGTGGTTCTGGGCAGCTTCAAATAGGGTAAAGTGTTCTATGAGAACATAATTTGTTTGTTGAAAACGATGTTTATCTCTGGGTGGAAGTCCTCCTGGAGAAATAAGCATGCCTGATTTAAATTAGAGTGGATAATAAACTTAGTTTTGTTTCTTATGTGTGAATTCATTGGCATAATCAGCCTTTCCAGTGTAGCCTACTGGATTTTCTTTTGTATACTTTCATTAAATATTATAAATTCCTGACTATAGGAGAACATCTAATTGGTGTAGCTATGCAAATATTCTCTAAATACCTGATATATGACAGAGTAAATAACTGCTCTTATTAACAGGCTAAACAGAAATCAGTTAAAAGAATAATAGAACAGATAGTTAAAAGTAGTAAAGAAATTTTGAAAATGTCATATACCAACATGCATTATTTTTGTTAAATGGACTAGCAAATTAGTAATGATAATTTTGAGAGTTTAGCAAAACATTTGTTAAAATACAAAAGCATGAAAGGACTCGGTATATGAGCAGCTCACTTTTTGTTAGCCATTTATTTTTTTTTTAACATCTGGAAAATTCATCTGGTCAGTGTGCAGAGGAGGAGGGAACATCAGGCTTCTGTGTGGCATCTGTGAGGGACTCAAGTGCTGCTCATGGGCTGTGATTTTTGAGACAGTGTGAACCTCACTTGACCTTCTCTCTCCAATGCTTGATATTATTCTTAGCAATCTCAGCCTGCATGTGTGTTTCTGCAATGAGAAATTCCTGTTTAGTGCTTTTTTTTGTAGAAGTGAGAACAGTGAGTGTAAAGTCTCTCAAAAATATGTATGACCTGCTGAAAAAATGCTTATATAATATTATTCTTTATGAATTGTATTGTAAATATATATATATTTAAATCACGATACCATTAAGGTACAGGGAGTTCAGCATTCACACAGGATAACACTTGCTGCACTCAAATCCCCATTCAGTTTAAAAGAACAACAAAAAAGTCGGCATCCTCTCAGTGTTGGAAAGGTTCCAGAATTAACTGCTCTCAACTACATTTTGTACAAATGTGCCATGATGATTCTGATTTTTTTTTTTTTCCTCTAAAATGTCAGTTTTACCCATCTGTAGAATTATTCTGTTTAGGCCATTCATTTAACTCTTTCACACCTTTTGAAGAAACCAGGGATTTAAGACTTATCAGCTAAAACCTCTTCAGACTTATTACAGCATATGCAGTACATTGGTTCTTGCCACTCTACCTATATTGGAAATAAAATAAAATTAATAAATAAGGTACCTGCAAGTGGAGCACTTTGGAAGATCTCCATTTCAGTTTTGTCTTTATTCTACCTCAGCTTAATGAGCCACATTTGTTCAAATTCAGAGATGTCGGTGGAGCAGCAGCAAGAACGTTTTGGCGCAGTTACTTCTTGTATGTCTTGCAGTCAGTGGCTCTATTTAGCATTCAGGAGGTTTATTGTTGTTCACTTCTCATTCTTTCCAAATGCGAAGGAATATAATTTGGTGCATCCTCATTTCCAAATAAGTGTTCTTTAACAAAATGAAAGTGACTGCAGCGTGTATTATGCAAGCCATATCAAAAGCACTGAAGAGATTGAAAAGGTGAGGAGGAATAGGAAAATAAAGTTAAGAACAAATTTGACAAACTAGTTGTTCAAAGTTATCTCCAGGAAAATTCTAGATTGAAATTCTACGTATTTCACATTTGCAAAATGAAATTAATTGATCTTGAAAATGCAGTGCACTGCATGCCTGCAATAAAATGAATTTAACAACATTTTAGCAATGAAGCACAAACAACAAAACTAGAACCAAAAATAGGTTTCAAATATTTGAATTTCTTCTTATGCTAACTTTTTTATGGTAGTTCTCAATTTACCTGCACACGTCTTTAAAGCATTTTGCCTACTCTTATTTGTATTGTGTCACAGTGTCAGTATACCATTCCCGTAGGTTTCTTGAAGCTCAAAATACTGATTCCTTTAAGCTGGGCTTCCCTTGTTTGAGAAGTACTATTTGGTTTTGGTAATTTGGTGTGCTAGTTATCCTAGTTTTATTTCTTGCTTGAGCTCATTTGAATCTGTTCATTTTGCAAGTGGAATCTTGAGAGGGACAACACTTGATGAATTTGCTGCTGTTTTTTTTGTTGTGTGACTGGTCCTTGGTGCTCACCAGGCTGAGATCCTGGATTTAACAGGCATTGCCAGCTTCTCCTGTCTAGCAAAGATAGGAGCATTTCTAACGTGTGACTGTGTGAGTTGCCACAAGGTGTAATGCTCAGTCAGAACTCCATGGTATTCATGGGTTAAGTGATAGGACTCCATAGCTACAAGGAGAGTTGCTTGTCAGGGAAAATGCGGTGGGAAAGACTGGGAAGACGAATGGGGTTACCCTGCTGAAAGGGTTTCTCCTGCCTATGGCTTGAGGGAGGCCACCTTTACTCTTGGCAGTTTCTAGAAGTGGGTGAGATGAACCTGAACCAGCTGTGGATTACACCGCAACCTGTGGCACAATCCAGAATCAAGGTGTCCCCTGGCTTTCATACGCAGGGCAGTAAATGGATAGGTTACAGGGCTACTGCCATGCAGTTCTGCTGTCTCTGCTCTGGGAGACACAGCTTCTGAGAGAAAGGAGACATTTAGGGCAGTTAGGAGTTCAGTTATTGAGCTTCATCTAGGTGCATCTTTGTGTTTCTTATTTGTGGTAGTAGAGAGTTATGCAGATTCTTTAAATGTGATGTATCGTGGAAAAATACAGAGTGAAACCTCATCTACTTAGTGGTTGAGAGATCCTCAGTACCGAAGGACAGGAAGTGGGGAATCCAAGGGTTAGTCTGATGCATCAGAAAGGTCCAAGAATCTCCTTGGATTTATTTTTTGTAATTTACTTCCTGACAAAAAAGTAATGCATGCCCTGTATGCCCCAATGATCTCATTTATCAGCCTGTTGTCACAGGAAGTGGTATTTGGGGTGCTGAAAGGGATTGGCAGCAAGGTGGCTGAAGCCCTCAAAGAGGTAGATCATGTTCAGTGGTGATGCTTCTTCATCACAACTATGACAAGGAGTTATGGAACAGTGACTTGAATTATGAAGTCCCTCTAAGAAAAGGCATTTACAAGTAACTTTTTTATCTCTCTTTAGTTATGCATAATGTATAAAACATGATTCTGTGTCTATTTAATAAAAATAGACTTAATACAAAAAGCAAGTTTAATTAGAACTCATAACTGGAGATGTCAGAAGGCTGATCACAGGTCTGAATGTACCTCTTTCTAAATTTAGTTATATATTCTTAATTTCATGATGGATATTATGTACTCAGTGCTTTGGGAAGTCATGCATAATGTAACAAAGATTTTCACTTAACAGTACCTCTAGCAAATGTTTTCTCTGCTAATACTGTATGCCAAGAAGAATGTGATATAACAAATGATTTATTTATTTTCAATAGGTCATTAAATTTTATCCTCAAAATTATATGAAACTGCAAGAACTTAAAAAGGAAGCGTAACACATTTAAGTTACACGCATGAGGAGACAGGTTTGTGGATGCAATCAAATTGCAACTGAATTTTATAATCAGGTGGCTCTACTGAGGCAAAAATAATTTTAGTTACTCCATAAAGCTTAAATCCTAAACCAGTCTATTGCAAAAATAGTAGTCCTGAAGAAAAAAAATATATTATTTTCAAGGTAAATTATTTCCTGTGCAAAGATATGTGACTTATGTAAAGAGGACCAAGCACTTAAGGTCCACCATTTCTCAGATAGAGAAATACTGCTATGTGTCAGCTCTTTTTGTTTGTTTGTTTGTCTTTGTTCAACAGAACAGATGAAAAAGGGTGGTAAGCAAAAAAAAAAAAAAATATTTTCATCTATCATTTTAAGTATTAAGTATTGGACAGGTGAAGAAATATGGCAATCTAAATCATTGTATGATAGTGGAGAAGGTAGTGATTACAGAATCACAGAATCATATGAGGTTGGAAGGGACCTCTGGAGATCATCTAGTCCAACCCCCCTGCCAAAGCAGGTCCACCTAGAGCAGGTTGCACAGCAACGTGTCCAGGCGGGTTTTGAATGTCTCCAGAGAAGGAGACT
>KZ505908.1:558070-577445 GCA_002844005.1 Limosa lapponica baueri | reverse complement strand
GGCCAATGAAGTAAGGAGAACTGGCAATACGTCTACACTCAGGCCAATAGATCCCCTTTTCAGTTTGCTATTTCTGTTTCCAGTATTTACTAATGTATGGCAAATCATAATTGCAAGCAGATTGTATAGTGCCAAAAAGTCAGTAGAGCAAATGAGCTGTTTGCTCTGGAGTTCATAATGAGCAGTAAAGTTAGGCTAAAATTACATTTCCTGACAGCTTTCTAAGCATGCTGTGATTTATTTTTAAATGAATGAGATTAACATTTATCCTTCTTTTTCTCCCTTTCCTTCACATTTTGTATGTATGTTGCAAATATTTGGGGGAATGGTGTGTGTGGGCATCTTATAATTATTAAGAACATGATAGCTAAAAATCAACAACTCAGTAAAAAGACCAAACCAGTTACTTAAATACATATTTTAATTTGTTAGATACATTCTTTTCTTTTTGAGAACTTAAACATGGTAGGTAAAATGAAGGTATTAAGGAATGATCTATGAAAAAATTTACTAGAATAAGCTAAAAATAATTCAATAAATAAAGTGGCTGATAAAGTTTCAGATAGTGATGTGATTTAGAGAACAATCATTAACTGGGAAAGTTAACTTTGTTTTCACAAGTTGTATCCTTTCCTGGTTCTGAAATACTATTCTCTTAATTTAGATGTATTTTGTTAAGTTCAATTCAATGTGCAGTTAAAGGTTGAAAAACATACTAGGATTTGAGGAACTGGATATGTTTGTTTGTTCTTGCTGTCCTCTTTCAGTCTGTGAATATAAATTAGTTTTGAGGCTGTTAGCCGTACCAAAATCTCATAAGATAGGATGCTCAGAAGTAGTAAATTTTGTTAGCAGCAGAGAATGTATGCCTTCATAAATATTAAATGTACAATATAGCACCTGCTTGGATGAACTTAATTTTTCTTCCATGTATCTGCTGTATTTAAGGTGGTTCTATTTAAATTATTAATTAGTAATTTTCAAGTAATATATGTAAGATATACATTTTAGAAAATGATTAAAATTCTGGTTAAAATCTGTTTCAATTTCAGATGGAGTAAGAGTCAACCTGACAGTAACCATGATTAAAAAATGAATAGTCATTACTGGGCAAATAAACGATGGCTCTTTTATCATTTGCTAATGTCATTATGGGAAAGAAAAAATTAGGACTTTAAATAGTTAGCATAAAACAGTACCAAATTTTGTGTAAAGTCCAGTGTAAAATAACCATGCCTCAGAATATTGAAATAGAAACAAAAGTGGCAGTGGTTACCTGTGGAAACCACTGTGTGAATTAAAAATTTGCTGATTTTTATCGGGATTATAAGTAGTGATTCAAATCACTGATTTAAATTGATCAACCCTGACTTTGATATCTCCGATTCCTCGAGAAACAAATGTAAAATAACATTGTTTTGGTACAGTATGAAAAGATGAAGTTTGTACCTGCCTGAGCAATGTTAATGACGTTATGTCTAGCCATACCTAAGTTTGATTGTTCAGACAGTTTTACCAAAATCTAATTTTTAGGGAGTCCAATGGAGCCATGTTGCACAAAAGCTATTCCCATGAGAGCTAAATGCCAAGGTAATCAATCATACAGTGTACTGTATCCTGTTGTTATGGATATAATACATTATTTATGCAGTATAGAGATTTTTCAGATGTTGAAATGAACAGGCAAGAGAATGAGCAACTGTAAGGTATAATATGTCCTTAGCTGAAAAATTGCAATTTCCTAGGTTAAAATTTGTGAAGATGCTTTCAACGCTTACATGTTTGAGACTGATTTGCTGCAAGTATGGACTTTTGGGGAGTAGCGACAAGTCAGTTAGAAATCTATAATACACTAATTACACCTACAGATGAGTGCCAGATCTTCTGTATCTCAATTACTAAACCCAGAAGTTGTTACTCAGTCATTGGAGATGCAGTACAACATTTTGGCAGGAGTACAAAGCCCAAAGACTGAGGTAGTACAGTGTGTGTTCCTCAGTGAGCCGTTGCACATGATCACCACTGATATATTTAATAAATATAATTAGGCACAGGCTTAGGCTTTTGATGGAAAGTTGTCTCAACTTTCAGTTTTCCCCTCACTGCATTGTTTCAAACATTTTGATTTTGTGCTGAGAATGAGATGATAGTCTTCTTCACCAGATTCATTTAATAAACTGCACTATTTGGACGAGAAGCCCTAAAAGACTGATAAAAAACAGTATAGCGGTGGAAAAAAAGTTTGTTCCATAAATGGCTACATATTGAAATAAGGGCGACCTTATTCCTTTCTCCCTGTCTGATCTGGCAGTTTGTTCTAGTTGGTGTGCAGGAAAATCTGCAGTCATGATCTTGTTACCCTCCCTGGCTGAGGAGATCTGCGGCTCAGGGACTTTCAGGGGCAAAGGCACAGCACTGCTGTACTTACTAACCCCTGATAGATTTTTATTACTGTTACTTACCTACTTTTTCAGCCCAGCTCTTAACACCTTCTGTATTCTTTGGCAAAACATTTATGACCTTGCTTCTTGCCATGTGAAAAGGTGCCTTTGGGTGTTTAGCAACATGTTCCCTAGTTCTGTTTGCTGTTGTTGATTTAATTCCTCTGTACCTGTTGCTAGCTCTTCTCCCTCTTCACTGTTTTTCTACCTCCTTCTCAATCAGCCATTCTCATGCCTCCTTTCTCTTCCCCTTTCATACTCTTTCCCATTTTAAGAATAGCTTGTCAGCTCTTTTTTCCACCACGGTTCCCTTTGTCATCATTCTGTCATCTCAATCAGACCTTCTCTTGATAGTCTTCCTCTCTTTGGCCCTCTGACATTTGCCTTATGGTTCTTCTCTGTTCATCTTTAATTCCCACTTCTATACTGGCCTTTCTGACTTCTTCATGCCCGTCTCTTCATTTGCAATGTAGGTATTTTTCAGTTCTACTCAATAGACTCTCACTTGTTGGTTGTTTGCTTGGCCTTTCCATATCGGCTCCAATTTTTAGTGGGTTTGCAGTTGTGACTACCCTCTGTTCTGGTGTCTGTCTTTTCTAGTCGTTCCTCCCTCATAATTTCAGGGATCTCATAGTCTTCAGTCTCCTTCTATGACAACGTTTTGCACAGCTCTGCATTTTGCTTTTTTCCTCCCCTTATCTGTGGAGAAATCCTGTCCATGAATACAAATTCATGTCTGTACTAATGAGTCTTATCTCAGTCTCTCCAGCTCTACCTTTCTGGCCAAATTAAAATCTCAGCTGGCATTCTGTGGATTTAGGCAATTCTCAAGAAAAAGATTCACCCTTTTTTGGCTAGTATCGCCACTATCGCTCACTGTAGCCTATGCCTTAGTATTGTGGTGGTCACTTCCTGGTGCTTATCTAAATCCTTCTTAATCCTCCTTTTGTCCCTTCATTTTCCACGCATGACAAATTATGTGCTCTCTGTTTCGTGAAGAGAACCCTGCTACTATAGCTTCTTCCTGTACTAACGTGCCCCAGCCCTATTGCACAAATGATGTTACATTTTATCTCAATTTCCCGAGTAACGCCATCTCTCAGCAATTATTCTTTATTTGGTTTGGTTTTTTTTTTTTTTTTGCTTAGAACTTGTTTTACGTTATTTTAGACCTGAAAAAATACGTTTCTTTCAACTAGTTGGTCTAAAAGATCTTGCCTCCTATAAATCTTTCTTGTTCTTCCTACTTGGCCTTTCTAAGCCATGCTTTTCCTATTCATTCATGTGGCTAAAATTGTTATCAAGGGATATTACGATTTTCTGTCTTGACTTCTGCAGTATCTTCTCCGCCTTTCTTTATGAATGTTGTTTTGCTCCATTAGTGTCTATTCAAAATGCTGCTGTGAAGTTACCTCTTCATGTGTCTCCACAGGCCCTTAACTTTCAACACCCTTCATGGCCTCTCATCTGTCAACTGCTATCAAGAGTTTAATTCTCACCAGTTACTGCCCGCTTGCTTATTTTTCATATGCCACCTTGATACTCTTTTTTGCCTCGGCTTTTCCTCACACTTAACGAAAGCCCCTGGTGGATAGCTGCCAGTCTACCTCAGAAGCTTTCTCAATTTCTTCATCCAGGATCCTTTGTAGCAATGCCTGTGGAGATACGAGAGGGCAGGTCACATGCTGGGTCGTGCCCATTGCTCATCATCATCCCCAGGCAGCTCCCTTCCTTGTCCTTCATCAGGCTGTATTCATCTGTTCTCTCGTGTCTTCTACTTAACCCTTACTCTCTTTGGACCAGGAATTGTCTCTTGCAAAATTTTGTAGAAAGGACCTCATGACTTGGGAAGGTAGATTTGACAACAACGAAAAAGTTAATGATAAATGACCTTGCAAGCGTGCAGCATCAGTCAGGGGCTTTCTGATTTACTGGTTATTTGTTTGCGTGTTTGAACAAATGTGAGTCTCTTCCTGCTGATAAATAGATCCTGAATGAAGGCAGACACGGTCTTGTTCTCACAGCAAGCAGTTGAGTCAGTGCCGTGAGCAGCAGTGCTACTTCTGGGTTTCTTTTCCTTGGTTCTGTACGTAGAAGCACCAGTAGCAGTTAAAATAATTTTCACTGTGAGAAATTAATTTGATTCATATTTTTCTCTCTGTAAGTGTGCTACTTTGCATGACTATTTTGTTCAAACATTTAGAGTACGTGACAAGCCGAACAGCGAAAACATGAAAGTCTTGTAGGACAAGCGCTTAATGCCAGTGTTGCTGTTTCTTGTGTACTGAATACAAATCAGTTGTTTCAAGAAAAAGAGCAGAACTAACCAGTTTACAGAATTACGTGACTTACAAGGTTTCCATTCTGATTATTCCATGTCTGTGCTGCTGTTGATCTGTTCATTCTTGAAAAATACAGCAATTACTAAGCAAAGAGCGGTCTCTGCTCCCAGTCTCTGCTGTGAGCGGTGGTGGTGGTGGTGGGACACCTCTGCTGTGTCACACCAGAGGATGCAACTCCTTCAGGCTTTTTCAAAAGTGCCAGAAAGCGATTCAGAGAAAATTCTCTTGTGTAGGCACTGTCTCTGTGGACATGTGCTGAGGCTCCCTGGAGAAGACTGATGTGTTGAAATGTTTGAACACAGAGACTACTTTGGAGAATTACTTTCTGTATTTGAGCAGACAGCCATGACTGCTGTGAACCTAAAAGTGGAGAGAAAAAGAGAGTGTGAAGAGACAGTCCATGTGTGGAAAATATAAGTTTAAAAACAGTGTTCTGCATTGTGGTTTTCTTTTTCTTTTTTTTTTGAGGGGGCCTTAGACTTTTAGACACATCTGTTGGTGTGTTTATTTCTCCCAGACTTTTTTACTCATTTCTTTTTATAAGGCACAGTGAAAAAAAAAAAACACCACAGACTTTTTTTTTTTCTGTACTACTTTCTCACTTGCAAGCAAAATGATACCAGACAACCTAGCATTAGAAAGATTTCAAAATAAGAATTGTTTATACTTTTCTGGTTTGAGGCCTTTGCATTATTAAATGCTTTAAGTCAATTTTGTTTCAGACAGGGATTTGGTGTGCATGGTAGCATCTCTGTCTAGCTGGTGGCATGGCAGGCCTGGGAACCTTTATACTTTGCCAGAGATGAAGCTACTACTTTGTTAGCTCAAATGCCATAAACTTTGTTTATGGTACTACAGATCCTAGGTTTGAACTTTTATGGCAAATAAACCAACTGTGTGCTGGTGCCCATATTTCATTACACTGGAACTATTAGCTTGCATTCCTGTGAAATCTGTGTACAAGCAATCTCTAAAATCAAGAGTATATGCAGTAGGTTAAACCTTTCTGCTTGTCAAAATTTCCTATATTCCAGTTTGTATTTTGCTTCTGGTGCTACCCGCCTAGTAACTTTTTTTCTTTTAGGTTGTGTTTTCATGTCTGTAACATGAATTGTGTTTAACAGTATAGTTGTTCTATCCTGACCTTTCCCACCAGAATTACATTAGTCTGCCCTCTTGTTACAATCACATCGATAATTGTGGCTAGTAGAAACTTGAAGAATCTTGTCTTTACAATAAGTATTCCACATAGGTCGTGTAAGAGCAAATAAAAAAATGAAAGCATAAGGTCTAGTTGTGAGATGTACCCATTATAATTCATATGCAGATAAGAGCAAATACATTAAAAAATAGTCTTTGAGTAGATTTAGAAGTTTCAGCATGTCATTTTGAGGTAGATGAGTTTGTCATTGTAAATTTACCAAACTTTATTATTTTTCTCTATATGCAGTCATTATGTTGCTATTAATTCTGGTATGGACTGTAAGTACTTTGTAGAGATCAAGTCTACAGATGAAACATAAACTTACTACTATGAAAATGACAGAAGCTTTACTAATACAAATAAAAGGCAGAATTGAATGTGTGGAAATTTTTATGATTTTTGTGTTTTCAGTGGTTCTGAACTATGATTGCGGCAGGAGCCGTTTCCAGCACAGATTGCTTTGCTGTAGTTACACAGCAAAGGTTCGAGTGTCAGTATACATGCATCAGTGTGTGCTAGTTTGGAACACAGGCTTACTCATTCACTGACCATAAAATATGGGGTATTTAGGAATGCCAAGAAAGAAAATTAAGTACTTTCATGCACATTGTTTGAGACCACTGATAAAAGCAAGATTCTGCTGACTAAACTAGGCTAATTATATTACTTAAGATTTCAGATTGCTTAAAAAGAAATAAATGTTTGACTGGATGAAATTGAACCTTGGTGTCACTGCTAGTGATTTGGAAGGGTGAATGATTTGAAGATGAAGCTAAGAGTTATCTGTCCCTTCTACTGAAAGCCAAGCATGGTATTCTGTAAAACGATGTGAAAACCAGGAGCTATGACTAACTCCTCCCAGAGCCTGAAGATCAGCTAGATCATCTTAGTTGAAAGACTATGTCTGTCTGACTAACCTGCAGCCTTGTTTTCTCCAGTTTTTGGTTACCAGCCATTCTGGCCAGACCCATGGAACTTGGCCAATCCTTCTGAAACTGTTGACTCTCTTTGTGTCCGCATCATCTCCTTTCTGCCTTGAATGCACCTGTGTGCTTCAGACCAAGATAACAGAAAGTCCTGCGACAACAAACTGTTCTCTGCTCTTCCCACCCTTTTGTATATCACTTCCTACTTACCCATAAGAAGAAACAAGCCTAGGAGGAGCGGCAAAACCAATTGTTGAATGGACATGTATGTCACCTATTAGAATTAATGTTCAATGATGATGCAGATCTTCATACATGATGTATGTCAGATCACCACTTGCTTTGCCTCACTGGCTCCCAGTCAGTTTTCGGTATCATTAAGGCTTTGGTCTTGATCTTCAAAGCAACTGTTGGATCAAACACCCCAGCTACATCAAAGGCTGTGTTTATATTTGTGAACTGCCAGAATAGCTGTATTCCTTTGGGGCAATGTAGAAGATGAAATATCAGAGCAACCATGCATCAGCTGAGGACAGTGTTGTGGGCTGGGGGTACAGGCTATGGAAAAAACCAACCTGCGAGGCAATCAGGTGAATCCAGAGTCACATGTTTTAAAGGAAATGCTACAAAACCTCTCTGTGAAAGTGTTCCATCATAAACATGATGCAGAAACAGCTCCCATTTTTATCTGAAAAATAATTTTCAAAAAGAAGAAAATTAATAAAATTTGGGATGCTGTCAGATCATGAAAGGGATTGTATTCTTAAATATAATTTTATATGACCAATAATATGGTAAATTTTTAAAAGTTGTGTGCTTGCATAGGGCAACCTCCTAGCAGTATTTAAAGCTTACCTTTTCTTAGCATTAAAATCACAACAGCACTTGCTGGGAGAGGCCATATTATTACTAGCAAAAGCTAAACAGTGGCATAGCTCAAAAGGAACTGAGTATTGTATGACTGTTGATGGATTCAAATCAAGTCTGATCAACTTCTAAACAAACCTTAAAGGTGTTGTTTTTAGCTGATCAGAAATATTCCCCCACTGTGCTTTATAAAGTACTATGGTCAGAAATCATAGTGCCAAAACTCTCCTCCTTCAGCCTTGTTGCTAGGAACTGATAAATTGCTTAAAGGGTTGAACATAAAAATTGCAACTCCAGACAATTGAATTGGATAAAAAAAGTAATTAAGACTATTAAATTAGATACAAATTAAATACCGTAATAGGTATGTATTCTATAAATTAAATCTCAGAAAATACAACACTTTTTCTGTATGTGCAGGTTTTCATGGTGTGTTTTTTCAGTTCTCCCTTTTTATCTGATGGGAATAGATAATTTTCACCGGTGTGCCTAATGCTTGGTAGAAATGAGATACCATTCTGCTGTTTTGAACAGTTGAGTCCCTTGAGTGTCTGCTGTCTTAAAAAGGTACATAAATTTCTTCATTTTAAGCTTCTCTTAGCATGCCTAACAGGTTTACCTGAGCTCCACCAGTCATTTAGCCTTTTTTACAAAGAGAGGAAGTTGTCATTATATCTTTTAACAAAGTTGAAGTTGAATTGGGGGTATTCTGTCGAGAAGCAGGGCAGAAGCTCTAGAGGACACTGCCCTGTTTGCCTCATCTGGTGTGTGTTTCCAAAAAGACTGCAGTAAGGTAGAGTGTGGTCATTGCTGAATTGGTAGAGTGTGCAAGGTTGAAGGCAATGAGGTTTCCAAACTTCCAGCACAGAAATTTTGCTGAATTTTTCTAAAATGTTGAGTTTGCATAAGAAGAATCTCCTTATGCCTTAGGAGGAGGCTATATGAATGCAGTAATGTTTTCATCTCAATGCCATGTTCAAACGAAAAGTTTCATGCAACGCTTCTGTGAAACTCGATTGCAAAATACATGGGTCGATCTGGTATATAAAGAGTGACCTTGTCACCCCTGAGCAGAATGAAGATAGTAAGGCGATTACCACTGAAATCCTGTTCTCCTGACCGGCCTGATTTCATGTCTGAAAGGGTTTCCTTCCACAGTTGAACTTTGTAATAAATACACACTCCAAAGCACTTTGTTGCTCACTTTAGACATAAAGTAGAGGTGGTCAAAACCTGTTCTTCAGTTAATCTCTTCTTTGATAGCGACTCCTTAGGAAGGATCTAATCCTGAGTCTGTAAATTGCATCCTGTTTGTATCTGAGGAACTTGTACAAGTGTTGTCTTGAACTATGATTTTACTTTTTTTCTCCAGCTCTTGTGGTGAGTAATGTGAAGTTAAGTCACAAGATTTCTTCTTCCTGGCTGGCTGATATAAACTTGAAGCAAGAGAGGGAAAATAACAAGTTTCTGTTGTTCATCTGTGGATGATAAATGTTCATGTTCAAGTTCTTAACAATTTCAGGGTCTTACAAATATTTTTTTAATGAAATGTAACCAGTGGTACTTATAAGAAATATGACCTCATGATTCCTGATGATTTAAAGAGGCATCTTTGCCAATTATTTCATTATAGAAAGCATTGCCTTGAACACATCTCTGCAAATTTTCTGCTGGAAAAAGTGAATATGAATGTGTAATGAAAGCAAAGGTTTTATCTGTGTATGTGTAATTGCCTTATGTGTGCATATATAAATGATAAAACTTAAGAAACAGTGCAATCTCAACATTTTACTGACATAACTAAGAATATGAATGAACAGCCCAAGTCTTAAAAGATGACTGCCCATAAATGTTAGTATTGCAGAACTCTGCTGCAGTGTCACACATACATATTAAAAAACTTTGTTCTGTACAACTGCTTTGAATACTACTTCTCTTTTTTTCCCCCTGTAAATATATAATTGGTACGCACCAGTTGTATTGAAAGAATAGATGCAGTTCCCTCAAGTAAAGAGCAAATATTTAATGTTTAAAGAAATTGAAATAAACTATAATTTAATGCAGAATGCTTTTCAAATGTGGAAATTCATTAACAGAAATGTGACCTTCAAAATAGTTTTCCGTTGAGTTAGTGGTGCTCCGTAATACTGTACTACAAGATGAGCTAGAAGATATTTTTGTAAGCAAAAAAATACTTTTAAAAAACCACGAAAAACCCAAAACAATTTTGTTGTGAAGTAGCACCTGAAGTGGCTGGTAATCAACATGCTTTTCAGTCAGTGGCTACGTTACCTGAGGCAGTTTACGTGCTGCTCAGTCTGACGATGCTTTTAGTGATTTTATATGCCCAACTATACAATAACCTTTACTAGTATTTCAAAACAGTCAAGAACAAAATGCATGTTTAGTATCTTTTCCTTCTGCCTTCTGATTGCAAATCTGGCGCTTATCCCTCTTTTCTGCCTGCTTTCAGTGCACTGCAGAAGCCTCACTGGGCAAGCAATAAGGGACTCTTGCAGTGGGGACTATTCTTACCCTTCACCAGCTCATTTCCTTTCACTCGCTCTCTGTGCAGATTTAAAAGGGACCTTTGGTATGGCTTCTGCTTGGTTTTGGGTTGATAGATGGAAATGGTGAAAAATCAGAACAAAAACGAACTTTAAATATTTAATGATGTGAAGTTATTCGTAGAACAAAGGATCATTTAAATGAGTACTGTTTTGGAAACTCAGCTGTGTGCATGTTGATTAGATATGTAAACAAAAGGCAGCAATGTCTTTAATTATAGTTTCTTTGCATTTGTTTTTGTTTTTCAGCATAAATATGCATGGATCTAGGGTTCACGGTGCTTAGAAATGCCTGTAAGCTTTTTGTGTGCGTATACAATTCACATGCCCTCCAGTCTATCTGCTTTTTTCGTGCCTGTTAGCAAAAATTTGCAAAAGTGGTGCTGTCAGTTCAGGACTGCGCAGAACAGAGCCTATAGCCACAAAAGCACTCGGCTTTATTATATTATCCAAGAGTTTTATGGAGCAGCATCTTCTGTGCCATCTTTGTTAAGGAATCAGTGGGGTGTTCCCGCACCCTGGGGAAACATGCCAGCACCAGCAGCCCGTCCCCAGAGGTGCTGTGGGGACGGAGGGAAGCTGAGCCCCAGAGAAGGGGACATGAGGGGGTCTGGGAGGAAGCCTGAAGAACACGCATCGCTTGTGGTGGATGGCTGAAACTCCCTTGGAGCAGTCAATTCAGCTTAAGCAGCATTTTGGTTTTTAACTCCAAGGACACCCAGATGAGTTTTAAATCGGAGTATTTCATGAAACACACCTTACAGCAGGGATTAATGTGTCCACAAGCTCGTATCTCTTTGCCAGTGTGTTTCTGGGAGACAGTAAAGCTTCATATTACTTGAACACTTTTTCTCAGATGACTGTTGGTTAGTTGCTGCTCAGATCTCACTTAGATTTGGTAGCTTTAAGATGACAACATTGGGAAGGTAGAATTTGAACATAAACCCTTGTCCTTCCTTTTTGAATAATATTTCTTCAACCTTTAACAAACAGCCTTGGAGGAGAGCAGTGATGATGACAGAAACGATTCCGTTTACCTGGCTATGGTAGCGGTGGCCTTTGACTGCAGTTGCGGGCAATGGTTTTTTGTTATGGCACCCCTATTGATGGGGTGTAACATAATGTAATGGGCAAGTAGCATGGGCTTGTTTGCTTATCTTGTAACTCTCCATTTATCACCTGGCAGGCTGAAGAGGAAACAGTGGCCTTCCTTGCGCACAGTGGAAGTGAAGAAGAGTTTGATCCAAGTACTCTTCCAGATCCTGATAAATACAAAGATTCTGATGAAGAGCAGGATTCAGAAAGTGAAGACAGCTATAGGTATGCACGCATTTTCCATGTTCATTTTGAAATGTTTGTGTTTTTTAGAAACTGTTTTCTTTAGATGTTACGAATTCATTTTACTGTCATTCTCTTGCTCCTGGGACTTAGTATTTAAGTCTGTTTGTAAGGTAGGTGCTGAACAGAAACCTGTGCTAACGGCTATTATTTTCTTTTGTGAAGCTGTATTAGAAAGGTTTTCGAGTCAGATCTCGGTGAGACTGTTTCACATGCAAAAGTCTTGACTGATCCCCTGAAGGTTTCATATGTTTCAGAAATACATTTCTCTACTGTCACATTACCAGTTCTGTTTGGAAGTAAAAATGTTGGAGTCATTTGAGGACTTGGATGAGCCCTCTGTACCTGTGCTACATTAATAAATTCGTCCACCATGAAACTTGATAATTTTTATGATTCAGTGTTGCTCAGATTCTCCAAAACCACAAATGTAGTGGAATCTGAGTTAGAAGTAAATATATAATAAAATTAACAACGTTAAACTTTTCTTCTTGATGTAAAACAATGGTTTTTAATTACATAAACCAGAAGATTTTGCTGCTTGTAATTTAACAGAAAAGCATAAGGTGGGGATGAGGATCCATAGCTGATGGCAACATATTGCATTCTTCAGCACATACTGCAGGAAGACTGAGGGATGTTGCATGAAGTCCTGTGTGGTTTTTGTCATTGGCTTCACCGCAACAAGATGTCCATCTGTGTGTTTCTGACAAACAGCCTATCATGTAACAGATTCAGAAACATGATCTTGACCCTTAGATGGGAGTATAGTTCTTTATTTTGTCTAGGTTCATAAATCTCTTGCTTTTCACATCTGAATTGGCTAAATCTTAGTGGCTAGATTGTCCCTAGCCCTATGTCACTGCATGTTATGGGGGCAGTATATAGGTCTGGGTGTTGGGACATGGCTTTAAGGACTGGAGAGCCCTAAGTTAACAGGCTGGTGACCATGTCCCCTGTAGCCCGTTCACCTGTGTGTTGGTCAGTAGAACCAACAAGGATGGAAGCAATGCATTGCTTTTTCTGAGCAGCAGGAAATTGCTCCTTCTTTGCGGGAGAAAGATGGTAACTATAAGTCAATTATAGTTCTTTCTGGTCTTTCACTTCCCTAAGCTGATTCAGTATCTCCACTCCATGTAACGTGAATGAAAAAGCTTTGCAAAACATCAATACAAGGGCAAGAGCAGCGGGTGACAATCTGCCAATAGATAGATTTGGAAGATGACAGGGTCCAGGACAAAATTACATTTCTAGGAGAGCCTGAAAGGATTGTGTCAGAATTAAGAGCTGTTGATGGCTCTGGTGTGCAGCTCAGCACGTGGTGGTTAATCCCTGGCTGGCTTGGGCTGGCCTAGGGAACATCAGTCGTGTCTTTACAGCCTAAATGGATTTGGCTATGGTGCAGGCTTAAGTACTGGCACACGATGGTCTGTATTGTCCACAACTGCTGTGACTTTGGATGGTGTCAACTAGAGATGTTCTGGGCAACATCCCAGTGTATTTTGGTGCAGTAGGACAGGTCAGGGACTGTTTCTAGTAGGCAATGTTGATGAAGCCACATTTCTTCCAGGTGTGTGGGGTGGGTGAAAAATTTAGTGGTCTGTTCTCTAGCTCTGAAGTCAGTTTTAGGCTCAGTGTAGATACATCTGGAGAGTTGTGAGGTGCTCTGAGCACCCCTTAGAAAGGGGTGAAAGCAGAGGCCCAACTGATAGAGGAAGATGCAGTGAAGGAAATTAATTTAAGGCTGGAAAAAGAGGAAATCAGGAAGAGCAAGAGAAGTTGAATGACCAATAAGCCTATGGGTAAAGGAAAGTGGTAGCTGAAGAGGCTGATGTTGAACGTAAGGCCATGGAGAAGTGGTATTGATTTTGCATGAGGGAGGAGAGAGGTGGAGGGGACATACTCATGAAAGGAGAAAGGACAATGATGAGGATCTGGTGGATCAAGAAGAATAAATATGAGAACAGGCAAGAAATCTTGCTGCCAGTGGGAAGGAGGGTTTCTGGTAAATCAACACTCACGCCTCATGCACCTCTCTTAGAGTTGTCACTGAATTGTATGAGTTGCTTTTGGGGTTGGGAAATATTGACCTAATGATTTTAACAAAAAAAAAATCAGCTGAGAGTAGTACACAGTGAAATCAGACTTCGAGATTAGAAAATATATCTCTGCTTTGTGTTATATTTCCAAAACTCAGACATGTTGTTCAAAGTGTTGGATTAAAATAGAAATATGTTGGGCTACACTAGCTGCTACTTGCTTTGAGGGGGAAAAGGCTACTTCTAAAAGGGATAATTCGAAGTAAGTATGTGAGACCTAGGGTATCTTCCTTCATCACTCTTTAAAAATAGATCATCTCTCCATGGTTTAAGAAGTCAAAAACTTTGTTAATCTTTTCTTCCTTCTCCCCAGCATTTTTTTTAAATTGGGGGAGCTATACAAATCATGAGTTAAATTTGCCTTTGAATAAAATTCCCTTCCAGCCATACCTCTACAAGCAGAGTAATTAATGACTCCAAGCATGTAATATGAGATTAATTTTTGTATATCTAGCAACATTCATCATATTTGGTTTAAGGCTATCAATGTAAATTGTTAATGGGGTGAAAAATTTAAGTGTATCGAATAGAGTGGAAGAAAAGCAGCTGGATTTCTTAAATACTCATTTTGCAGTCAAATTGAGTTTCTGATATTTCTAATCCCTCCACCTCTTTAAAAATGTTGAAGAAGAACAAAGTTACAGTTGACCTCATTGTTACCTTCTTTAAATCTTTAATAGGTGTGATTGATCACATTAACTCCTAGATTAGCATGGAGAAGATCTTGGACATGAGGGGAAAGGAGGAATGTTTTAGTTCTGGTACTGTTTTGTTAGTGATTTTATGGCCAGTCACCAGCTGACAGGTGTGTAAGTCGGCAGTCAGTGCTGCTTGGTTGTGTACCTTCCCTCATTTATGAAAATTATGGGCAAATTGCAGTTTCTTACACTGTCTTCCTATAGCAAGATGCTGATGTTGACGTGCTGAGTTGTCTGTGATTCTTGATGTGGTTGCCAATACATTGTCTTTTGAGATGATTCATCTGCAAATCGTGGTGCTTCCTCTAACGTGTATTATTCAGGTCATACCAGTGACTTTGTGAAGGCCAGAACTTAATGTTTTTCATGGCCAGAAAAGCAACGTAAGACAGACGTTGTAAAAGGTCTCTGTTTAAAGGCTTGACCGTGCTGTTTAGCCACAAAATTGGACACTGAGACATTGGGTTGCTGTTGATAGAGAGGTGATGTTCTTATGCCATGAAAATCTTTATAATAGTTAAAGTCTAGCTCACTATGTGAAATGGACCCGATGGTAGAATTTCCTAGTGGAATTTGGTAACCTGTGCTCTGCACCTCAGACTAGATTCTTCTTGTGAACTTGTCATCGACAGAAATTATCTTTTTTTAAGAAAAAAAGAAAAAATTGTATGTCGTCAGCAAGTTTCTGCATGAATGAAGGAGAAATGGGATGAGTATTTACTGAAACTCTGCAGCTCAGAAATTAGCTATCAACAATTGGAGGATGATGGTGGTCACACAAAAGAAAAGGAGAGGAACAGGTTTGAAGAGTGTCAGTGTCAGATGAAGCAGAGGAGGAGTGAATGGATGCAGGGGTTAGGTGGGTAGTTGGCAGTATCTCCAAAGGCAGCAGCACATTTCAGAGAAGGCTAAGCCTCTGACAGAGGGACATACAGCAAATCCAAATGGTTTCATTGAAGCCATGGTTACCTCCAGCTGGAGCAGTTTAAACCCGGAGCAGTGATATTAGATCCGTATGAGAATCAAACCCTGAATGATTTCAATTTTCAGAATGGTATATAAAGATAAGCTAAAATTTATTAGCCTAAATACCCTAAACGGAAACTCCAGTTGTCTGGGGCTGGGTCAGGCACTGCTGTGTCAGCAGCGTCTGTGATGGGAACAGGGAAGAAAAGTGCTCCTACAGCCTCAGACATCTGATTCGAGTCCACTGCCACTTGTCCACTAGAGCCTTTAGAAGGTAAAGGTGACCTCAGAGCAGAAGTGAGATGTTGACAGTTGGTTTGACTGCTTTTTCCTGTAAAACCTTCCCAAGCGATAGTAAGAAATATTAAGCATACTCTCTTGTTGGTCTGATTTCCATTTAAATATTTTTTTTCTTCTTCCAGATTATGGTACTTCAGCTCCAAGACAGACTTCTCTTTTGCTTTTAGTACTGTTGTACTGGTATTTCATTACAAGTAGATTATTCTTCCTTTTTCCTGCAATTGTTTTTTATAAATCTAGTTTTAGAGCTGTTTTGATTTAAATCAGTGGAATGGCCAGTAAGGGAAATAACACAACACAATATATTTTCATTATCATTTCTATGTGCTGTGGCATTCTGACAGCAAGTAAGAAAGAAGCTGCACTGGGCTTCATGGAAGAGACTGCAGTAATTAATCTTCATTAGGATTGTTGCCATGGCCTTGTGAATTAAAATTTATTACGTGGAAAAAGGTTTGTGGCACAGCATGTTTGATTAGCAAAATGCCAATATTTATGGGATAAATTATTCCTAACTTTTCTGAACTGTATTTTATGAGCAGATTCATTCATTATTCCTGTGCATTTCTTTGGGAAAGAGCTCGTGTGTGCTATATGGCAGCCTGAAAACTTGACTCATGGCCTGCAATTCAGCGGCAAGGGCGGTTTGGTTTCTGGTCAGTGCTGGTAAACTCAGGCTCCAAAGCAAGCTCTGATAAAAGCCAGCTGAAGCGTAGCCTGTCTGGAGATCTCACAGTACCACGTTGCTTAAACAGCAGCAACTTGGCTGCGTGGCTACACATTTCAAATGGCTGACTCTCAAGCACTTAAAACCTAAATCTTACAGCTTGTGAAGACATAACTTGAAGTCCAGAAGCAAGTTAAATACTAACAATTAAAAAATTCCTATTTTTTCCCTGGTATCACCTCAAAACACGCTTGTGAGGTTATTTTTTACTGGTTAAATTGAGAGAGTCTCTCGGTGTACAGCGGTTAGGGTCATAGTTGGATCCCCTGTTTTCCAGATGCCATTCATATAATGCTGGCATTTACTTAAGGGACAAGATTCATAAACCGTGCTTTAGTGTTTGAGCAATAAACATTACCTATCAAAGGATACTACCTTCTTTTGTTGTTACAGCTGTGCAAACAGTGACCACAGAAACTACTGTGCCTGTTGATGAGGTGGCTGTTAGTGCCTCCTCGCCTGTGTGAGCGCAGCCCCTCCCGGTAAATCCTTCCATCAGGCAGCTTCAGACCGCGCGGGTCGTTCCGGCGGCTGGAAACCTAAATTGCACCAGATGGTGAAAGGAAGGGATTGTAATCCAGCTGCACATGCCGCTTTCTAAGTGTTATAAATAGAAGATGAAGAGACACACTGGCTTTGATTTGGATCTGATTTGTGGGTTGCTTTCTTACTGCATCTTTCTGATAGAAAAGAGTTCACCTTAGAATAATTTTATTTTGTTTTGGCTATTTGTGGATGCCAGCTGGTAGTGCATCAGTTTGTATGTTTGTGAGGGATAAAAGGCCGTTTATGTTCCTGGGAAATGACCAACAATAAAAAGATTGGCTCTGCAGGGTGGGCTGGCAGGCCTTTGGTCAATGGAGACCGAGGAGGAACTCATTTGACAGTAAGTGCAAGAGTCATCCCCATAGAGCTGCTTTCACACTCTCAGCCCTTTTACATGCACACCTGAGAACTACACCTGTTACATCTCCTCCAAAGAGTTTTCTGTCCAAACAGCTACAGAGAAGCACCCGGATGGAGTACGGGATACCCCTTGGCATTGTGATGCCGGCCATCTCTCCTGGTGATTTTCCAGCTTCTTTTTAAAATTGCCACTTTCACCCTTTGTAAAAGCTACATCTCTGACTGCTCCTCTGGAGTAGTACATCCCCTCCCTGCACCACCCAAACCACTGCTGGTAAAAATCCATCCTGCAGGAACAGGGCTAGCTGATCTTTAAAGCTCCCTTCCAACCACATCCATTCTGTGGACAGGCATTGTCTGTCTTCTCTCTGCATCTCAAAATTATCAACATCTTGTTTGCACGTTTCACATGACTCTCTGCTTTCTGTCCTGTGTTTCCCATACCAAATACTGTTTGGCTTCTGCTTTTTTTTGCATCGTGAAAACGCAAGCCTTTAGCTCTCTTCATCGCTTCATCTGGCTTTGCTGCTGCTGCTTTCTGTGTTACACTTTCCTCCTTATTCACCTCTCCAGCTTGCGGCCCAGTAAGGGACAAATTAGTGTGAAAATACACCTCCCAACACGTAGATAGATCTTTAGTATGCACTACTAACCGAGCACCGTGATCCCTCAGTAATAATACAAAACAGCTTGACTCAGCATAATCTTCCCGCAAAGCTGCTGATGAAAATTAATCACAATTGTGTTGGTGTGCTTTCGTTAGTGGAAAAAATTAGAAATCTCACAGTTCCTTCTGAATGTGTTTTATATTTAAATGTTATACCTTACAGACTTCTAGGCCTCTGAAACTCCAAAAATGAGTATCATTTTTTGGCATTTAAAGTCTGCTATTTCATAACTTGGGAGATTTCTGCATTGTTTTAATTGCCAAAATGTTTTGAACTAATGTCTTGGATGAAGCATTAGTCAATTATGAATGCAAACTGGGCTTCAGAGTCCATTCAAATGCTGGAAATAATTGGCTATTTTGCAAGCAAGATAAAATGCTTTTACTTAATGAGGTTTCAGCCTTACGCTTTTAAAGCGAACCCCCATACTCTGTCCTGATCAAAGCAAACACCATGAAACTCCAGCCTAAACCCACATTGGCCACTTGAAAAAGTGAGAAGTCTTAATGCTTTAGAGTATTTTCATATACTGTCATTATAGCTTCAGCATTAATGGAATATCTTAAGCGCTGCAGAGAGAAATACAGAGTCCTTTCCCCAGAAAAGGAATAAAATTAACATTGGTAGCAAGCACAGAAAAGCCACCCCCATGCAAATGACAGCTCAAAGCCGGCAAAGTTGCTATACCCTTTGAGATGTCCCAATTTTAGGAAAAGTGTTTGGTGCACAGTCATCAGCTATTTATAGAATCATAGACTGGTTTGGGTTGGAAGGGAACTTTACAAATCATCTAGTCCAGCTCTCCTGCCGTGGGCAGGGACACCTTCCGCTAGACCAGGTCGCTTTACACTCTTTCTTTCGGATAGGCAGGGAAGGGCAATATAGAGGTGGGGTGTTTCGTTTGTTTTAATTGTGGGAGTGCAAAGCGTTTCTCCTAGGATTTCCCTCCTCTCTCTGTACTGGTATGAGTAGGCAGGAGTTGGCACCTGTGAAAGAAGAAGGAGGAGAGAGGGAGGCAGGTCCCAGGTCTGCAGCCCAGGGCAAGGCCATCAGACCTCCCGTTACTCCCTTGTCTCGAAGGAGAGGCAGCCAGAAAGCCCGGTGCATGAGCCAGGAAGAAGAGGAACCATGGTGCTGCCAATCCCTCTCAGAGAGCGTTCGGCAGCTTCTTGAAAACTGCCGTATTTTGGGGATAACGTTTGGGTTATGCTGGTTTCCAGTGAGTGATGAAACCAGCGTTTCACATACTGGTAATTAGTCCTATGAATGGGAAAACAAGGCGGGCAGCTGAAGGTGGTTTGAATTGGGCGTTGGGTTCCTGTGCTG
>KZ505908.1:445890-557315 GCA_002844005.1 Limosa lapponica baueri | reverse complement strand
GAGCTGGACCCAAATCAAAACTCTATTAAGTGTAAGATTGGCCAATGAAATGACAGTTCTCATATTTTTATTTTTGTCACATATTTATTTTAGACAAGATCTTGAATGCATGTCAGAGTCCACTGACATATCACTAAATCAATTTTGTCAAGTTGTCTGTCACTCTATAAGGCAGCAAATATTAGATAAGGCTGATAGCAATATCTTGATACACTGTAATCAATTAAGACAGCAGAACATCCACCATCACTTCGGCCTGAAATCAGTTCTAATTTAGACATTCAGAGTTCGTCAGCTTCTATTGCTTCACCCTTCTGAATTGTAATTTTGTTTGCTCTTATCTTGACATAAATTTGCCTTGTTTAAAATGAATTGTTTGATTACAAGATGATATTGATTACCACAGTTGTTAAAAAGACTAATTGATTTGTTTCTGCAGTGATCTTGAGGAGAAGAGTGGAAGGAAGAAAAGAAGCTATAGCGACAGTAATGCAGCAGAAGAAATGCCGCTGAAAAGAAAGAAGACGAAATTCAGCCAAGAGGAAGACCCCTATTTGCCGCTAGATACTGGGCTTTCTCTGGCAGAGGATGAAGAGCTTGTGCTGCATCTGCTCAACAGTCACAGCTAATTATTTTTCGGCACATTTTCTTTTCTGGGACATCTCCACAATTTTGTCAGTAGTCTACACAAAATGGATGTGGCATCTGGGCAGCTGGGTACCAGTGGACGTAGATAAATGAGTTTGAGTTCCTTGTGCAATGGGATTGCCTTAGATTGGCTCATAGATTATAGGCAATATTTAGTTTGATTTATAAGGCTTTCTGAACCAACTTTCCAACCTAAATCCCCAGATGTCATTTTACAGTAACACATTCATAATTTAAAATCTCCGAGTTTTGAAGCAATTATCTTTTTTTTATTTTAATCTTGCTTTAAATATAAACAGGATGATCCTTTCTTGACTATGTCAGGTTTGTTATTTTTGAAGATAAATGTGTACTGAAATTATTAAAGAAGAAATACTGTTGGCAGCTCAAATCATATTACTTACACGGAAGAAAGAAATGCAGTTTATTTTTATCATGCACATGTTTTAAAAAATTTTAATAAATATTTCTGAAGCCTTAGTGTAAACTTTTGGTGTCTCTTTCACCTTAATTATGAAACCATGTGTTACCATTTCTGTTACGAGTCTATTGTGATTATCATTTCTATTGTGGTTATCATTTCTGTTATTCTCCAGTTATCATTTCTATTATGATTCTGTCTCTGGTGTTAGACAATTCAGACAAACCACTTTTAGAAGCTAAAACTTTGACACTTGCATTTGAATCCCATGTGAATGAGAACGCAGAAAGAGGCAGGGCATAACACTGCCTGATCAAATTGGTTACAAGGTAGATTTTTGTGGCAGACTTAACAGCTGGAAGTGAGCTACTTGGTTTTGCTATGACCAAATAGAATGAAGAAAAATAATGTATTTTTAAGCATATTTTCAAGTTTCATCCCATCAAACCATGGTTGTTGCAGATTTTGTGCCTGCTTCCCCGTGACCACGGCACCTTGATGAACAGCAACAAGACATATGCTACATGAGTCCTTTCCCGGGGAAGGGAAGAAGTAGGCATTCTCTCTGAAGTAAAACAAAATGTTAATACAATACCAGATTCGTGGTAGGTTTTCTTCTCTTGCTTGCACCCAAATGCCAGAGCTGTCCTCTTTCTTGCATTCCTGATTACCCCCTCAAGAATATTGCATATCGTGCAATAAAAAGCAGGGTAGACACTTGCAGGCAATATGGAGCGTGATGAAAACTGCTGACATTTTTATACATCTCCAAAGTGAGCTAGGCAAAGGGAAGGCTGCTGTGTGGGAATGGAAGAGAGCAGGAAAATCCAATGTTTTGTTTGCTGACACAAGTGTTTTTGACAGCAAACAGGCACGTAAAGTGATGATTGCCTGTTTTCAGGAGACGTGTCTTAGTGAAGTTTATATGGCAAAGTAGAGACTAAAACACTGAGTAGGTACAAATGCCTGAGGGCTTTCCCCTGTTGCTTCCCTTCAGCAAATCATAAAGTACACATTGTCTCAAAAACTTTAAGTGTTTGGTCTTCCCATCATCTGTATGAAGAACACATTAAAGTAAATACTCCTTTCTTTCAGTTTCACTTTTTCTGTGTTTTTGTTGCAGAAATCTGTCAGCACTGATTCAGCACGAGCCCTTCCTCTCCCTGTACCCCGTGCTCTTTCAGCTCAGTTACCCAAAACTGAAAATATACTGCAAATTCTTGTCTCCAAATGTTGCTTCCACTGCTCTGCCAGCAGGCAGGGTATCATAAAAACAATATTACAGGCAGAGCACATCTGCCATCTGCTCCTTCCTGACAATGTGGAATGAGAAGAAATGACTGAGCTTCACAAACAGCTAAACATGAAGGATGGGACCTGCTTGGCAGCTGATGCACGGTGGTGTTTACTCTGCAGTGCCACGCTGGGCCTGGAAAATACTGTGGTCTGGGAATAGTATTGCTGATGAATTTATTAATGAAGAAGGATCTGATATGGTGCTGTCGTGACTCTGCTTGGGCTCCATCGTGTGAACGGCTGCAGTGAGGGTGATGAGCAGCATCAACAAATGCCTCTGCACTGGGATAACAGAGGTCCTGCTCCTGCAGCCGTGGAGGAAGGCGGTAGATTTCAGTGCAAGGAGCACCAACAGCAGAAAGCTATTCAAAGATGAGTGGGATGTAGATGATAATGCCAACAGTGGTGTATATGTCTTATTCATAGGGTACTTGGCGGTGGGCCGTTGTCTTGCACATCACCTGATGTCTCTCAACTCAAATCTTTGCTCTGAGAAGGTTGAACAATGTTTGTTGGGATCAACAACTATGTTCAACAAACAGAGCAAATGAAAGATTTACCATTTCTTACTGGAATGTTCCCATTCGTATGCTGGAGTGTGAGAGAAGTATTCTTATCCAGTGAGCAGTAAGACTAAAAAAACTAAAAAAATTACATACATTGGATTGTGCTGCACTACTGGTTTTGTGATGTTTTCATTGTCTGCATAAAATAATTTTTCAAGTACTCTTGTATTTTTGGGTAATGGAGTTTCTAATGGACTTGTGTTGTCTGATAGAGCCATTGTTTTTTGAATCTTTATGAAGTTTGTCACTTCAAACGTAGCTGTCCCTGGGGGGAGGCGTTTGTCTATGGTGTGACTCCTACAAGAATGGAGCCATCTGAAAAAGTAGAGGGAAGGGGCTTAAGGCAGATGCTTCGTGTGATGAGTGTAACTAGGAACTGGGAACTGCTGCGTGTGCTAGAAAGAACAAGACCAAAAAACGTCCAGATTCAGCATTTTGAGGCAGTGGCTGTGGTTCTGGGTTTTTGTTTCTGTAGATCTGTTTTAAGATCTGCTAGCTGAAGATCTTTTTTAAGAGGCTCCTCACCAGCCCAGCTTTTAGCTGTGTTTCTGGGGTAACAAAAGAAGTGCAAAGTGCACAAACCAAATGTTAATCTCAGAAATGCAAGGATTGACTTGACAGAAGCATGTTTTCTAGGGATCTCGTTTGCATTTCACACCCATGGACCTCTCAACCATGATCTGCTGCCAAAGGACCTGGCGTGTGTGTCCAGGCCTAACGGGCAGGTGGAGTGGGGCCAGCTGTGGATGCCACCCATTGTCTCCCTCTCTTCTGGTTGCAGATACGACACATGGAATGGGTTTCAGGCTTCCTCTCACCCCCATAGGCTGTAGCCCTCCGTGAGGAGGGAAAGCCCCTTTGGGGACTCCGTTAGGAGGGGTAG
Source organism: Limosa lapponica baueri (assembly GCA_002844005.1). Taxonomy (NCBI): domain Eukaryota; kingdom Metazoa; phylum Chordata; class Aves; order Charadriiformes; family Scolopacidae; genus Limosa; species Limosa lapponica. The sequence continues at coordinate 553,501 of KZ505908.1, read as the reverse complement.
CAAGGTCTGTGTGTGGTGGTGAGTATTTTCCAAGACCAGTGACAGAAGACATTCTTAAATTGCCAAGCAGGAAATCTTGTTTTAAATAATGAATTTTCATATTAGTTTGCATTTGTACTTTACATTGATAGTGGTTGATTTCCCTCTGCTGCTAGAGTGGTTCCAGTGTGTTGATTTATAGCTGGGTGTAGTTTAACACTAAATCTAGTACATTTAGCTAATTCTGAGGATGTTCATTAAACATTTATATATAATGGTACAGTGCAGCAGGCTCTTACTCAGAGTCAAGTTTTCTCCTTGTTGCATACAAAATACTAGGGGCGTTTGTTTACTGGATAATTTATTACAATCTGTTTGAAGCCTCTTTTGGATGGAAACTGGAAGTCAGGTAAAAGTCATGAGAGCATTGAAGAGTTTGGGTTTTTTAAATTAGTTACATAGACTGACACTAAATGTGCTAGCGACTGGAGGTGTGTAGCTTGCGGTATCTTCAGGAAGTCTATAAAATGTGTCATTGCAAGAATATTGTTCTGCCGCAGCATCATAGAAATTTCTGTTAGGTGTTCGCTTTGTAGAGACCTCATTGATGCAGCACATTACATTGTCTGAAGAGTTTAAGAAATTTAGACTCTAACACAACTGGTTGCAAATTAACATTTTACATTTTAAATGTGCATTTTCCTTTAAATATTGTATGAATAGAAATAAAAAATAATTTTTTATTCCCCCTACAACTGACTGAATCTAGCTAGAGCATTGACTGGTGTGTCCTGCTCTCTGGCCAGGCTCATAAAGAGAGAGAAATGCCTGAAGCAAAACATTAAAAATGAGAGAGCTGTGGTAGAGAGCATCCGATTCAGACTATAAAAAATTGTACAAGATCTAAAGATACTGAAGTGACCCTGTGGGTTCCTATAATCCTGGATACATATGATAAAACTGATACAAAACACAAGGAGAAAATGCCTCTTAGTAATGGTTGCAAATGGATATTTTTCTTTATCGTGACCTGATTGATGCTTATTTCTTGTGGGTGGTTGAGTATGCCTTGTGGAAGGGATGCAAAGCCCTGGTAGGCGGCTGCTGCAGAAATGGCCACGGTGGTTCAGGATGTTGTTGCTTTTATGCTGGAGGTCACTGTCCCAGCTATAACCTTCCTCTGACTAATAACCTGAGGTTTAAATTAACCTGGTTGGTTTTGTGCTGAAACAGATGAATCCTTACACTGTCCATTTTGTTAACTGGGCAGAGGGCTGATACCAGGCCGGTGAAGGACAGTAACACTTTCTTGTACAGCAGCCACTTTTGCTGTTAATTTGATAGGGGCTTTGAGCAGAGTGTAGCCAAACCTTGCACCCAGCGAGCTTCAAGCTAGAAGATCCAGAACACATCTTAACTCCAAGAGAAATAAAATCTCCAATCAATAGTTTTAGTAAGAAAAGACTATTACCTTCGCTTTTTGACCGTATTTCATTAGATTTCCTTGGTTTATTGCTCTCTTCTCTGGTGTTTGCAGCTCCTCTGAATTTAGTCTCATCCTTTCAGATTAATGTTTTATTCTCAGAAGGATCTTCAAGTTTTATCTTTAAAAGGTGGAACTAGATGCCAGAAAATTGCATTGTCGTCGTCTTTGTAAATCATAAAAAATTACTATCGAGGCTTTCGTCTATACCAAATGAGCACTTTTATAATGAAGTACTCCCCAAACTTCAAAGGCAAACGAGTCAGTCAAGAACATCAATGAATTAGAAAGCCTAATGCAGAAGAAGATTCTTTTCAGGCCTGTTAGGAGGTATTGCTGCGATTAAATCAGTAGCAAGAAGTCGATCTGTTCCAAGAGTGCCTTGTGCATTGCCTATTTTTGTCCATGTCTGGCCAGAAGCCACTTTTTGCAAAGAAAACTATTCATCAGATTCAGTCATGTAAAAATGATTGCTTAAATTACACTGAGCTATCAGCTAGCGGATTTACCCAGGAGTGGAGTCTCTTGGGTAGATGCTATCTATAAGTTTTGCACATCATCAGAGACGTGTTTTGTCTATAAAATATAGATAAGTTTAATTAAACTAAATTAGTTTTGTTGAGCAGTTTTTGAAATCCTTTCGACGGAGAAGTAGCCGTGCTGAGATTTCAGCTGCATTAAGGGGAAACTAATGAGCATTGTTCTCCTAATCACGTATGGGATCCTGGAGGAAGATAATGTTCCTGGCTATGGCCTCTCTGGGGCTACAGAAGTCCTCTCGCTCGTGCTCAGTTTGTCCCTCTGATGCTAAACTCAAAGATGTTATGAAAAAGCCATGTGTGTGTACAGGCTGTAAATTGAACTTGGTGTTGATGTGCTTTAGCTTACCACACTTAAGGTGAAATGGCATTCGACTCATTTTTTTTGCAAGTCCATATTGTGCTGTACTTCATAAGGAATTAAAATGATTCCTCCAATCTATGTTTAAGGACCATAGTCATGTGATCCTTCCCACCAATTGTATTTGATTATACTGAAATACAATTTGTTTTTATTCCATGAACATAGTGAAAGCTAATGAATATAGCATAGGAACTAACTTAAGCTTGCTGGTCACCACAAATGTCTGAAAAATTGCATCTCAGCAGGTTACAGGTTTTTTATGCCACTGCCCAGAGTACAGATTTTATTTATTTGGAGATGTTACCAGACCTTGGTGGAAAACACTGGGATTTGTTTGTATTTTTGAGATAACTTTGTGTTCCCTTCTTAAAGCACGTCCTGATGTGAATCATTTCCCCCAGCAATGAGGTGAGTCTATTCCAGTACGTTCTCATTTGCGCTCAGAAACTTCCTGATGTGCTTCAAATTGGTGCCCTGACTTGTCAATAAAAGGGCTGCTCGTGGGTGGGCAAGTGTGCCTTGCCCCGGGGCTGAGCCAGTGTGGGCTCTCCAGCCCTGGCCTCTGACACAGCGGCTGAAGCCTCACAGTTATCCCTGCTCTCTCATAGGCAGCCGCTTCCATGAGTAACATGAGAGATGGTAAAAAGCCTCTTAAACCCTTCATGGAGTCATTTCTGACTAAGGTGACAAGAGTTACGGGGCTTAAGCCTACAAGCAAGACCATCAAACTGGGTGTCGGGGGTGCGCCAGTATGCACACCCAGCGCATGAAGTTGTTTGTTCCTTGGGTGGTCCAGGCACCCCCAGGCCACGCTCTGCACCGATGAGGTGATGGAGTGCCTGGAGCTGATGGCCCAACTTGAAATGAGGTGATTGACTGAACCTTTATGATTCAGTATTTGACTCCAGCTGGGAATTTTGGACAGTGCTAGAAATTCTCCTGGAGGCAACTCCTGCTGTGTCCAGTCCAGTTTGTATGCCCAGATTAACATCCTGGGTGAAGTGTCCCAGAGACCTGCCTAGGCCATTAAGGGCAGTTAAGACATTTGTAAATAGTCAATAGAAACTGCTCCTTCAAAAATGGTTGCACAGGACAGTCTCTTGTATGTAGTTAAGATATTTAAAGGAAGTTTTATATGTAGTTAAGGTACATCAATAGCAGTGCGTTACCCATGTGGAAGGATGGTCACAGGACCAAGATGAACTGGATGCCGAGAACCAAGCAGAACAGTGGTTTGAGGAATGTCTCCTGATCCAGCTGAAGATGCTGCTCGAGGACCCTTGCAATGGACACTCTTGTTGCCACCAGAAAGCAGATGATCATCCAGTTGGGAGATATGATTCCCCATGTGAGTACTACCCTGTGCCAACTTCCCAACAATTCAGGTTTTTTATCCTTTTAACAAACACTCAGTGTCTGTGAAATCCTAACCCTACTGGTTTGGGTGAAATGGTCATTAGTGGGTGCAGAGAAAGCAGAGAAATGCTGGGAATTCAGCAAACGATTTGGTGTTATCCAACACCATATTGCACGCCCAGGTGACTGCAAGTCAGCCTGCAGATGGATCCCATTCCCTGAAGGGAAACCAGATGTCCTGCTCGCAATTTTCAGGTCATGGTAAGTGGCACAATTCCTACATGGATGCTGCTAAGCCTGCCCTTGGTGGTCTTGACCTGTGGGGATGGTTATGTGACGGAGACCTGGGATATCGTTAAGAAACATAATAGAAAATAACCAGCATGGTTCCAGTGAGCAACAAACATCCCGTTTCTCTCTAACACTGAAACGCATGGAGTGGTGCATGAGCCCCTTTCTTCCCCCAGGAGATAAAGAATGATATTTGCCTTTCTCTGACTCTGTAAACCTTTCCATCCTACATCAGGAAAATAAGAACATCCGATAGCCTTGTAGGGAGCTATCAAGCTTGTCTTTGGCATCCTCTTGCCAACTCCCCCCACTATCACAGGGGGGAAAAAGAGTCCCTAGCAGAGGCACGGGGCTGGCTGTGGCTGATGTCCCTTGGCAAACCCCTGTGTTGCAATGTAAGGCAGTGACAAGGTGACATGAGGATGTCAGCTGTCAGGGGCTGGGCCAGGAGCTTTCTTCCAAGCCTGCAGCCTCCCTGACTACTTCTGGGTTTGTTTTTTTTTTTTTTTTTAACTCCGTAGATTTGTTTTCCTAATTTTGCACCTTGCGGAAAGGCAGTGGAGGGGATTGCAAGGGATCAGGACGCAAGGGAAGCTGAGGGTGCAGGGGGCAAGGCTCCTTCCCTCAGGCTGTGCTCCTGTCCAGCAGCTGCTCTGTGGATGCTGGGAGGGATGGTCCTTGACCCACGCAGCTGTTCAAACAGTCTTCATCATAAAGATGAGTTCTCCAGCATATGGAATCGAGTGTGCTGGGTAGGATGAAGAGCTTGCATTTCTTAAATATATGTAAGAATGTGCTAATCTAGTTCCTTGTCTAGTGACTAATTAAGCCCATTTACTCTTTCTGCCTCTTCTTGTACATGCTGATACATTTTTTGCAAACTGATTTGCTTCTTCAGCACTAATTTTCGGCATAAACAATACCAAGCTGTTAGTGATGCAGAATTTCCTGGCTAAAGAGCAGCTCTCCTCGAGAAACTTGCTAAATAAAATCAAGGGAGGGTGAAATTCTGCATTAAGCTCTCCTTTTTTCCCCCACTGAATTTACCCTGCTAAGCATCTGAGGTTTTTCTTCATTTCATGTGGTGGAAGAGAAGGATGGGAGTGCAGGATTTGGCCACCTTCAGCCTGCTGCAAACCCTCTCTGCCCAGGGCTGAGCAGCTGCCACAATCCCACCCTGGGTGGGACCCAGATAGCAGCATTGCTCTGCTAAGGGAGGGCACTGGGAAGATGCCTAAGCCCCTGACAGTGGTGTCTGCAGGGTCTGCACAGAGACAAGTGGCACAGATTTAAACCAAATGCTGGGAGACCTTCAGCAGGATGAGGAGTAAGAAAGCACCAGGGAAAGCAAAACCAGGAGTGAGACACTGGTGTGGGAAGTGGCCAGTGTCTTCTCCTGCCTATTGAAGTCTGTCTGGGCCCCTCAGAGATAGCTTGGGTAGGTTTGGCCACGGGGAGATGTCCTCTCCTGGCTGTCAGTAGTTGCCTGCTCTGGAGCGGGTGTTCCTGTCCTGCGGGTGCAGCAATGGGGAACAGGTATGTGCAGTTGTCCCCAGGGGCTGCCACAGAAGCCCATGCCAATGCAGTCTTTTCCGAAATTTGATTGAATCCTCTCGGGTTATTTGACAAGTGTGACTGTCCAACTATGCCATTTTGCAAGACTATTTGTTTAACATAAGCTCTTTCATTGCGTTAGCTACTCAGAATTATTTTGAATGTTCAAAATATGACTCTCTCTGTGATAATATAAGGTCTTAGACATTTAACAACAATTCACATTCACATTTCTGGTGGGTAATATTCAATATCTCACCTAAATATTCTCCTCTGTATTGTAAATATTCATCATTTTCCCCATCTACTCCTGACTGCCTGCATAGACACTGAAATTTTCTTTCTGTCAGTCAAGTCATAAAGCATTAGGAGGAGCAGTTTTTCTCAACTAAGTGAAAATATGAGCTTGTCTACTTAGCTCTGCAACAATGTTAGCATCCATTCTCTCTTCAGTTAATGGATGTGGCTGCAGCAGCCTCAGCTTCTGCCGGAACAAGTAACACCACGAAATCGTGCGCTGAGTGTTTTATTAGGGAAATACAAAGCTCGGTGTTTGATCCTCCATGGTAAATCATCTAAAACAAGCCCCCCTCCTCCCTCCCCCCTCCCCCCCCGCTGTCAGCTGTTTTCCTGGTCTGCAGGACAGACAATACCTGCTCTCGAGCAGCCCAGCAAAATGCCTGTGGTCCTCCCCTGCGAAGGGCCAGCAGTGGCCCGAGGACTGTCAGGGAGATTGTGTCTATCTGCCACCAGCGGCAGTGGCTCTGCCTAGCGTGTTGCAGTGGTCACTGTAATGCCTGTTTCTCAGAATCACAGAATCCCATGGGGTTGGAAGGGACCTCTGGAGATCATCTAGTCCAACCCCCCTGCCAAAGCAGGTCCACCCAGAGCAGGTTGCACAGGAACTTGTCCAGTTGGGTTTGAATGTCTCCAGAGACGGAGACTCCACCACCTCTCTGGGCAGCCTATTCCAGTGCTCTGCCACTCTCAAAGTAAAGAAGTTCCTCCTCATGTTTAGGTGGAACTTCTTATGTTCAAGTTTGTGCCCATTTCCTCTTGTCCTGTCCCTGGGCACCACTGAAAAAAGACCGGCCCCATCCTCTTGACACCCACCCTTTAAGTGTTTATAAGCATTGATAGATCCCCCCTCAGCCTTCTCTTCTCTAGACTAAAAAGACCCAAGTCTCTCAGCCTCTCCTCATAAGAGAGATGCTCCAGGCCCCTAATCATCTTTGTAGCCCTCAGCTGTACCCTCTCCACCAGTTACCTGTCCTTCTTGAACTGGGGAGCCCAGAACCGGACACAGTACTCCAGATGGGGCCTCACCAGGGCAGAGTAGAGGGGGAGGATAACCTCTCTTGACCTGGTGGTCATACTCTTCCTGATAGACCCCAGGATGCCATTGGCCTTCTTGGCCACAAGGGCACATTGTTGGCTCATTGGTCATCCTATTGTTCACCAGGACTCCTAGGTCTTTCTCCTCAGAGGTGCTCTCCAGCAGGTCAGCCCCCAACCTGTACTGGTGCATGGGGTTATTTCTCCCCAGGTGCAGCACCCTACACTTGCCTTTGTTGAAGTACGTCAGGTTCCTCTCTGCCCAACTCTTCAGCCTGTCCAGGTCTCGCTGTATGGCAGCACAGCCCTCCATTGTGTCAACGACCCCTCCCAGTTTTGTATCGTCAGCAAACTTGTTGAGGGTACACAGTCCATCCCCTCATCCAGGTCATTGATGAATATATTGAAGAGGACCTGACCTGTGAAATGTCTTTGTTCCTGGGAGATGTCTCATCTCCTGCTGCAGCCTCCCAGCAGCAAAAGCTCCACAGACTATGATTCTATGATTCTGACTATTTGGGCAGACTATCCACCTTTTCCAGCATCTATTTACCACCGCCCTGACTCCTCTTGGCCATCTGGTTTTGGTCCCTGAGTAACTGCCCTCCAAGCATCAGCCCTTGAACCCGGGCTGAGAGGTGCCTTAGAGGATGACTGGGGCTGTGCAGGGCAGAGGATGATGCTGCAAGCCTCTGGCAGTGCTCCCGTGTATGTGTGCCCCTGTGAGGATGATCTTTTCTGAAATGTGGGGTTGCTGACTCCCAGGTCAGGGTCATGCACTCTCACCGGAGGCAAAGCTCCCCCCACATTAGTCTTTGTGTACCTCAAGGACAGAGTCTGTCTCCAGGCAGCTCCCATGGACCATCCACAAAGTGTTAATTGGCTATCCATGGAGAGTGTCTTTGGTTATCTGTGCATTTATTTATTTTATAACTACATAAAACTTGACAGATTCATCATGGTTCATGTGTGCTTGAAGTGAGAAAGGTGTCACCTCTGCACTGCTGGCTCTCACTGTTGCCCATTATATGACATCTGAAAAGTGCTCCCTAACACTCAGCGTCCCCTCCAGCAGGACCACTGTCCTTGGCTTGTCTGTTCCACTGTGAGAACTGCTGAGAGAACAACCTGATTTTATTTTGCAACGCCAGAGCACATCCCTGGTGCTGCAGGTGCTCTCTGGACAAGCAGTGTCCTAGATGGATGCTGAGCCTTCTGGACCAGCATTGAGAAAATAATACGAGTTCTTAAGAGGCTGATGTAATGCACAGTATAAGAAAGATCACAGTGAACGGAAATGAACCATGATCAACTGGGAGAAAGAGGAGAAATTTTTCACTTTACTGAAAATGTTGCATTGAGTTGCCACATCATTAAGGAAACCATGATCTTGATCAGATTAATGGATGATTACCCTATGAAGAGTGACTTTAGTATTATGTATGAACACTAATGAAAATCTGTCTAGCATGGCTCATTTCAATTAAAAATAGGTGTTTCGGCTGCCACTTGCCAGTTTGGGATTCAGCTGCAGCTAATGAAACTGCACAGTCTCTGCTGAGGGTTTTAAGGATCCTGTTGTACAGTGTGTTATACTCATTTTATGAGCAGGGTTGTTGATCGCAGGTGAACACGGAGCCTGCAGCAGAGCTGGGAAGGGAACCTGGGTCTTGGTGCAATGGTCTTTTAGGTGAAAACCCTGCTGGTGCCTCCAGCTTTTGTTCCAGAAGGAGGCACCAAGTTTGTTGTGAGCCTGCTGTTAATTCCCTCTTGTGCACATCAGTGCCTGAAGAACTGCTGGCAACAACCTAGTACCCTTGTTTGAAAACAGCAGGAAGAACGAGGACCTCTCTATGTATTTATGACAATGCTTCAAGGACTGCTTGAAGCATCTGAAAGTCACCAAGTCAACTCTTTGAAATGTTTGGCACTTTCTGTGCCTCAAGGTCAGCAGTAAAAGTCCTGCTGATTTGTTAAGAGCAGAGGTGGCTTCAGGGCTGATGTTTCTTAAAAAACCCTCAGTTTTGACCCCAGCTCCAGAGAAATGATCCCCCAGCTTGTGACCTGTCACCTGTGCTCACGCAGAGCAGCACTTACTGGTTGGAGCTGCGTTGAAGGGCCTATATTTAGCCAAAGCACTGTGAAAAAGTAGCCAGTGAGGCTGTCTCGGGGGCAGCTCCGGGGAACCGCTTTGATTTCTGGGCACTGGTACAGTTGTATCAGCAATGGTGGGGAGGCCTGGGTGGAGAGGAGAGCAGGATTTCAGCTACTGATGTGACCGTCAGTATTGGCATAGGTTTCTTAAAATGTCCATGTAGGAAATCCCTGCATGGGAAGGAAAAGGGAGGACAGGTTGGTAACAAGACTTTGTGAGAGCCTTTTTCTTGTCCCCCCTTCAGAAAGGGGGACGGGGAAGGCTGGATTTCCCAGTCTGGGAAAGAGGAAAGAGACGCATGTTTCACTGGGGACCTGGTGAGGGAAGAGTCCTGGGCACGTCCTGCTGTTGTGGTGAGCTGGGACGATGGACTAAAGTATGCTCCAGTCTACTGCAATAATACACATTGGTGTTGGTCCTTCAAAATCCCAGTTTCTCCCAGCTTTACTTGTTTGCCAATGGACTCTCACTCATTTCTTCTTTACCCTGAGCCCTTTCTCATCTTGAAAGGAGGAAGCTGCCAGGGCTTTTCAACAGCACCAGTGCTGAAACATAATTATGCCACCAAGTACCCCTCACATTTGGATAAGGAGTTGTTGGGGTTGTCTGCTTGCTCCCTTGCTTCCTCCAGGTAGCTGATCTTGTTGGAGAACGTGACTGCAGAAACACCAGCACTGAGGCATGGTAGGATCATGGGCATTTAAGGCTGTTACAGCTGTGGTGGTGGTCTGTCCCCTTCCAGTACGGATTGCTTGTCTATGGGCAGTAGCTTCAGAGCTGAAGAGCCATGAGAAAACACTGGTGGAGCTCTGCAAGAGTGTGTTAAGGTTGCTCTGCCCTCATTGCTGGAAGATGCACAGCACTGCCGCATTGTGGAGACCTGCCCTGTCTCACCAGTGATGGTGAGGCTATCATATATATATAACTTCCATAAAAGGATGTGAAACTGGGCTGATGATGATGTGGCCAGCTGGGACACTTTGGGACAATTTTCTTGTACAACAAATCCTCTGTCTTTTTGGCTTTCAAGAGCATCAGCTGTGCAGGGATGGGGTTTGCCAGGCTGCTTTTTGCATAGCTGAGCCCAGTCCGGAGGGGACTGTGGCCACTTCAGAGAGACAAATTGTGCATGAGTGAGGCCCTGGGCAAGATTGGGCTGCAGCCTTTTAATGCCCTCTGGGAGGCTACCTGTGCTGTCCCAGAAAATGTGGTGGTTGATATATGAGAAAAAGCATTTTTGTTCTCTTTAGATCACTTTGCATTTTTTTTCTCTGTGGCTTATAAAGAATAATCTATTTTATAAACCAAATTCTGCTTGAATAACACTTCTCTGTTTAATGTGTTGACCCGAGCTGCAGCAACAGCCAGGTAGTGATGGGCTGTACGAGGGCTACTGGAAAGAAAACCTTGTGCTGTGTAAATTGCTGCATAAGTGAGCTCAGGTCAGGCTGTGTGCCGAAACATTTTGAAGTTTCTTATAGCTTTGCAAGAATTCTGCAATAATCAGCCACTGGCAAAGATAAATCTGTAAATTAGCAGTGACACCATTGATTGCTTTCTCATCACTTGATTGGTGGCCTTGCAGAGACATTTTCTGAATTTGGTGGAGAAATTATTTTTAAAGGAGGGGAAAGTACTTGGCTGTTTTCTGGCACACCTTGACCATAACTGTACTTGTGGAAATGAAACTGTGAAGGTGAGTGGTTAATTTTACCAGCCTGTACCTTTTGTTTAGGAGCAGTTTCTGTATCTGTTATTTTTTTTCAGGAATTTGCACTTGATACAAATACAAGATTGTATTTGTACATACAATATAACTGCCGAAGTCATTACATAGAGTCATGAGGGGGTTATAATTCATTGTGATGTTAAGAATGAGAAGCCATTCAAAAGTGCCCTATATTCAGGAGAGAAAACAGACAATTCCTTTGTCTATGAAGCAGAGTTGATGATGGTCTGAAAACATTCAAGGCAAGGCCTTGCTTTGGAGCTACTGTAGGCAATAGCAGCACGCATTAGCATTGAACTCACTCCCCGAGCTCACTCCAAGTTCATTTTGCTTTCTCTCCTCAAGCAAACAACAGGTTTGTCATTGAAGTTGGTGGCTGACAAGACAAAGATGCACAAATTCTTGGAATGAGACAAGGGACTGATTTTGCATCTGCAAAACCTGAGCTCAGATGTGAAAAACCCCTCATAATCCCTGCTTTGGCACTGGTCTTAATTATTATTTATTAAACATAAGAGAGGCTCTGCCAAACAGAAGACACGGCTCCAGGAAGACTGTTTCTGGGCTCATCCTCCACCTAGAAGAAATGTGCAGGGCGTGTGGCACCAGGGGCCATGTGCCCAAAGGGGTAATTCCAGCCTCTGAGGAGTAGCCTGGGAGGAAGGGCTATTTGCAAAGATGGGGACAAACCCTGTTTGCTTGGACCAAGAGACTTCTATGTTGTCCTTTCTCTGTCTAGAAATATAGCTGGTGGCTACCAGCATCGCCCCAATGGAGCTGTGTCACTTTAAACCAGCTGTGGGTTTGTCTGCTCTGTATATTAATGTGAAACGTGAGCAAAAACCTGGCATCTTCAGTGCAGGAGATGAAGGGACTGGAAGTCAAAACAGATAGGCATCACCAGGGGGAAGGTGGGGAAAGGGTTGCCCTGTAGTGGATGCTGGGCTTTGAGTCCTTTGAAGCCCTCCGATTCGTGATGATGTGTGGTGTTACTGCCCTGCCTGTGAGCTTGCTGCTGCTTCTCAGCTTACATTCAAACACTTCATACTAATGATCATTTATTGCGAGCAGTAATGCAAATGTGTTCTCACCAGTGATATGAGAAATCTGCCGTTGTCTCAGCTTTTCTTCTGGTTTGACAAGTGCTTTATAGCAGGCGATAACAGGCCCTGACACAGCCGAGACGCTCTCACAGCGTTTTGTGCCTCTGTCAGTTTAGCCGAGCTGACTTGTGATCCGTTTTTAGGGCTGATGAGAGATTTTTTCCAGGATTTTCCTTCAGCATGTAGAAGCATTTCTGTAAGATGTTTTCATGGGACAACAATCTCTTGTTTGATCCCTAATTGTGTGTCCTGGGTGGTCTTGCTCTGAGAGGAAGGCTCTTCTATGCTGGACCTCACGTCTGATTCCTGGGGGCACAGATGTCCCCCAGCATCACACAGCAAAACTTGGGTTGCTCCTGGTTATGGAACAGACTCAAGTGAATCTCAAAATGAGGCATAAATGCAGCAAACCTGGCTTCAAGTAGTTTCAGATGCTGCTCAGATAGACATGAAATACATGGGACTTTAAAGAAGTGAACATTAATAGCCACTCTCCTATCAGAAATATGATCTAGCAGAGGGATTGGGGACAAAAGCAAATTTCTGTTATTTTTGTTTTTTTTCTGGTATTGCATACAGATTTTGCTGGCACCAAGGTAGCACCCAGAGGTGGCTCCTCAGAAAAATAAAGAGAGCTTTGCCACGTAATGCACAGCTTGGGGCTCGGGACAGTGATTAGCTATGTTAGTGGTATTGCTGCTGTTATACAAGTGTCATTTCTCTGCAATGAGAAGTACCAGAAAAAAGTTTGCAACTGTTGAAAAATGTTGCTTGAATGTACACAACCGGTTTTGTTTGGTTTTGGGTCTTCTTCAGGACTGATAACGTTTATTTAATGACTGGTCCCATTAAAATTGCCGTATTGATTCCTTTGCCAGGAAAATAAATTGGTGGCTATTTCATATCATACAGTTGTATTGATCTTCTAGAAGCTGATGGGATGGCAGCTTTCATCATTGGACAGCACATTAACACCTTAATTGATATATTCCGAAAGCTAATTAGAGGCCAGCTGGATTCCTTGTGGGAATAATATTTATTTTTGATGTTGACAGAGTGCTCCAAAGCACAAGTCATATGGTGTGATTTAACAGTGATTAAAACTTGGCTACAGACAGAGGCAACTTGAGGAAACTGCCAAGCAGCCGAGACTAGAAAGAGTGAAGACCTAGATGTGTATAATTACTTTGTGCTCTGTCACATATACCCACATCTCCGTCTATCTATCAGTCACTGAAATATCTGGAGAAGGGTTGCAGCACTTTAATTATACACTGTCAGTCACCCTCTAACCAGCACAGACATGCGCCTGTGTGCGTGCCATGTGCAGCCTTCTCTAGAAACTCTTTGGAGAAGAGGTTATTAAGGTCACGCAGATGACTACAGGTGAATCAGGAAACCTTAACTCTTCCACTCGTGCTGTCTTACAGCACAGCTTCTCTGATATGATCATGTTTCTCATCTTATAACAACTGTTTTTTCCCACAACTGATGTATCCCACCTCCTGTGCATATGCTTCCCGCTGCCCACAGGGGAGAGAAAGAGGGAATGACACAGGGACCCTGACCCCATGAAAACCCTCTGATGAGCACACAGGGAGCCTGGGATGGTTAACTGAGATGTAGCCATCTGCATCTCATCAAATGGATCCTACCACTAGTTTTGTGCTCTCTGATCCTTTATATATCTGCCTCCCAATTTTCTATGAAGAATTATCTCTCCAAATTTCCTCCAGTGCTTTGGATTACTCTGGCAAAAAATTTCCCTGCATTTTCAGTTTACTACATTTGATCTTTTTGTTTATTTCTCTAGACGGGAGGTGTTCATGATGATAAGGTTAAAGGGTTTCATTGAAAATTGCAGGTGAGCTTTACTACAGCACATCCATTCTCCTGCAAAGAGCAAAGTCAAGCAGCCCTGCCTTCTCCTGTGCTTCTGCAGGGTCTGCTCCCAGCCACAGACCGAACCATTTTCTTTTTATTACTATTGAAGGCTGTGACTGTTTTTCAATTTTCTTTCATTTGTGGCAGGTAGGAGCTCTATCTGTTTTTCTGTAATTGATTCCTGTTCTCATTTCTCTCCTTCTGCCTTCCGAGGAGCTCTGTGCTCTGCAGAGCTCTGTCAATGTCTGCAGCTGCTGGAGCTCTGCCTTGCAGCAGCTGCCCCTGCCCCACTGCCAGCGCCTGCCCACAGCATCCCGGCCCCTGCCTGCACCTCCTCTCCCCCCGTGGGACCCACTCTTGCCGTGAACCGTACCGGCGCTTGGTGGGATGTCTTCATTCATTTGGTAGCACCGTGCCCTGCTCCTCTGCTGCTCTGTCTTCAAGAGGGGGCAAACGGTAGGTGTGTGCTCAGGGCAGGATGGAAGTGTTTGCAAGTGTCTCTGACACAGGATGAGTTTCTCAGTTTCCAATCTGCTTACCTGCAGCAGGTAACTCCAGTGCTCCAGGGTGGTCTTCTGCATCTCTTACTGCTCTAGTAAGGTCACTCATCCAGGTTAAAGAGCTGAGCAGGCACCAAAGACACTGCTCCTTAGCTCCTGCAAGCTCATTTACCTTCCTATGAGCTGAAATTATCTTCATTTCTGCATTGCTTCTACTGTAGCCCTCTTGATTTTGTCAAATCCCAGCTGTGCCTCCAGGAGGTCATGTCAGAGAGGGAGTCTGAAAGAGCAGCGTGGTCCTGCAGGAGACACCGCTGACCACTGTCATCAGTCCCCTGCTCTGGTGTGTGGCTGCAGCATCTTCTCAAGACAACGCTTCTTACTTTCAACCAATATTTGGCCTTTTCTTGCTCTCAGATGTAATGTCATCTCCCCTGACACTTGGGCAGCTGCAAGAGGAGAGAGAATCTCCTCAACATTTACAGAAAGGTTTTCTGTTTCTGCACAACTGCAAAAAATCATTAAGAAAAGATTTTGTTTCTGTTAGTCTGGGCAAGGAATTTGTTTATGAAAATAAATTCATGTTTTCTCCTGGCAGCGCTCTCTTTTTGTACATCTTCATGAAGCCAGTGTTTTCATCCCTTTCCCAGTGGCTTCCCATTTTATTGCGAGCACAGTCTTGTAGCAACTAACCTCGAATGTTGACTTGTTCTTGGTTTGGGTAACCTGCAGCCTTTCCCCCTTCTCAGCCTGGAGCTGATAGTGTTTCTCAGCCTCAGCCTCAGCACAGGGACGATGGCTTTCAGCACCTTTTTCCAAATTCCTCTGAGGGAGGAATTCCTCCAGGGCTCCTCTTACACCGGTAGTTCCCAAGCTGGAGTATGTTACCAGTGGTTTCCCCAAAGGACTCCATCCTGCCTGGCTGATGCGACTCACAGCAAGCCTCTGCTGGAGGAGAACCTGGAGGTGAACAGGGTCCCATGGCCAGCACCAGCGAGGTGGCTGCGGGTGCCATGGGGCTCCAGCCCTGAGGGGGCAGGCATGACCGAATCATGCCTCTGTCTCCCTTGCTGGGAATGGCCTGAGGGATTTTTGGCAGTCCAGAGCCACTTGGCATCAAGAGGCACTGTACCCTGGGGGACCGAAACTCTGCTCGCTGAAGTGTAAAGCTTCATGGGTCAGATGCTTGTGGCTACAAATGTGTGATACACAAACAGAGTCTGGTGTAAAGAAAATGCATTTGTGAAGGTCTGCTTGCAATGGCCGATGGGGCAGGCAGGCCATGCCTGAATAAATCCTTTTACTCTTGCAGGTTTGCTGGTGTGAGTGAAAGAATGCAGAAGGTGCCGGCCAGGGAACAGCTTCATGCTTTGTAGGGTGGCCTCATGCACCAGGTAACGAGACGTCATTGAACTGAGATGGCTGCTAGAAACCTCAAAGAAGGGCCAGACTTCAATTCTTCACCTCGTAACAGGTAAAAAACATTATACAGTAACTAGGCTTGATTAAGCTTTAATATGCAAGCTGTGCTTCTGCACATACTGATGGAGTGTCGATGTGCTGCTCTCCATCCCATCTGGGCTGCAGTTGGATGGCAAACGGGCTATGGCATGGGTCACATTCTGTGACAGCTGGGGCCACAGGAGCATACAGCTACCTACGGGTTGTTGCTTTTGGTGAGAGGTAGGAGCTAAAAACCTTTCTGGATCTGGGCCTACCTCCTTAGCCAGGATGAATGAAAGTGTTTCTCATATCTGAGAAAGGCCTGGGATATGCTGTCTTGATTAAAGTTATTGGATATCACCATCAATAATTCCAGTTAACTGTGCCCAAGACATGGGAATTATGGACAGAACCACAAGGTCTCCAATTAGGTCTCTGGAGTGCTGTGAGTTGGGGTGGGGATGAAAGGGTTTGGGGGAGTGGTTAGGGGTACACACTTCATTAGAAAATGAATTTTTTTTTTCCTTTGGAATGGCACAGTGAGCCCGTACCTGTCTTGTGTAAGGAGAGAGAGGGAAGCAGTTTCATTACTCATTACTTTCTCTCCTCTTTGCAGCTTTCCAGGAGCAATGGTGCTGGGGCAAGGTGGGAGGTAGAACTGCCAATACACATAACACTGTCTTGTCCCTGGGGAAAGAAAACGATGCAAAACCAAATGACCTGCCAGACCAGCACTGCCTGGACAGGATGTAAAGCTGAGGTCCCAAGGTCCTGTGACATCTGCTGAGGGGCTGTGTGACTGCTTGCTGCCCCGGTGAGCTGCCTTGTCCTGGGTTTGCAAGGCTGCGGCTGGGATTTCTGCACCGCGTGTACCCATGCAGAGCATCCTCAGGGAGATACCGTACCCACAGCACATTGGACCTGCTGCGTGCCCAAAGGCTGTGCGTGTGTGTTGCAGGCAGACACACCAGGGCTGCCCTATGATCCTGGAAACTCAGCTCAGCTGGAGAACATCTGGTTGCTGCAGAAGGTTATCTCACTGATTTGGTAGGTGACATTGTGACATGTTTCCCCTTTAGAGCACGGAGAGTCTCACCACTGTCCTGGGGACACAGCATCTGGTTGTGCTGATTCTCCAGTGGAAATTGGAAATATTTCTACCACAGACGAGTTAGCTTTTTTTGTAGTGTTTCTTTTGTGTCACTTTGGGATGACTTTAGGCTCTGGAGAGGGAAAGACATTTTTATTTTGTAAGTATGTCTAAAAGAAGAAAGAACTGTTGCTCCTGACAGGGATTTGCCAGTTGTTTGGAAATAGTTACAATGTTCTGTAATGCTGCGTGCTGATAAAACAGTCATGAAATCATCATAGTTGTTTTGTTTTCTTCCTCCTGTAATGTGATTATTTTCACATGTACATAACAGAGTTTGAAAGTAACTTTTTTTCAGGTTTACTGTCATGGAAGGACCCAGAGTCAGTGACCATGATGTCAATATTGATTACCAGTTGTCAGTTCACAGATGCTGTGGCTACTTTGGCATATTCTCAATGAACAGCAGTGGATTAATTTGAACATTTAAAAACCCATAATATCTTGGATATGGTTTTGTTCAGAGGAACAGAACACCTGGCATTGAACAGTTAAGGCAATTGAATTCTAATTTGGATTTTAAAACACTTTGCACATTTTTAATGCTGTGTTTGAGTAAGAGCAATAAATATGTATTCTTATGAAAATCCATTTTCTTGCCCAGGGTATAAATGTCCAATATGAAATCTCAGAGTGAGGAGTATAGTTTCCCTTGGACAGAGTGTCTCAGCCTAAGTGTTGTATAACTCATACTCTGCTCCTGGTGTGGTGGCATAGAAACTGTTCTTTGTATATCGCTTTACGTAACTGCTGTATATAACCTGCTATAGCTTAACTGCAGCAATTTAAAAAGCAGTGACAATTTATTCCCAAGTGTGGTCCCTGATCAAAGTTGGAGTCTCCATTTTAGGTGTTAAATATTTATTGAAAGTGCAGACCATACATTTCTGGTGCTGTGCAGGGAATTTATGATAAAGCACTGTTCCACGTTGAACACCAAAAAGTCTTCTGCACCTGATTTTTTTCTTATTTTTTTTTTTAAAGCAAAGTAATTGAACATAAAATGGAATGAGACCAGTCCTTTTACCAGTAAACCTTTAGCTAACTTTCCACTTTTACTGTGTGAGCGTGCAGGTCCAGCAGCTGTGAGATGCTGGGTGTGTGCCTCCTCCCCACGCTGGGTCTCTTGGTGCCTCTCTTGGGGTATGTGTTGTTGGCCGATCATGCTGGGGGTTTGTTCCTTGCTCCTGGCCATGCCAGTGCTGTCTGCCTGCTTTACCCAGTGACAGTACCTCGATGCCCCAGCTGAGGACAAGTGATCCTTTATGTGCCAGACAGAAACATGACAAGAAATAGCCAGTACATGGGACTGCGATCTCAACAGGCAAAGTAAGTGGACACCTTCCCTACCCCGTGTAAAGACAAGCAGAGGTGAAGGGTGAGGGATAGGCACCCCCAACGGGAAACTTAAGCCAACCTGAGACACCTGTCCAAACCCAGAGGGATGATTCTGGAGGCATTTCGCTCTCCATTTGCTGGCATTAAAGCCTGGACAAGCAGGTGACTAATTTAGATAGCTGAAATTAGCTGAGCTGAATCAAGCTAAATGAGTGCTAAGGACGCACAGGACATCTGTGCAAAGATGGAAAGAATAATCCAGGGCTTTTAGCATTAGGTCATTTGTAGCTCAACATTCACCTGGAGGAAGATTGTCATTTACTGATCGACCCATGGTACTTTCTACAATACTGACCCAACGTTCTGGCTCAGGTGAAGTTTTTTGCCTGCTGACAAAACTGGGAACAGCGTCTACTCATGTAGGTAATGTGTCTAGCAAAATTATTGGTTTTGGCAGATGGACTCCATTTTCATAGTCCTTCATAATTTTCTTTCTTCTGACAGCCTTATTTTTTATCATTTCAACCCAGTGATGCTGAAATGTATTGTGCGCTTCGTATACCATGCAGGAACTCTTTTCTGAAAAAGCTCTTTGATTTACCTTTTTGTTCTTCTTACACCTTTCAGTGAAGTAAAGGGAGCTACCTGACTTTGTGGTCAATAAATGACCAATTAGCTAGGTGATGACAAATCAAAGAATTGGTAACTGTTGTTCTATATGCTTGTGAACAAATTGCAGAATAATTTAGGTTACAAGGGGCCTCTGGAGGTCATCCAGTCCCACTGCCTTCTTGAAGTAGTTCCAGTTAGGTTAGTTTGCTCAGTCCAGTTCAGTTTCAAACATCTCTGAGGATGGAGATTGCACAGCCTCACTGGGCAACCTGTTCCAGGAATGTCAGGAGGCAAAAGTATACATACACAGAGGTGGGAAACACCTCGTAACAACAGGACAGGACCGGCAGGGCAATGGGCAGTGGCCTCAGCTCTCCAGCTTATCTACTGATTAACAGTCACCAGAAATATTTTTTGTTTCTTGTTCATAGTGACACCAGACACTCCATTTAATCCAGGAGCATTTCAACATGCTATTGAACTAACAGGAAGGCATAGCAATTTCTAAGCTTTAGGCAGCCTTATTTAGAAGTGAATTTCAAATATTTAACTACTGCACAGTCTCTTGTTAAATAGGGGTGTCATGTTTGCAAGACTAAGGGTGAGGGTCATGCTCTATATCTGATGAAATTAATGCCAGCTTTGACTCTGAGAAGCAAACCCTGAATGAGTCTATAGGAGCAATTTATCATCGCAGGAGCGAAGCATCATCTTCTTCCTTATGTAACAGAGGTTAGGACAGAAACTCGTTGACCTTCTCCAGGAGAACTAGGGCACATCGAGATTCTGATCACTGTCATGTTGTTGGAAATTGAGAGAAAATCCCCTGAAATTACATTGGAGCAGAGCAGCAATAAGCAACCTGAGAATGAAGCCCATAATCTCTTTGTCTCTGTGCTGTACATGTTTTCTCTGTAGCCTAATTTAAGAACAAAATCTTAATTGTTTGAGAAAACCAAAAGCGGCTGCTGTAGTTAATTTATTTGGGGACACACATGCTGATGAGCTGGAGGAGGATGTTATCTCTGTCCTTTTTACAAGGAGAAAGATAACACTGTAATGTATGCAACTGTGACACGTAGGTTAGGAACGCGATCGCTCTTTTGATTCCTGCAAAGCGCAGTGGAGGGCAGCTCTCTGAGGATGACTGGGACACGGGGAGCAATGGGAACTGAAGGTTACAGGTATTTTCATCCACATGTTCTCACTGCGTCTGCTTGCAGCATTAACCACCACTCTGCATCTTCAGAGCAGGGCTGCCAGGACCAGACACCCAGCCTGGTTATTGGAAACGCTCTTATTTCTGTGCTCAGAACCACCACCGCTCACCCCCTCAGCCCTCTTCTTAGTAGATCTCCATTGTGTGACCTGCTGTGGTGAGCCAGGCTGCCTGGATAATAGCACAAAGGAGATGGGTGAGCCAGAGTCTACTTGAAGGTTTCTCTTATAGAAGCAGGGAAAAAGATTCTGTGAATGTTCAGCTTGTGACTTGTCAGCTTCTGCTTGCCCTGTTAGCGTCTTTTTGTTTTGTGTTGGTGCTCTGCCCTGATGTCATTTGAGCATTAAAAGAGTAGAAGAATGCAAGGTCATAAGCATATTGCACTAAACTAATACATTAGGTGATGGGATGAGTGCTGCTGGGACTTAATATAGCTCTTTACTGTGGGGGTGGTTAAACAGAAATAATGAGGCATTTAGGAAAAAT
This sequence comes from Limosa lapponica baueri, assembly GCA_002844005.1. Lineage (NCBI taxonomy): Eukaryota > Metazoa > Chordata > Aves > Charadriiformes > Scolopacidae > Limosa > Limosa lapponica. The sequence continues at coordinate 532,981 of KZ505908.1, read as the reverse complement.
AGCATCAAAGACTATTTCAGAAGAAATATTGTCAAAGCAGTATTATCCCCAAGTGGTAGGAGCCTCATGTTGAGAAGAGCCCTGTAAGCCAAGGGAAGATCAACAAGTACCTGAGCTGCCTGAGCATCACTTCTGGTTTTGTTTCAGACCTCTACACCCATGTTTCCACCAACCCTTGAGACCTCAGGCTGGGTTTGAATGCCCTCCTCTCAGGTTAGTAGTGTCTGGGCATGGATTTCTCTGGTGGTACTTGTGGATTTGTGGCCCTGACCCTACAGGAAATCTTTCAGAGCTGCCTTCATGTGAAAACTAGGTATCATTTACCACATATCTGTGATCTTTTCTTTGTAGGCAGCTGGGCATGTGTGTGTCTGTAAATAATGCAAACAGGATTTGGCCTTTACTGTCTGTCCACTTTTTGTTTAAGTCTCTACACACCTATGAATGTATTTTCTGTCACATGAATAGACGGTTTGTGAGGCTGCACAAATATCATGGACTTGTGCCACAGACTTGGGGCCTGGGTGGTTTCACCTCACTGTTTCCTCAGTGCTTTGGATGAGTTTCAGTGGCAGCTTTCCCTGGACACCGCACATGGGAGAGCTGTCTAATGTTCATGTGGGTCCTCAGCCTGGACTGCTGTGTTCTCTGAGCAAAGCCTGAGGGCCAGTGTAAGGGTGAAATGGGGGAAGGCTGCAATGCTGGTGTCGAACCTCTTGTTGGGCTAATTAAATACTTGGGTAAAAACGTCTGAAGTGTCCCATTGACTTGGGCCAATAGCTGTCTGCCCACAGGTATCTTGAAAATCACTTTTGTAAATGGGACTCAGCAGCCTTTGCTGAAGGGACATGTTTGAAAGTGTTATCCTTCATGTTTAATGAACAAGAAATCAATACAACAGGACCAACTGCACCATTGGAAGGAAGCATAACCCAAATACAGAGTTCAAAAGATCATCTTCTACCTCACCATCACACTGGGCAATGCCATTCTCTTTCTGGTCCCAGTTTGCCCTCTGTTCCCTGTCCAGGCTGGATCTAAGCTGTGAATGCTTAAAGACTGAGGTTAGGTTTTGTTTATTTGTTTGATGAGGACCTCAGCCAGTGAGACATGCACTTTGGCTGAGGTTTCCAGGTGCTACAGTAGTAAAGATCTCCATTTTTCTGTTATGAACACACACTCCATTTTTTATATATAAACACAAAAAGGGATGGTAGTGGTTACTCTTATTCTCTGTCTTACATGGAGATGAAACCTGTCACCTGTTCATTTAGCTGGATTTACAATATCCCAAAGACTGTGCATATGCAAGAGATCACAGTTGTTTGACAAAAGGCCCAGCAATTAAATCCCCCACATTGCATCCTCTGCTTCAGATAAAATGACATTAGTCTGCCAGGAAGCATAAAGTAGCAAACTCTATAATTACACAGCTAATTTTAGCTAATGACCAGAGAAATGGATAACCCTTGGTAGTGTAGAATCAGTCGTTGGCTTCCTCGCTTATTTTGTTCCTGATGAAAAAAAGGAAAAGTAAGAAAAAGGTTGTCCTCTAACCTGTGGTCCAATATTTGCTCTTAGTCGATTGGACAGCATATTGCGTCATATCAAGAGCACTGGATCATGACTGGACATGACATTGTCAAAGTTTCAATAGAAAATAGTCCTGCAAAGCACCCTTTGTTCTTGCCGTGTTAGCTATCAGGAGAAGAGAAATTCTCACAAAATGCCTTTCTTTACCCCCTTCTCAATTACATTGAAACACCTCCACACTAAGCCAAATCACATCTCACATGGTCTAAATGGAGCGCATGGGCTCCACGAAAGGAATTGTCCCAGAAGATATCCTCCTTATGATCAAAAGTCCAGCAGAGTAGGGCGGCAAATTCTCCATGTATTAAGAACAGGTTGAAAAGTAGAGCTGCGGAAATATTTAAAGTCTATTGTACTGCAATGTCTCCTTATATTTTATGCACCTTGAACGTAGCCTGTCAGCTTGCTTTAGCTCTGCAGTGAATCTTTTTTGTCATTCTGAAATCTGTAAATAATGAAGGCTATCTATTAGGAAAGTACCAAAGGCCTTTTTTAACCCACTTCATAAAGGAGTCCTGCAGGCTACCATTTGGAAAGAGCCTGGGCTGCTGTATCTCATTTGAGCCCTAATGTGATAAAATTAGGAGCTATGAGATGTGAATCTTAAGTTCAATCTCAATGTGGGCACAAATCAGACAATGAAAGTAACTGTCTGATTAGGCAGTTAAACAAGAAGAGATGACTCAAAAGATCCTTTCCATTTCAATAACTCCTGTGAGATTAGGGGCCCTTTGAAGACCGTGTCAAACTCCCTTTTACTTTAATACACCTCTATTTAATTGAAATGCTGTGAAAGAGGACGTCTTGGGTGCGTTCCAGTGTCGCACCGAGACTTTAGAATGGTTGAGGGATTAGTAATGACAGACTAGTCCTCTGTGCAATTGGTTTTTATACCCCATCTTTCTGCTTTCCAAGTCCCACTGGGTTTCTCCTGTCTGGTGCGATGTGTTTTGTGGGCTGGCAAATCCTCTTGAGTAAGTCAGAAGCGCTGCTCAACCAGAAGAGTGAAGAGCAGCCCAGGGTCTTATCTAGAAGTGCTGAGTAGGGGGTACGAGATAAATTCAGCTCCAGTTTCCCCTACTCCACCCTTTTAGTGACATCAGATGTGCCATTGTGATTGCCTTTATCAGAGCCCTCAGCCGGCTCAGGAGGGGACACGAGCGTGTGGTCCTCTGCCTACTCGGGACCATGCACTCTGCTCAAAAGTCTCCTGAGCCTCCAGTGCTGTGGGGAAACTGCCTGGTACATCGAATGCATATACAAAGGGGGATGGTCCCCAGGTCTCTATCAGCAGCTGTGCTGGACGCACTGGGGACAGGCTCGGTGCCACTCAGACTGGCAGCACAAACCTGGCTGCCCCCGTGGGAAGGATGATGTGCTGGTAGCAGGCAAAATAAATGCAGAAAGTGCCTTGCAAAGGAGATCCCCAGCCTGCTTATAAGTGCCTCTCTCTTTATTCCTCTATGTTACTCTGAGTTATTTGTCCTGTTTTGGTTATGGAATAAATCGCTCTTGTTCTCCTGCCTGAGATTGCATCCTGAACATCTTGTTCTAACTGCTTTAGGCTTCCTGTAGTTTCTGGCCAGCTGAACAAATAAAGTGGGTAAAAAATACCATAAAATCCCAAACAGATTTTTCAACCAGCTCCATTATGTTGTTTGTGCTTGGCTGGGATATATTACTGTGCCCGGCTATATTATTGTGCGAGTGTATTGTGCTTCTTGGACAGGGTTGAGTGAGTGCCGTTCCACTACAGAGCCTTGTACAGGGTTGGCAGAGACTGGTGTGTCTGGGCAGGGTCAATTCTTTTGTCCCATTTAAGTCCTGCTTTACTTGATTTTCGGCAGGGTAGTCAGCATATTCCAGGAAGATCTACAGAACATCTGCTGCTCTCAAGCGAGGTCTGCAGTAGACCCAGCTGTAGACACTCGACTGCAGCTGAATTGAATAGACTGGATCAGGTGGGATGAAGAGAAACCAGAGATCACCTCTGAATGCAAGAGAACAAACAGAGCATCAAATTTCTCAGCGACAGAGGTCCTCAGCAGGTGGGCAGAAAAATAAACACGAAGAAGTTGGGAGATTCAAAGTCAATGTAAGAGTGCTTTTTGTCCCTGTTAGATCCCAAATAAACACTCAAATGTTGGAATGATGTTATGTAAACTAAATTTAAAATTTTTCTAATGAGTTTTCTGTCCATTGAAGTCTTCTCTTTGAACTGCAAGGCTCTTGGGAGGTTATCTGCTGGTTTGGAGATTTTCCTTCAGATCTTTAGGAATCCCCATGAGGTACAGAAATGTATTCACAGTTTTTATACTGAATATCCATCACTACTTTTTTCCTGTAAATGCAAACATTCATGGTTTCAGTACAGGCTGTAGCAATTACCCTAGCTTTTCAGTGAGAGCAATTCTACTTATACTGCCTTCGAAATAATCAGCTGACGTGTTTTTAATGAAAGTGTGCAATTATTACAGAGTGTCTGGAAATAGGAGGAAAGAAGGTGTTAAAGTAATCTACAGAAATAAATAAGTAAAGATTTTTCACCACATATTTACTGGATTGCATGAAATAAAGTGAATGAAAAAAATTGAATGTATACCTCCACAAACTCAGCTTTAAATTCCAGCTTACTCTGTGACCATAAGTCAAAACTTTATTTTCACTACCTATTTTGATACTGCAGATGCAGTAATGCTTATTCTACAGAGTGGCTTTGTAAAGTTATCTGGGATTTTATTAGTTAGGATATGTGAGGTCAAGTTTATTGTCTGCTACTTATTTATAAAGAAACAAAAATATGCCAGTCCCCTCACAATGCAAATAAATAAACAAACGAATAAGTGAATAGAAAATTAAGTGATATTGACCCATTCCCTGTCTTAGAAAATATATACTCTAATCTAGACATGTGAAGAATGGTGAAAACATTACACACCATGGAGAAAAGTTGAAGGCAAATCTTATAATGAGAAGAATTAGGTATGGCTCCGTATTTCTGTTACATATATTATTTTTTTATAGGCTTAAGTTCTTAAGGTGATGCAGAAAGCAGTAGGTTTTGAGAAGGCATCTGACGGAGGTGAGATTATTGAAACCTTTCCTCCTTTTTGTTTCTTTCACTGTCACTTTTCAGTATTGTGGTTGGTATGCTGATCTGTTTGTAGAAGATACTTTGGCTGAAGAATCAGTCTTCTGATTATCGATGTTAGCCAGATAGTCCTATATTGTGTGTTTCTTGTTTGTCTGGTGGGTCTTTCAGTCTCTAAGTATCAATGCAGTAAATCCATCCATGGTTGCAGCTTGCCTTGGGGCACCTCCTGGGCAGGTGAGACCTGTCTGCCTCTGCCCAGCCAGCGTGGCCCCAGTTAATCCTGTGTCAGCTGGATAACGAAGGTAACATTTCATTTTTTCAGCATTTTGATAGGAGACAGAAGCTGATGAAAACCACTGTGGCAGCTATTGGCTTGCCTTGGGCTATGTGACTAGTGAAGCCATTGGCAGCTATGTTAATTAACATGGGGAAAAAGTAATTGTTAAGACAACTGGGCAGAAAGGGAGAGAGAGGGGCACCATACACAGTGTGCAACACCATGTAGAAGCTGAAGCCCGAGAGGAGGAACCACAAGGCATAGGAGCAGAGCTGTCACCCACAGACCTGCATGTTGCCTTTTCAGAGTGATGTCCTGTGCTCGAGGTCCTCAGTGCTGGACTGGTCTACATGAGGCTCACGGGACTGATGCTCTGACCTGTGGCACGTGTGACCTGTGAAATGAATAGCTGTCCAAACAAGGACTTGTGCACCACGATGTGTAGTGTTTTATGGTTTTAGTTGCTATGTCTTGGCAGTAGACTCTAGAGCCCCAGGTAAGAGGCCTGACTCTCCGCAAGGCATAGGGGAAGATTTAAGCATGGATGGAGGGCGGCAGCAGGAGGCAACATGGTGAACAGGCAGTAGCTGTGCCAGTTCACAAAGGTCACTTCAGATGGAGATGTGTTTTAAAATATTTCCTTCCCCAGGGCTCAGATCTTTTCTCAGAGCTAAGGGAAGCACCTTCATCAATTTGGCTTTACAGTTGGAAGCTTTTCCTGAAGGTTAGTACTGCCAAAAAAAACAAGGAGCAGGGATCAAGCCTTTATTTTAAAATCCAGTAGTTAAGATGAGAGACTTGCTCTTGCCGTCATACAGAAGACTAAGGCCAAACTTCTCCTTGCCTGAAGAAATTCAGTCCACTTATCTTCATCATAAATAAGGCTTTTTTGTTTCATGCATGAAAAAAGTCATGAGATGAGAAAGCATGCAAACAAATGCCTGTGGCACTTGTGTTCTCCCTTGAAAGATTTGGGTTCCAGTCTTGGCTATATCAACCATTTATACCTTAATGCAATGACTGCTTGACATAAACCACCTTGAACGTGCCCCTCTCAGCAAGCCTGGCAGCTGGGCCCTTGTAGATAAGGCTTTTCCACTGGGAGATAGCTAGGGAATAGATTTGAATCAGGTTTAATTAAATTTTACTTTCCCTTGTTTGCAATATCTTCACAGATCAAAAAAGGATAATGGTGTTTTCTATTTAAAAAATCCTTACGTAATTAAAAATTATGGGCAAAGTTTCATGTTTCTCTATTATGGCACTTACTCAGTGTAACATTAAAGCATGGGCATTCATGCAGGGCAGCAAGGACTGTGCTTGAGGGACAGCCCACAGGAACGTAGCAGTGTATGTGCTAGAGCAGCCATTGAACATGCAGCTGGCACAGATTTTTATCATTTTATTCCTCAAATGTAACACATTTTTTCATTACATTTCTAATATAGATAGATTCGCCACTTCTGTGTTCTATGTAATGGAAAGTACAATTTTGATTCATTTTGTTTTGCCCATATAGAAAGCTGAATTCCTTCTGCTTAGTTTTGGGTATAACAGTTATACCATTTTTATTTTTTGTTTAATTACCCTGAGAAAATAACAAAATGTCTTTAAAGTCCTTTGAAAAATTCTCTCTGGTTATTTTTTAAAAAATAAGTATTTCTGCTTATAAGAAGAATTTTACAATGCATCAAACAAAACTGAAGTATTTGAGTTTAAAGAGAAGCAATTTCATTATTTCTTTAAAAATAAGTTGAGAACTCAGTCTTTCATTCTTGCTTTTATTTTGACAACATCATTTATGTTGATTAGCACTGTACTCTACTCCATATGTGCTGCCACAAAAACTAATTTGAAGAGGATCACGTATGTGGCTCAGTTCAGAAGATGACACTCTTTCATCCCACTGAGGATTGGGAAGGTGCTCCTTCACCAAGCAGTGTCACAACCAGAGAAGGAACAGTAAGGAAGTGACCAAGCATGGTACCAACCCAAATGCTCTGAAGATGATATGGCGGCCCTCTCTTTTTAATGTTTTGGTGTAGAGTCATAGAATAGTTTGGGTTGGAAGGGACTTTTAAAGGTCATCTAGTCATCATCCCACTGCAATGAACAGGGACATCTTTGACCATATCAGGTTGCTCAGAGCCCTGTCCAACCTGACCTTGAATGTTTCCAGGATGGGACATCTACCACCTTTCTGGGCAACCTGTTCCAGTGTTTCACCACCCTTATTGTAAAAAATGTTTTCCTTATATCTAGTCTAAATCTTCTTTCTTTTATATTAAAACCATTACCCCTTGTCCTATTGGAACAGGCCCTGCTAAAAAGTCCATTCCCATCTTATAAGCCCCCTCTAAGTACTGAAAGGCTGCAACAGAAGCAGTCCTCTTCTAAGCAAAGCCTCCTCTCTTTGTGTCTACCGGTTCAGCAATTCTGTGGATGTCCCTGACTCAACAAGTTGCAAACCAGTGTCTTGCAGTGACCATCACTCCTCCACGTGGCCACCACTCCCCAGCTTTGTCCACTGGGCGTCCCTGCAGGTAGTAGTACCTCTTGGCTCTGGGCTATGTTAGGGCTAATTTTGAAGCTGCACCCCTCCTGGTCTGGAGAATCCCTGGGCGATTCCCAAGGCTCAGCTCTCCACATGGCTCAGTGAGTAGGTTTGCTTCCTAGAGATTTTCCCCTTCTATTTTAAGATGGAAGAAGTCCAGACAAGCTCTCATCTTCCCTCCCACCAGTAGGCTTATGCCAGTTTTAGTTTGAAGCAAATGAGGCAGTTTTGTTCCTAAACACCCATAAACACACTTGTGTGCATTTGACTGTCTTTGACGGCTTTCTCTGCTCCGCCACTTGAAACTCTGTGACATGGGGACACGCTTGTTCAGAAAATTGTTATCTTCTCTGATTATAACACCTGGGGCTATCATTTGAGGGCTATTACATGAGCCAAAACAGCTGTGTACGAGGCACTTGCCAGGGCTTGATTTCACCTTATGGAAATGATGGACTGTGAACCTGTGAACTGAAATCAGCAGAAATATTTCACCCCACAGTTTCGATCCTGAATCTACTTCACTTACTAATGACTGGTGGCTTAACTTTGCTGGCACTTTGCAAAGTCTCACTTTTTACATTATATTCACCATCTACTATTATGCTTATTTCCTTTCAGAGTAAAAAGACACCTGTTCTCTCCTTTCTTCTGCTCCTTTGGCTGTAGGAGTGTGTTTCCAGGGAAGTGAGGGTCCAAACTGAATCCTTTCTTTTTCCATTTGACAATGCTAGTGATGCTGCTGATGACAGGCTGAGACAGCTGGGGTTGTTCAGCCTGGGGAAGAGAAGGCCCCAGGGAGACCTTATAGCAGCCTTCCAGTATCTGAATGGAGCCTACAGGAGAGCCAGAGAGGGACTCTTTGTCAGGAAGTGTAGTGACAGGACAAGGGGGTAATGGTTTTAAATTGGAAGAGGGAAGATTTAGATTAGCTACCAGAAAGAAATTCCTTACTGTGAGGGTGGTGAGGCACTGGAACAGGTTTCCCAGAGAAGTTGTGGATGCCCCATCCTTGGAAGTGTTTAAGGCCAGGCTGGATGGGGCTTTGAGCAACCTGCTCTAGTGGGAGGTGTCCCTGCCCATGGCAGGGGGGTTGGAACTTGATGATCTTTGAGGTCCCTTCCAACTCTAACCATTCTATGATTCTATGATGGTCCTTGGCCAGGAATGGGGATATAGGTTTTGCATTCCTAACCCCTGGACTACATATGCACTTTTCCCACTGCAGAGTGCTTGAATGTTGGGCTAAAACTGTTTTTTCACCTGTTCTCCTTTAATCCCGGAGACTCTTCCACTTCACCAGCCCCACAGCAGCTGTCTGTGTTGTCTCTCAAATGCTGAACCCAAAATTTTGTCCAACTGACATAGCTGGGTCTCTAAGGCATTTACTGAACCCAGCCCTGGCTGCTCTTAAGCTCTTGCTTTCCCACAGCAGCAGTGCTTTCCCCTCGCATCTTTGCCTTGCTCTGAAGTTGGTGGTGTTGCACAGTAAGGTTGGCTTTGACGCTCTGTGCTTCTCTTGAAGTTTAGAACAGCTGCAAAGGTCCCAGCTTCTGGGTTTTGAGGCTACAGCAAATGCCTAAAAGGGTATCTTTTATTGGCACAGACACCGAGGAAAAATATTTTCTGCTTGCCTATATTTATTATCTCATATGCAGAGAGAGTACTGCAATCCTTCACTGTTGCCAGCAAGACAAGTTTCTGCAATAAGCTCCTCAATTTTCCCATAAACTACCCCTCACACAGTTTCCTCCTCATCAGTTTTTTAAAGGGATCATTAAGCACCCCTTAGACAGAGTCTTATGATGTTGCAGGTTGGGACCCTTCTGTTTTATTGCACTGCTTCATAACATATGGGAAGAAATATTGCTTACCAAACAGGAGGTGAGATGAAGCAGAGGTTCTGCCATCCCACCATATGTTGTGGAACCTACCAAACACCCCTTAACACTATTTTAATGCAGGGAAAGAAACCCAAATGTTTTGAGTGGTCTGATGTTAGTTCAAGCAGAAAGACGAGCTCAGAGCTGTGATGAAGCCTGCTGGGTGGCAAGCGTCCCAGCTCCTGGGGATGTCCCTGCAAGGGGTCACCCAGCAGCTCCCACCACCTGAGCCCTGTGGTTCCTGTGGATGCTGACAGGCATTGCTCATTAGCCAATGTATATTTCATGTGAAGAGGGGAAAAAAAGGAAGAAAGAACATTGTGAATTTGAAGATTAAAGCCATTATTTAAGGGTTTTGTACATTTGTCTCAAGGGCCCACGATCCAGGTCCACCTGCATCGAGGTGGTCTGATGTTCATGTGATATTCCTTTGACAAGTCTAGACAGATGCAGGTCAGGAAAGTTAATGAAACAAAATCTCCTTCAATGAAATTAAGAAGCTTATTAACTCAGCAGCTTTGGGGAAATACTTCCCATCTGGATGGACGCATGACAAGAGCCCCATCAACTTTTCATAGATGCAATTAATTCCTTCCATTTAGAAACACTCAATTAGGAGCCTCCAATTAGGTGGCAACCTGTATCATTAAAGTGCTATTAACCCTCCAGACCACTGCTACTGACATTAAAGATCTGACTAGGAATGAGTAAACAGCTTGATCTGAAATGAAAGCCACTTTTTTAAGAAGAATCTTTTTGCCAGGTGCTGATGTGAACACTTTTCTTTTTTCTTTACTTTCTAGTGTAGATCATTTATACAGCGGTACATTGCAGTGCTTTGCCCTGTTAGCAAGACCACCCTGATGTGAGCCCACCTGCGGGCGGGGGCTGATGAGCCTTTTAGGGGCCGTGCTAGCCACCGGCTGGTGGGAAGCTTCTGCCAGGGCTGGTGTGGGCTTTCCTGCACAGTGCTGTGTCCTGTGGCACAGCTGCACCCTTCCTGCCTCCCCAGCACCGTTCTTCCCAAGCATCCCATCTTTTTAGAAATATTTGAAGCCTCAGATAGTTCCTATGATCCCTCTTTTAAAAATACAAAAGTGTTTGTATTTTATATGCAAAAGTAAAAAATACAGAAGTATTTTTAATGGAAGTTAAAAATACAAAAGTATTTATATTTTATTATACAAATACCTCTGATTTTATACCAATTCTATGGGCAGAGGTTTGCTTCACTGTTGGACTGTGCCTCTAGCTGGTAAGCACGTGGTATATTGCATATTTGGAGTACTCAGAATCGTCATTTACTGAATTCCTGTTCTTTTCATTGCACATAAAGTGTGTAGAAACAAAGGCCTCAGCCCAAAGACTAGGTGAAAGGTGTATCTTTCGGAAGCTGGTGGAAGTGATGGTCTGTTCTCAACTAAGGTAGGGAAAGTGTGTGCTTGGGGAACTGAAAATACAGTATTAACAGAAGGCCTAAATGCTTATTATTAACTGGCTGTGTGAATATGGGGGAAGACAGGAGTGAGCAAGAGTCCGGGTAAGTGGTGGGTTGAATAAGATAACTCTTTGGGATGTATTCTGCTGTTTCACATCTAGGAGGTACTGACCATATCTAAAACACTGCTTATCCACCCGCATAGGTCTTGTTGATCTACACAGGGATCACATGAAGCCTCTGGTGCAGCCAGAGTTTGACCTCATGAATGTACCTGAGATGACTTTTGGAAACCTGGGTTGCTTGCCTGCCCCTGCAAGGGGTGCCAATAGGATGGCTTTGCTGAATGTACCTGGAGACAGCTCCATGCTTGAAACATGGTGTCATTACTCACTGAGAAATTGATGGAAGCTCTGCAGTTTATGCCAATGCTGAAATCTGGTCCTCTGAATATCAAAATTTATACTGAAACTTTGGAGAAGTTGCTGAATATACCTTCCAGTAGCTCTTTCAGGGTAACAGATGAAGTGTTTTTAATGAGTTTTGTTTCCATACACAGAGATAGCATTCTCTGTTCTCGACCTATGAAATCCTGAGTTTAAATACAGAGGTCATTTGTAATTTACAGGAGGGCAGAAAAGTGTCAACTCTCCCTTACTGAAACTACTGTTTTTTATATTCCTTTGATCTCAAAAAACTAAAAGGTTTTTTCTTTGAAAAACCTTTTGCTTCCAATGATGAGACTCTGTATGTTGAGTTTCAGCTGTGATTGAATTTATACTACAGCCAAGTTATAAACCCTTGAAAATAGGATTTATAATGGAAATTCCAAGTGCAATCTTAACTGTAGCAGCCAGCTTGATACCACAATAGTACTATTAACATTCTTCAAACCCAATGTTCAGGATGAGTCATACTGATCTAATTCTTTACATAACGTTTTTCCTTTCTGTGGTGCAGGCCTAGACTTGTAATTCCTAGTCATATGCCAGTGGATATGTTCCTTTAATTTTGGGGAACACAAGACACAGCTGCCATCAGTGCCATGGAAATAAACAGTATTCCCAGCAGTACAGCAGGGCCGTGCCTTGTATACTTATTTATTCAGTTAAAGGTCAAGTTTTGGGCAATTTTCATTAGTCTGGATTATTAACTTGATGTTGTATTTTTTATTTATATAATGTCTATGTAACCTTCTAGTTCTGGCCTGTTAGTTCTTAGATAATCCCATAATATTTACAAATACAACAATAAATATTAAGTTTCAGGAACCTTTGAGGGTGAAGAGAGGAGAATTGTAACTACTTCTATTTTCTACCTCTTCTTTGTAAAAGAGAGATGAAGAACAATTGGCATGATGTTCTGCCCCAGTGATGGATACCGCATGCACGCTTCTCAGTGGTGCTGAGTTACTATAAATACATAAGGTGATCCTAAAAAGGGAAGGCAAGTAACAGGGATGAGAACAATGGTGATGAAGTCACTTTGCTTTTACTGGTCCCTGTAGCAGAAGATCTGGATGACCTTGTCTGGCCAGAATGTAAAAATTCTGATTTGTGAGAATTATGAAGGTTTTGGAAGTTATGTAAATTGTACAAAACTTAGATTTTGACTAAGAAGGGAGAAAGGCAGCATCTGTTACAGCTAACAATTTGGGAGAAGGGCCAAACTGACTTTGTGTACTAGAGTAGAGTTGGTGGGTCAAAGAAGGGCTCGAGTCCCCAGATTCCTTAGTGGCAGGCTCTTGCCTCTCCCTTGCCTCTGCTGCCTTGTGTCAGGGAGGGAATGAAATATTTAACTGCATATATGAAGTAGAACTAATTGCTCAGGTGAGATGAAGAGACTGTCTGGGGCTGCTGGCTCTGCTCCCCCTGCCTCATCCATTGGCAGAGGGTGAAGGGAAAGAGGAGGTGCCGACGGTGGGCCAAGCTGTCAGCAACATAGCAAAAAGTACAGGGGATCTGAACTTCCCTCTCCAAAGAAACATTGATTTATGGGGACTTGCTATTGCAAACGTAAAAGGATGAGGGTCTACAGGAAATTTGGCAGTATGGGCCTATAGTTCAGTCCTGCTGTAGCACAGTCAGGTCTCCCCATTACCTTTTGATGCATTTTTCCATTTCCTAGGTAGCAAAAGTCTTCTTGCAGCCCATGCCTCCTTATCTTGCCATTACACAATTCATACGGGTGAAGCCTTCTGCTAATTAAACCTGCTGGTGAGCACAGCCGAGGTTCTCATTCCAGCCACAGGCTCACCAGGACCTGCGCCTGCACGTACCTTGCGAATCTAAACACAAATCACACTTTGGGCACACTGAAAGCTGACAGCAAGAGGCTGCCTTTGTATCGATTAACTGTGGAAGCAACTCCTGTCCTCAACCGGGTTTAACTGCTGCTCTTTGGGCCCTTAATTTCCACAGACTATTTCTGACAAGATCAGTAAAAGTAACCAAGTAAAGCAAGCCTCTTGTGAATAGGCTTGTGTTTTCTTTAATGGGATCCTCTGCTGTAAGGTTTTAGGGGTCTGAAAAGCGGAGACGGTTGAAAGCCACTAGATTGCTCTGTAAATAGCCAGAGAATTAAATGTTCATATTCTCTCCACCTCTTCAAAACTGAGGCCTAACTGGTGTTTCAGCTCCTTTTGGAATTGAATTTCTTTTGACATAATCAATTGGGAGACTTTAATTTCTTTTTTTAATAGGTCATATTATCATAATTTAAATTAATATTCTCCCACAGTTTAAATATATTTCCAAATTTATCCCTGTGATCTTTTCGGCAACATTTTCAAATCTGAAGTGTCAAGCCCTCTGGGGAAAAGAGGGTCACTAGTACTAAAATTTGATTGGTGCCGTGAGATTGCCACTTGAATTTCTATTATATTCTGGTTTTACGTTGTCCTGAATACACATTATTAGCTGTTCTTTTGTTTGTTTAAGCTGGGATTCTGTGAGTGTATATGCTGTTGCTTTTGTAATGATGAGCATGAGAAAGACTTTACGTTTTACTTAAAAAAAAAAAATCTTTCAGACTTTTGAAATGGCTCATGACACTAAGTTATGACTTGGCAGAGAAACAGTCACCACTGAGAAAAAGTACTTTTACGTATATTTGGAAAATCTTTAAAAAGTATGTGATAAGATTTGCAAGTCATATTTTAAGTTTCTTGGGTAGGCTTAACCTCTCCCAAACAAGTTTTTGCCATTTCCTAGGGGGACAAAATTTCTGCAGCTATCCTACCCGCCTCTCTGCTTGCCTCTTCCCACATGTATGATAAATTTTGAAGGTCTTCGTTGCTCTTAGACAAGCTTAGGAGAGGGAGAGGCAGATCATGGGCCTCTGAGGAGCTCTGTGGAGATGTGCGGGTCCTGAGCTGGGGCACCCCAAGTGAGATGTGGGCCAGGGGCAGCCATCACCATCCCGTGGGGTGGCACATGGGCTCTGTAGGATAGATGTGTTTGCTGTGAATGGGGAAAGGACCTTGTGGACCAAAGCAAAGCACACTGGAACTGGGACTGGTCTAACAGAGGTGATTAGGGGAACCAGGAGCTCTCTGTCGTAGATGGTCTCAGATTAGACTCTGGCAGGGACCACTGACTCCTGCCTGGTTCACATCTGTTGAAGTCTCCTTACCGAACTGGACCAATGAAGAACAAAACAAACTTGCCTTTAGGAGCCCTTTCCTGGCTGGATGAGTCTTTGAACAGACAGAGTATTTTGCCTGTGTCAAGACTATGACATGCTTTTATCTTAGAAGTTAAAAAAACCCAAATACAAGTTTTAACTATCCATTTCTGAGGATTAAAAGAGAACACACGAACATTAAAATTACATAAGCTAAGCGTTCAACAGGAGGGGAACCAGAAGAGTTCAGTGAACAGAAGGACCACCTACCCCACCTTTATCCGTTCCCCATGAGTGTTTTGTGAGATGAGCTTATGCAGATTCTGAAGTGTTGGTGTATTCACTGCACATCATATCCATAAGTGAATTTATTTTGGTTTACTGCGCTGGTGCAGCCATAGAAGTTGTCATGTATTTGGGAGGAAAACGTACTTTGCTCTATTTGCGATGAAGTCTGTATGAATGGAGACGGGGCTTAGGTCTGGAGCAGGCATGTTTTGCTGCATGTGTTTGTTGTTTGGCAGATGTCCTAGTTATTTGGAGACACTATTAGGTTTTTGGAGAACTACACTCTGGATAAACTTTTGTTTTTTCCTTTTTCAGGAGAAGCCATCTTTCTGAGTCAAGTTTTATGCCCTTCATTTCCCTGGAGCTTGCCATGCAGGGGTGTGTTGGAGGAGTGATGGGGATTTCTTCCCTTCTCCAGCCAGTGGCTGTGTGCCCCCATCCCTGGCTCCTCTCTGCCTGTGACTGTCACAGGGATGGCACCAGAGTTACTGCTGCTTATGCTCTCTCGTATATCCCCCTTCAAGAATCTTGAGTATAGGTAGTTAAATATAATTACTGTAGATTTTATAGCACTCTGGGACAAGATAAAGGAGAATGAAAACCAGTGAGGCAAATGTCCCTTCCTCTGCTGTTCAGGGAAGACTTTAAGGTATTTTCTTAAAGGATAATTTATGAAAACCCTGATCAGATTATGCAGCTGTTCCTTCCTATCTCAACATCACCCTCATGAGAGCACCACCAACAGGGCTTGCCAGTAAATTTCTGAAGATCTCTTAATAATATTAGTCTTTTTGCATCTAAGGAATGTTTTCTGAAATAAGTAAGTTTATATTTGTCCTGATCTAACTTCTGTTATTAATTTCAGGCTGTTTCTCCAATTTATCAAAATCATAACATCCTCTCACATCATCCTGCTAAACATCTTTCAGCTTCCTATTGCCAGACACTTCTTCATGGTTCCCAGCTTTAATAAACTCAACTGGAAGTCATCTGACTGAACTGCCCTCTGCTTACTGCATTGAAAATTTTACCACCAAAGATTTACAATGGAAATTTGTATTATTGAGAAAAGAAAAAGAGAAGAGAAAAGAAATCGCATATGCCATCAGCAGAGTCCTGGCAGTTTGCCTGGGAGAAGATGGAAGGCACAGAGGGGTCCAGCTGCAGCAGCTGTGGTGTGTATGAGGACACTGCGTCTCATTCAACACTGGCTGAGGTGAAAGGGAAAGTCCCAATCACTTTAGCATGGACTGAATTGGGATCCTTTGGCAAGTAACCCCTTTCCCCTACAGGAAAAACCACAGAGAGAGAGAGAGAGAGAGAAGACATCTCAGCTGTACTGAGATCTTAAAGCTCTTAATTAAGATGTTTCTGGTGTGTTCCCTAGGAAATGTTTATAATTTATAAAAAGAAGATTGGATTAATTTTTTCGTGATTACCAGCCTTATCAAATAATTTGCTCTGCAGTTGTCTCTGAATACCACCAGGTCATTTAGAAACTCTACTTATTGTTTTATTTATTTTAATGGGAAGAACCATTAATAATTAAAAAAATACGTTTCATCTCTGACAGAAGTCTTTTAGTGGGAGTTTAAGAAAATTATTCACAAATCAAATGATTTTATTCCAGTGGGAAGGTGAGAGGTTGCATTATTCATTTTTATTTCCATGATGCCATAATACTGTGCAGCACTTTATGCACAAAAATGGAACCATCATTTGGAAAGAAGAAATGCTCTGAAGAGGCAATGTACACGTGGACATGAGCAGAAAACCACTGAGGTGAGCCTCAGATCTTGCTCATATCCCTTTCTTCCTTTTCTCCGATTTTCTTCTCCCTCTTTTTCTCTCTCTGTCTCTCTCTCCGTGGTTTTAAGTGCACACTGGTTTGGAATTGACAATTTAGATTAGCGAATGATCTAGAAGAAAATACTTTGGACGTGACTTGAAGGGAGAAAGGGATGCAGCTGTAAAGTGCAGCTGAGCCTCAGGACATGTGGGTAGCAGTAGAGGTTAAGATTAGAGAGACCTGGGAAGGAGTGAAGGCAACACGAATTGTACAGGCAGAACCAGCATGAAGGCAGGTAACTGAAAGTCCTGCTCATCACCATTATTTTTGTTGTCTTTGACACATAAGGAGGCTCTGCTTTGGGCAGTCTCCATGTTAATGACACGGAGCAAAGGATAAGAGGGGAGGCAGAGGCACTAGCAAGCAAGGTGCCTGGTACGACCTCACAGACAAGAATAATCCCAAATCCTTTCCTTTATGCCCTTATTCGTGGGCTCATACTCAATATCTGTCAAGTGGCTTGTTCCTGCGAATGAAAGATAGGCAAATGCCCACTGGGATACCTCCAGTTTGCTTCTTGTGGAGGAGAGTGGAGTGATGGTCCCATCTCTATCTAAGGGAGCTCTGGCAGGGGGAAGGGTGGTAGTAACTACTGTGACAACAAATACTATTACAATGTTAGAGGGAAATGATTCTCTTATTTTTACTCTAGTCCCAAACAGGATAACTTAATAGTCTTTTTGTGTGAAGTCGTCTTCCTGGATTTTGTTTATTTTGTAGTCTTCAGGGTGAATACAATTCAATATTTCACACTGTTTAAACATTTCCTCTCTAAAGGATCAGGCCAAGTTTGTGATGAAGTGACACTAGGGGATGAAAGTCAGGGTCATGGTTGCTATTATATCCTGTTCTCTGCAGGTTCTTGTATTGCACTGGCCTCCTACAGCACCTGGAAACATGGCAGCAGCACATGGTAAGGCCTAATTAATCTCTAGTGGACGAAGTTTGCTCTGTCTCTCAAGTCTACAGTGTAGCAATTAAGGAGTTGGGGAATGGGGGAGAAACTAGTTTGTCTTTTTGTATGCCTTCCTGTATGCTAGAAAAGCAAAGACAAGGGAGTGTATTTTGCCGCAGTTTGGAAGGTGCCACATTTTGTGATGGTCCCTGCTTCCCATCAGAGCTCATCCACAGCCTCAGGTATGTCTAACGGATGCTCTGTCTCCTGCCCAGAGATTCACTATTTGGGCTGAGGGCCACTCTAGGGACTCTATCCTGGAAGGACCTCTGGGGACCAGCACAGCCCTAAGCAGATGTTCAGGCTCTCAGGACAGCTTGTTGGGCACCTGTGTATTATTTATTTACTAGGTTGTCTATAGTGCTGTCCTGAAAGGCATGTGGGCAGTTCAGAAACATGGCATGGCCTGAGGAGGCAGGGAAGTGTTCTCACGGCTTACCCAATGAGGAATGAAAAGAGGGTAATTTATCACAAGCACTCCCTGATGGTTTGTTGGTCTTTTTTTATTATTTTTTTTTAATTATTTGGGGGGGGGGGAGGCCAGGAGGGGAAGGTTTGGTTGTTTTTGTTGTTGGTTGTTTTCGTGTTTTTCCACTCCAAATGCAAGGCCAATCCCACGTGCTCTTCTTGGTTATTTGTGGCATTACCTCCTTTATAACACAAGAAATGGTGTCAACACCAGAGCTTGCCAAGAATGCAAGGAAATATTAATCAAACCTCTCTGTAGTTTGTCTATGTTGGTCATGTGAAATGTGGTGTGGAAAGTCATATCCAGGCAATGCAGAGGACACTGAAACAAATAAGTACTGAGCCTGCATCTGGTTAGTATGTCTGTA
Organism: Limosa lapponica baueri; assembly: GCA_002844005.1. NCBI lineage: Eukaryota > Metazoa > Chordata > Aves > Charadriiformes > Scolopacidae > Limosa > Limosa lapponica. Next base: position 514,590 of record KZ505908.1, on the reverse strand, counting down.
AAGTGGAGCATCATGGAAAGGCAGAGCTTGCAGCACGGACATCGTCTTTCCAAGACAGCTCAGGTACCACAAGACATCTTGTAGTGTTAACCTGTAGTGTTAAGCCTTCAGAGTTGTCCAATAGATCTGTAGTAGAATCATATAGAATCATAGAATCGTCTAGGTTGGAAGGGACCTTTAAGATCATCTAGTCCAACTATCAACCTAACTCTGATTAAAAAAAAAACAACCAAACAAAAAACCACATCACTAAACCATGTCACTAAGCACTGTGTCAAGTGTCTTTTGTATATCTCCAGGGAAGGTGCCTCAACCTGGGCAGCCCATTCCAATGCTTGCCCAATGAGGAATGAAAAGAGGATAATTTAAGTAGCCGTAGACAAACTTCTGACAAACAAATGCTCCATCCTGCACGCTGCAGATGCACTCTTTGATTGATGGGGTTTTCTCCCTGGTAAGGTTTATATAACAGAAAAGAAACCTGCTGTAGTTAGTGCAGGTTTCTATGGAGAGAAGCTTATGGATACAAAGGAATAAGCTTTAGCAGGCACCTGTTTCTTATTAAACTTTATGGGTTTTGATTTAGCACAGAAGTTGAAGAGAACTTGGTGTTTTTTCTCCACTGTTAAGGCTGTAATTTGAATTTCTGAGCTTCTTGAAATAAATTGTGTTACTACAGGCCTCTGTAGGGCAACCTGAGATGCACAGACCTTCAGAAGCAACAGTGCAGGGACACTGAGAGCCTGGAGGCAGCAGAGGCTTGTACGCATCAACGTGCTGCTATTCTTTGAGAAGATGTGATTATGCAAGGACAGATTACTTTCCAAGACAACAATCATCCTCAGGAATTTTTAAGCTGATTTTGTTTGAAAACTTGGCTACACACATGCATATGCTCACTGAAAACAGAAGAATTTCGTTACTGTCCCTACAGGCCCGGGCTTCTGGAGGAAAAATGGTGCCTAAAATAAACCCACACCACATTAATCCTGGATCTAATTTTTTGAAGAGATTAAACTATTTCTGATGTGCATTCAGGAATAAGCTCTGGAAACAGCCAAGAGACTCTGGGTGGCTGGCTGCTCTTCTGGGCTGAGTGAGTCGCTACAAATAAGAAGTGACTTTGGCCAAGGAGAAACTCCTGCTCTGAAAGAGGAGTTACTGACGCCATGGAGTTGACCTAATCTTCATACACCTGTGTCCAGAACCTGTTCTGGCCATTGCCCTCTTTAGTACCATTGCCTGATGATGACCCCTATTAACCTGCCCCAAACAAAAGTGCCAATACACTGGAGGACATCATCCAGGTGGAAAAACTCTGGTTACGATACTGATGAAGAACACTGGTATCTGCACAAGTAAAATTTTGGGTTGGCTGTGCATCCCACAAGGAAATGAAGGAATGGTCATAGCAGCCCTAAACGATGATGGTTTCCCTTGAGGGATGAGAATTGGTTAAGGATACTTCTTACAGTTTGCTACAACAGCCTGAAAAGTCATCATCTTATGGGAAAAATAAATGGAGTTACCCTGCCCATGTTCAGCTGAAATAGAAAGAAGAGCAATGAGGAGGGAAAACAGAAAAGAAAAGGCTGCAGTGGCTGGCAGTGGAACCAAGCTAAGAGGCCTTTGCTTTGATGTTACAAGTTATGACTGGGGCCAGGGAAAAAAAGATATTCCTTCTTGTAACCCACACCTAGGTACAGGGCTGGTGTATCAAAGCACGTAATGCTACTTGAGTCGGTCTAGATGCCCGGTCCCAAGGAGGTTGCTGCTTGACATGTGTTTGTCAGGAACATGCCCTGAGCACAAAAGCAGCATGCAGAGCATAGTCCAGTTGTACCAAAAGCCCCTCATGTTCCCGAGGGGAAAACTTGCATTACACCAGAGCATCCTGCAGACCACCAAGGCTGCCTGTCCTGGAACAACTCTGACACAGTCCTTGCTGGGTGAGAATCCTACAATAGACCTCCCATGGATGAAAAGAGAAAGTCTGTGATTAGTAATGTTAAATGCTGACAAAAGAGCCATGGAAACTAAAGGGAAACCTAAGTATTCTGCTTTTAATAAATTATTTAGGAACCTTGAGATGTGCTGTCTCAGCCTGTGATGAATACTGAAAGACTTGCTGAATATTTCCATGGAACTGAATTAAATGAAGTTGAATTTGCAGTGATATTACAGCTTATTCCTTTGCTGATGTGTCAACATTATATGACTGTTTTTTAAAGGGCTCAGAAGAAATTCCCAGTATGACAATGCAGTGCTGTGGTGAGAGTGCCATTGTTTGCATGTCATGGCTAACAGGAGAAGCACAGAAAGCAACGCCATCTGCCTGGTGTGCCAACATCTGACCACATGCCCCTGGAACAGCTCCAGGGCTTGGGGCACTGATTCTTGCAGGCCTTCTTCGCAGCAAAAGCACATTCTCCCCTAAGAGACCAATTTGCTTGGTGGGATCGACATCACTGTTTAAGGAGGCTTATATTCAACAGAGGGCTGCCTCATTTAATAGTCTTCTGTCATTAAGCTTGTGCCATGATTGTAAAGACTTTCAGTCCAATGTGCAGGTGAAAATACAACCGAGGAGGTATAAGAATTAACACTCATAATGATATTTTTCAGGAATAAAGAGAGCTACAATTTTCCTGTAGAACTGATCAGCTCCAAAGACAATATCTGATGCTGCTGCCTAGTGTCATATGCATCTCTGCTTTATCAGTCAAGGGCAGAAGGGTTATATTTACCTTTTTAGTTAATAGAGTTCTTCGTCTTGCCTTCTGATGTGGAGTGCATATTGAAATTTCTGTCTGTTCTGGGCCAAACAGTGTTGCTGTGCTGCACATCATTTTCTGCCGCAGTGCAGCCCTGCCTATAGCCCCGATGCCCTCTTGGGGCTCTGGGATCATGGCAGTAAATGTCACTGAAGTCATCATCTGTGTTCTGGAGGGAATGTGGCAGGTTCCTTGCCTCCTTCCTTATGAGGCTGCTTCTCATGCAGTGCAGCAGGGGAATGATGATGTCAGATGGAACCAAACTTTTTTTTAGATAAGGTAATTGATTATTTCAGGAGAGGAAACGTGGGAGACGTGTCCCTGGACTCAGTGAAAACCTACCAGAAAACCAGTTTGTTAATACGAAGAAAGTGGAGGTTATGGAGCAGGTGAACAAGTCTTCCTCTGCTGTATTCTGTAAGTAGAGAGATGGTCTGGCTTTCTCATCTGAGAATCTGCATTGTTTCCCTAACATGAATTTATCATAAGCACGTAAACCAGCCATTTTATGCAAGTTGACACCATACTGATCTATCAATTCCAGATATATTCCTGTGGAAGGTTACCTTCCTGAAAGCAAAGGGGAAAAGAAAGAAGAGGGAGAGGAGAAAGAGGAACATCTTGCGTTTTCCAAGGTCCTATCTGATCTGCTGGTGATGTGTCAGGTCAGGCAAAAGCTCTGTTCAGATGAACACAAATCTCTGACAGAGGCCAGCAATGGCAAAAGCAGAAGAAGAGGGCAAATGTAGTGATACTTACCCTCATTCCCCAGCTCCAGCAATCTGTAGCTGAAGAACTATGTGAGCCAAAAATGGCACATTTTGTATTAAAACCCCTTGATTAATTTTTTTTTTTTCCCGAGCTTCTTCAGTCACTTTTGAACCATTCTATATTTCTAATTTCTGCAGTTTGCTGGTGGCAAGAAGTGTTTGAATTGGACCATGTGAATAGTTTTCTTCATTGTAAAGAATCAGGTGACTTTTATCCTATTTTCTTATTCTCCAACCTGTAGACATTTGGGGCGTTCTTTCTGTGATCTAAATAATTTCCGGTTGTCAAAAATCTCTTCTTATTCCCACTTTGCTGTCTTTTGCATGCTGCTCATAGAAATCTGCTCTGTTGCCATGATTTTTCCTTTCTTTCCCCTAGTTTTCTCACCCTCTGATTCCTCAGTCAGTGCAAGCAAATTCACTGTGGATGCCACGTTCAAGCATAGTGGGAAAGAGAATAAAGGCAGCAGCTAAAGAGGGCATTTCCCCCTCCATCTATTCTGTGTGCTTTCATCAAGCACAACATGAAAGGAGACCTTTCACTGCCTCCCTCCCTCCCTGCCACACATATTTTTATGGCAGAACGTCCTTTTGGAAAGCTTTTTCTTGTAGCAGCGTGGCCAGGGGCTTCTTGCCATCGTTTGGTTTGCAGGGCTTTCACAGAGCAGGGCAAAGTTGGGGCTGGGCCTGGAGAACAGATCTTTGCAGAGGGGTGCATAGGGGACCTGGGGGCTCTGCTGTTGGGGTGTGAGAAGTGGGAACATTTTTTGTACAGAAAGTGGAAGTGTGGAAAACGACACTATTTGCCCTTTGTCTTCTCCTCTGTTCCAATTAATAACCTCAAATATAGTTGTCATGGTCTGTTTCCAACATATACAGCTTCCGTGTACAACCATTTTATTTCTGGTGGGCTGCTGTCACCCTGGCTCTGCAGGTACCGAGCTCATAAATGCTGTCAGCCCACCCACCTCTCTTCAACTCATCCTTCCTACCATGAGAAGAATTACCTGTAAGTCTTCCTCTTTTAATGAATGTCTTCAGTCAGGTCCCTGAAATGAGCCATCCCACAGCTCAGCATCCTTTCCTCTCCTTTCTGAAACCCAACACAGTGCTCCGGGCCGCCTGCATCTACTTTTTCCAGAGTGCGGAGAGGGAAGAGGGTAGAACATCGCCTGGGAAAAGACCTGGGAGAGTTGTTTGGAAACTTGGTTTCTTGCCCACCATGGGCAGGAGGTGGTAAGCTGCAGGGACACGATGGCTGGATGCTGCAGAGACCATGCAGAGAAGTGATGTGATTTACCCCACAACAGTAGCTGCTCCCCCTGCACTTCCCGCTCTGTGCCTCTTCCTGCACCGTGTCCGTCCTGTGCCGAGCTGGGTAGTGAGGGCTGATGCATCCAAGGGGTGCAATGCTGCTCTCAGAAGTGCATCTCTTGCAAGCTTCTGGTTGTCCTCAGCCCTCACTGATGCCTGTCATAGAAAAGAAAGACAACAAAAAGCTCAAAGATATAAAATAAAAGGTATTTCCAATCTTTAAATATAAGCAATCAATCTGCTTATAAAGGTGAAGAGTGGGTTTACATTGGGTCATTATATATATATATGAAAAAAGCACTGTGTGTTTAAATCACGTCATATTTATGTCAGCATAGTGGAGGAGCAGTCCCTGCTCTCCTGTTATGAGGTGGGTGAGGAGCTGGCAGTGACAGCCACTGCCCAGCAGTGAGACCAGCATGTCCTTCTCAGTCTAAATACTCCGGGCACACGCGGTCACGTCCATATTGCTGGCTCACTAAAACGGCCTATCTCTACGGGAACGTCAGGGACTCTCTGCTTTTCAAGTGGCTAATGGCTCCCTAACGCGTATGGCCGAGAGCAGCCCCGCACAAGAGCCTGCGGATGCGAGCAAACAGGGAGGGCAGGAGGCCGGCGGCGCAGCGGGGGCTCCCGGCGCAGGCAGCCGACACACGGTGCTGATGTACGGTCCCGCTGCCCACCTCATGCATTTAGGGAATTATTGCGCAAATGACTGTGGCTGTTCCTTGAAGTCAGCAGGTTTTGCAGGGTGTTTTAGTGCTTGGGAGCTCGCAGGCTTCCTCCCTCAGTGTGGTTTATGGTGGTGAGCGGGAAGGGAGGTGGCAGGGGTTGTGCTACCAGCATCAGCACAGTGCACCCCCCCGGGGACCATTTGGAGCACCCTGGGTGAGTACTGGGGGGAATCATGTGTGTTCAGGTATAAGCCTAAAGCGAGAGATTATATGACATTTGGGCTTTTCTCCTCCCTCCACATTTACAACCAGCAAGCTCTGTGTAAGGGCATGTTTCCACTGGGAAGTGAAGAAGCCTTCTGGTGCTGACTGAGCTAAATGCACAAAAAAGGTGATACAGCGATGTTAGAGCAGTGCCTGGCCCAGGAGATGAGAGCCTGCCTCATTGCTTTGCAGAGGAGTACCCAAGCAAGCTTCTGCATGGCTTTGTGCGGGTGTTCAGGTATGGTAGAGGGATTCCTGCACTGAGATCATTACCAGCACATAGTGGCCTTCCTATCTGTTTATTTCTCTATCTGTAAATGCAAAATATTTTTTTTTTAATTAAGCCTGAGCCTACTTGGGAATTTAGAGTATTTTTCTATAAGTAGTGAAGAGCTGTTCTTTGTATCTGGCTACTGGGAAATGTGCTGTGTGCATCTTACAGGCAGTTTGATACAGTGCAAATGCAAATCTTTATTGTGAAGGCAGGCAACAAATCAGCTTTTGATCAGCTATGAGATCAACTCCTACTTGATGCTTGTGATGTTGAGGTGTTCTGATAACTTGAGCTGATTCCTGTAAGTCATTTTTCAAGCTCTCTTCCCTACTTGATGATCAAAGATAGCAGAGTGCATAATTCATGGCCTTTCATATTCATGTTTATATTTTTGGTTTACGGTAGGCGAATGCATTTGCCATTTTAATTAAATATATGCCCACCCACTACTGAGTTATTGGAATGAGGATTAACCTGATAAATGCATGTACTTATCAGAACTCATCTTCAGGAAGGAGGTTCTTTCTGACACAGCCTCCCTGCTGGCAGTTCTGCAAGGTTTTTAGCCTCAGCATATTTGGGCCATTGGATGTATCTTCCTTTTGGTACAATTCTGCTTCCCCTACTGCTAATGCTGTTGTGTCTATAGGCTAAAAAGAAGGAGTACATTTTGAAATGGAACACTGCATGAAGCTGCTTTTAAAGGCTTGTGTGACAGCCTTCCTCTGCTCTGGAGTGACTTGTAGGTACTTTTAAAAATTTTGTTTCTTTTTCTTCTTTTTTTCTTTCAGTAGCAAATAGTGCCATAATGGTTTGAATCTCATAGTCTCTACTTCAGTGATGACATGATAAGGCTGGACATGAGCCAGCAATGTGTGCTGGCAGCCCAGAAAACCAACCATATCCTGGGCTGCATCAAAAGAAACATGGCCAGCAGGTTGAGGGAGTTGATTCTGCCCCTCTGCTCTGACCTGGTGAGACCCCATCTGAAGTACTGTGTCCAGCTCTGGGGCCCTCAGCACAGGAAAGACATGGACCTGTTGGAACGGGGCTAGAGGAGGACCACAGAAGTAATCAATCAGAGGGATGGAGCATGTCTCCTATGAGGACGGTTTGAGAGAGTTAGGATTATTCAGCCTGGAGAAGAGAAGGCTCCAGGGAGACCTCATTGCAGCCTTTCAATACATGAAGGTGACAAGAAAGATGGGGACAGACTTTTTAGCAGGGCCTGTAGCAATAGGACAAGGGGTAATGGTTTTCAACTACAAGAGGGTAGATTTAAACTAGATATAAGGAAGACATTTTTTATGATGAGGGTAGTGAAACACTGGCACAGGTTTCCCAGAGGTGGTGGATGCTCCATCCCTAGCAACATTCGAAGTCAGACAGAACGGGGCTCTGAGCAACCAGATCTAGTTGAAGATGTCCCTGCTCATTGCAGGGGAGTTGGACTAGATGACCTTTAAAGGTCCCTTCCAACCCAAACCAGTCTATATTTCTATGATATGTCAATGATGTACAAACTCTCTGCAAATGAACTGGTGTTCGTAGTCAAAAGGTACATAAGGATAGTGTACCCTTTGGGGTGCTTTGAGAGATGTCCTTTTCCAATAGTTCATTTTTATTTTCTTCATCTTTTCTGCTCTTTATTCACACACTTGCAGTAACACCAATTCTAATATCTTTTCGACCTGTCGCTGTACTTTGACTCCTGAGTTCTTCATGTTTGCTGTGTCCCTGGGGAGTGAACAGGGCTCTGCATGTTGCCCCTTGTTGCCTGCACCTTGTGTCCTGTTCCTGTTGCAGCACAGATGAGGTTACCCTTGTAATTAGGGAGTTGCATGAACTCACCATTTAGTGTAGGTTGGCTGCATATCAGTACAGTGGTTGGTTACCAGAGTGGAAAGACCTCTTTCCCATAGGGAAGTGGTGAGAAGGGAACAAAAATGCTCTTGAAACGTGTTTCGAGGTTCTCTGTCCCTTTTTGGCCCACTACTCCCATGTTCAGGTGCTGCTGGGGCGTGGGGTTGCCTTTCTCCATTACAAGGTGCAGAAAGACTGCTCTTACCTTGTTTTCTTCTTTATGCAGCCCAATAGCAATTTTTCAGTGTGTCTCTTGTGATCTGAGAGATGTCCTTCTGGGATGTACACACATCTTCATGCCCCTCTCCTCAGGGACTGGAAGACTGTGCACTACTGGGATTATAATTCTCATTTTTTATTTGTCTTCCACCAATATTTTAAATTCCTGGTGGTATCATCATGGCTTAGCTGGAGGAGAATGGTAAAAAATATGCTGGTGTTGAATGGAACGGAATGGAATGGAACGCAACGGAATAGAATAGAATAGAATAGAATAGAATAGAATAGAATAATTCCAGTTGGCAGGGACCTACAATAATCATCTAGTCCAATTAATTAACAAGGCTTTAGAAACTCACTCTTTCCTCCTTGTAGCTCACATAAGTACTTAAGAGAGAGGGGAGACATAAAAAGTAGTATCTTTTGTCCCTCTCTGTGCCAGTTTTAGAGGCAGAAGGTACAAATCTCTTAAAGTTAGCCATGGAGACAATCCTTCTTCCTTGCAAATAAGGGAGTTGGGGCATAAAACTATTACTTTTTGTACACTAGCTCCTGAAATAGATCATGGTCTTTCTAATGACTGTGTTTGCAGTGCTCCTTGCTCTGCCATTTAAAATCCTGATGGCATTGCGTACTCTTACATCTGTTTCAGCATCACCAGTAGCATTTTTGTCCCTGCCAGCAGCTGCAGAAGAAGAGCCCTTGTTCCCTGGGATGTGTTCCACAAACCTGTCCATCCACTGGTTGTGTGACACTGGTCCTTGTTTGTGCTGCTGGGTCAGTTATCAGCTCTGACAAGTCACGATATTCTGGTGCTTTTAAACGTTGTAATAAGAAACCTGTTCTTTCCTCCATGGATCCAGACTCTGAGTCCATATTCTGTTATGATTTATAACCCTGGCAATACCACGATGCTTCTTTTAGATGTTATGGATTGAAGCCTTTTGTTAATGAAATCCATTGCAGCACAGTGCTTCTGATTTCCCAACAGGCCAAGTTGCAATGAACTGCTCTACGTTCAACAGCTGTAGCAGCTATCACCTCCTGTAGCCTTCTGCTGAAGGAATCGCAGTCCCACCCCTCCTCAGGGTAACTTCTCCTCTGTCATTTGCAGCTGAAATGCTCCATCAGCTTTGCAGTGTGTCACCCTAGAAAAAATTTTGCTGAAGTGGTGGCCTTTAATGTTGCTTGACAAACTGGAGATCCTTACAAGAAAAAAGCTGCTTGCACTGCTTGCACACCGCACGTGGTGCAGAGTGAACAGGGTAGAAAATGAGTAGCTTCTAGTGCTTCTTGTATTAAAGAAAATAGGAAAAAAACATTGCCAATTGCTAGCACTTCCCGTGTGCCAGGGAATTCTTAATAATGCTTCCTTCTGCATTACTATGCTCATATGCTGAGTTGTGAGAAAGAGCTGATCAAGGAGTGATCAGCCCTTGCATGGATGCTCATCTGGTAGGTGGAGTCTTCTGTCTGTGCTGGCTGTTATGCCTGCTCGGTGTTGCACATTTGTGTTGGCCTTTATATATCCAGATATTGTGAGAAAACACTCCTGATCTTCCAGTCCAAGCCAACTTCAGCTAGTGTTTGCTTTGCAGATACAGCAGAGTTCATAAGCACATATAATATAGCAACTAAAATACCGTTCTTTAGGATCGTTTTAGCTTTGCAGAAAAATTAGCAGCCTGTGCAATTAACGTTGCAATTGTTTTCACTCAACTGCTCACTTACTGGGAGGCAGCGGAAGGTGCTTTCTGTGATTAAGACATTTCTAGTTGGTGTGGAGGGGAGGATGCATGCCATTTTCAGCCTATGAGTATGGCTGGGAGATCTCCAAGCTCACATTGGCCAGCAGCTCTGTAAAAGTGGGATTTGGGGCTGTAGTTAACATGTAAGTGTCTCTGAATGACAGAGCCTTGGTCCTTGGACAACTGAAAGTGGCCGTAGCCACTATGGCCTCAAGCTCAACTGGGTCCACTGAGGATGACCACAGTTCAAGAGCCCCTGGAATGAGCTGTTATGGTTTGAGAAAACGCATAACAATCTATTGTCTTTTAGACAATTATCCTATCACCCGATGACCCCTCCCCACCTGGAAAGGGGAATCGGGGAACACAAAGAAACACAAGGGTTGAAATATAAATAGATTTGATAGACTAAGACTAAATAATTAACAATAATACCAAAGAACCAGTATTAGTCCCAATACTGATACAAGCTATGCAAGAGTTATACTCAGCCAATTCTATCAGTAGGAAGCTGTGCACTCCCAGCAGGGGACAGCAAATGGCGGACACTGCAAGCGCAATGGCTTCAGGAGGAAGGGAAGGCCTCAGGGCTCCGGCACCGGGGCAAGGAGTTGTCTGGACCGCTGCCATCAAGGGAGAGAGAGCTACGCAGCAAACTTTTCTGATTTATATTGAATGTGACGTTCATGGTATGAAATAATCCTGTTGGCCAGCCTGGGTCAAATGCCCAGGCCTTGCTCCTCCTTGTCCCTGCACCGGGCAAGGCTCAAAAACACTAAGACCTTGAATCCCACAGAGCCTGGCTGGCTATAAAGTAAATATTTTCACAAATTCAGACACCAGAGTCTTCTAGAAGGGCAATTTTCCCCAGCATTAGAACAAAAGTTATTCTTATGTCTCTCAACCCAGGACATGAGCACATGCGAAGACTTTGAGGCCTGCAGCTGGCACTCTTGGAAATCCTATTCTTGGATTTTTACATATGGTTTTGGTTAGCAATATGTACCTTTGAAATATATTGCAACTTCTTTGTATGAAGCATAATCCTCTGTGGTCTTGGAAGTGTCCTGCATACTGTGCTCTGTTCAAAACAAGCTCATTGGAGATTTGGCAAATATTATATTATATCATGCAGTGCTGTGCTGGATAATGTGAAGTTTAGCTGAATTACTTGGAAAAAATGACAGTAATAATCAACTATCATCACACAGAGCAATCCTGTGTTCAAATAAATCAGTTGCCAATTTCTGCCAGACTCTGCGAGCAGTGTCACAAATTATCAGCAGCTCCTTGCAGTTCTGTCTCTGGCATTTTGAACAAATGCAGTAATTCCTAAACACAGGTTCTGTTTTCTGAATTCATGTAGGGCCAGACAAGTATGTGTCTTCCTGTTCAGTCTGGGTTTTTTTTTTGGTTTTGGGGTTTGGGCTTTTTTGTTGGTGTGGGTTTTTTTGGTGGCCCTCCCCCCATAGAAATTCCCTTTTGAATCTTTCCTGTCTATTGCTTTCTTTGGAATTAAAACTTTCTCAGCCACAGTAATTTAATCAATTTTAGCCATGTTCATTATCCACAGGGAACTGTTTTTCCATCCCAGAATTCATAGACATTGCCAGGAGCTTCTTGTTCTTGTGCAGGCTGGCCTGATGACACCTAATTTCTTAGAAGTTTCACATGTATGACAATTCCCTCTTCCTCTCATGACTTTTGCTGGCTTTCTTATATGCAGACACTAGCAACTGTTATAATATCACATGTCCTTGTTCTCAAGTCTCTCTCCTCTTTAGCACTATGTGAGAAAGAATCTGTTACAAGACTTCTCCTTTTGGCCTTTTTACTGGTGTTTTAAGATCACGTACTGAAGTTTTGCTGGTAGAGCCAGATTTCTCCCAAGGATACTACCAAGAGATATGACACCTGTTGCAATCATTACTGTGGGGCAGTGCCTGTGTTAATCAAACTCCTGACTTCCAGGGTCAAAGGAAAGTTATTCCTTTTTGGGTTGAGTATGTTATGCTCTGTTTTCTTTGGGCTTCTTTCCCACTGGAACACTTTCCTGCAGTAATTCTGCTCCAACCGCTCCTCATACAGCAGGTCACAGAATCACAGAATCACGGAATTGTCAGAGTTGGAAGGGACCTCTTGAGATCATCTAGTCCAACTCCCCTGCTAAAGCAGGATTGCCTAGAGCACATTACTCAGGACTGCACCAAAGAAGATCTCCAGAGAAGGGGACTCCACAACCTCCCTGGGCAGCCTGTTCCAGGTCACTGAAGTGCTGTTTTTGTTGTAAAGTAGATTCATTGTGAGGCTGACTGCCTCTTTTGTATTTGACACTGCTATTCCAGTAGTGTCCTTTTCAATTCTTTTGGAGAGTTAGTATTTTTAACTATTGTTGCTTTCACTTGAATGGAATTCCTTCATTTCCTAAAAGGTGACCAAAATTGCTTTGCTACATATTGATTTGTGATCTGCTGTAGGCTGTCTCTGGGTTTTGAGAAGAGTGTTTCTAGGTTTTATTGTGCTGCTTTCTGGTGCTGCCTGCTTGTCCAACCTGTCAGTTCTTATCTTTTAGGAGTATTTCTGCATAGTTGCATATAGCCAACGACCACCATTTTCCCTTTTCTCTGGGACGGCCAGAGCGACCTGCTTTCCTAACAGATGGCCTTGAGTTGCATATATTGAATATGCTGCACTTTCAGGTCCATCAGGACTTTCTCCTCTGCTGCCGAGCACAATGCTGCTTTTCATGGCACATGCTGTACCTGCTGCAGATATCCTGTGTTCCTGTACTTCTTGCTTCTTACTCAGTGCTGCAGGTGGCTATTGGCCAGCTGTCTTTTTACTGGTTTTATCACGTATGTGTTGTGATGGTTACAAATGAGCTCCCTTCCCTGATCTTTGGATGTGTCACAACTTTTTTCTATTCTTTGAGGCTTTTCCTAATATTCTATTTTCTAAATTTTTTTTTTTTTTTGCTTTTATGATTCTGAGTTTGATGTCTTTAATATCTATTCTTCACCAAGTGGTTCTCTCCTGTGAAAAGGCTTCTTTTATTAACAGCAATAGCTGGGTTACCTACTCATCAGGTACCCCTAGTGGTCCCTATTCCTCGTCCAAAAAAAGTTTCCTAATATAAAGATATATTCTGAGGAAAACCATGGCTTACCTGCATTTTCCTTACCCGGCTTAGTGAGCCTGCCACGAGAGACCTTGCTCTATATATTGACCTTGCCTTCTTGCCCATTAAAAGGTAAGTAGTCTGGTCTTCCAGACCAGTTAGGTTCCTAAAGTCTAGTGAAAACCAATTCAGTAGAAATAAAATTAACGTTGACCTGCAGGGGTGTTGGACTGTCACCTGAACTAGCAGGGGGGGTTGGACTAGATGATCTCCAGAGCTCCCTTCGAAGCTCAGCCATGCTGTTGTTCTGTTAAGTTTCTTAATTTTAACTTGGGTCTAATTTACCCTGGTTTTGTGGATTTGTAGGATCCATCTAATCTTTATATTGTGTTCAGGCTTCAAAACCGGGAGAAAAGTGACGACAGTCAGGATTTATTGGCTGCATTCAACGCTTTCTAAAAGTAATGCTCCTTAAATTGTTAGCTTTCACCTTATCCATAAGCGTACTGCATTGCCACCCATTGGGAAGCTGCCTGCCAAAGCATAAAGGGTATAGCGTTATAAAGATCCACTGCACCTTCCTTACATCTGTAATTTCTCTAGCTCCTAGAGATTCTCCTGTATACTGCAGGTGTATCACACACGTTGGTCACTGCGGGCAGCTCCTGCTGCAGGGGCTTAGCAGCTTTGGTGCAGCCGGGCAGGGGGAGGGCAGCCGGCAAGGCAACTGCTCCTGTAGCCAGTGCAAGAACTGATGCTCATTTTGGGTCCCTCACCCAAACCTCCCAGGACCTTCCTGTCTCCCAGGGCTGGAAAGAGCAATTAGGCAGTCTAGCAAAGATGTTAGGGTGCTGCAGGCAAGGTTCTGCCATGGAGGAAAACCTCTCTAGGAGAGGTTTCCAGTGCAGAAATCTCAGGTTGCAGATTCCTGGCTTCTGCGTAGTCAAAGGTACGAGTGTTACCTCTAATAATATGAAGTGATACCCTACATATGTAGCTGGACATATGACAAAAAAATCTCTGATAAGAAGGCATATTTAATGTAATGTGCATTTATTTGCAATGACATAAATTATCATTAGACCATCATTTCTCTTTGAGCCCACATGATCATTTGTAATCAGCGCTCTAAGCCGTAATGTTTTGAGACATGAAGTGCAAGCCACCTTTAGGTCGTTAGGGCTTAGCCCACCTCAGGGCTTTGCTAGCCCTAAAGGTCAGACTAGTAGGCTAGTGAGAAATGTTCCTGGAGGATGTATTTCTTCAATATCAATACAAGGAAGATGTATACTCGTGTACGTGTTTGGAAATTTCAAGGCCCAGCTGTGAAAATTAAGTGATAGCAATCACCTGTAGCCTGAAGACACCTGCCTGTTCTGCATCTTCGGTGGGTAGCACTGGACTTTTATGTCTGTTGCTGTTTGGATCTGTGCTCAAAATTTCTACCACTTTTGCAAAAGAATTAAGTATTGCCATATAAGAAGTAGTTTTCACATTTCTGAGGAACTTTGGTCTTCAGAAAAGTTATGCTTTTTTTCTAAAGCAGAAAATGTATGTTCACTACAAAAATACTCCTTGCTAGAGGAAAGAGCGACTGTACTCACGAAAGTATTAGTTTACGTATGTGAAAACTTGTGATCTAAAAATGAATGCTGAGGGTTCTTTTGTTCTTTCTTTTTCCAGCTCTCCACATCGCTGACCCGCTGGCTAAGATGTTAATTCAAAGGTTCCCAAGCTGTTTTCTGAAATCCTCGATGCTGCTCTGCAGAGAGCAGACAGCTTGTTTGGTAACAGCTGCCTCCCCTTTGGCTCAGGCAAGTAGCTGTAATTTAAAGAGGACATCTGAAATTTTATTCCTGCTGTTGCTTTTTCCTGTAAGCAAGAAGTTTGTTTAACTGCTGTAGGGAAGCTCTGTGGCCAGGAAGACTTTTCTCTACAAGCCAATCATTTAGGCAGTAACATGTGCACCAAGAAATAAAATCTGAAAAATAGGATCACCACAAATAATTTGTGATCTGGTATTTGTGTGTGTCAGCTGCTGGATGTTGCAGCCCATAAGCACATTCTCATCTCATGACATGTCAAGGTAAGTGCCAGACCCCTTTTTCCTCCCTTAGTGGCAGCATCGACCTCCGATACCTCCTGTTTGCTGAGAAGCGAGAATGGACAGAAAAGCACCTCCTCCAGATCAGATGGCATGCAGTAACTTAGTTCTTTTAGTTATACTTTTCCATATATCATGTGGGCAAATTTTGAGAGGTGTCTGGTACGTTATGTCTGTTCACAACTTAGGGTGAAGTGACCTTGTGCAAATGCTCCCACTTTTACCTCTCCAGCCCCTCATCAGGCGCCTGAGCTTCTGCTCCCTTCCCCTCTCAACAAATAAACACAATATGAGTAGTAAGGATGGGACTACCTGCAAGGTTTCCAGTGCTGGGGCAGTGCAGGTATGGGTGTTGACAGAGGTGACCCAATAATTGCAAGTTCATTTATTTTGTGGGTTTTTTTTGTTTGTTTGTTTTGTGGGCTTTTTTTTTTTTTGTTATGTTTGCCAAAGGTAGCCTTTCCAAGGAGGTCTTCCCTCTGTTCAGGAGGGTCTCCGAGCACCCTTCCGCCCTTCTTTCACCTCAGTTAGTTTCCTCTGCTCACTTCAATCTCTACATCTCTCGTTCCATCTCCTGTGCATCCTTCTTCCATCGCCCTGGGCTGTGCTGTCAGGCAGGGCGTCTTTTTCACTCCCCTGCCCCGGGAAAGCTGCATTCTGCTGCCTGGCACAAGAATATGCTGCCACAAGAGCAACTTCAACTGCTTCTTCTTTCAGCACGTCTTGCATATTTAATTGCTTTTGCTAGTGTAGAACTTAATGGAGGGTCTCTGGTGGCCAGTCCCCGTGTACCCTGCGAGGGTATGCGCAGTGCTGTGCGAGCAGAGACAGCCCTCAGCTGGCCCTTCGCCTCCACCCCTCGGCAACCCAGTAGTTGCTGATAGTGTTCAATGCTCACAGGCTGCCTGATTGACAAAGGACTGCGTGGGGTTCCTTCCGCAATAGTGAACAAGGACGTGGGCTTTTTCTACTTACATTCTTTGAGGCCTCAAAAAAATCAGAAATGTACCCTAAAAGGTGAAGTATGAAGGGTTTTCATGCAGGGGAAACAGAGCTGTTGTTTTCAGCATGGACTCACTGTGAAGTTCCCAGGTGCTCAGAAAGTATGTCTGTCTTCAGCTTTCATAGAACTAAGCAAAAGTTCCCCTTCACGCTTTTTGTCTTTTTCCTAAAAAAGACTACCAGGACTAATGCCTTTCTATTTTATTCAGAAGTCCTGATTTACTTCTTGGTTTTTGATAACAGACTGGAACCCAAACATATTTTCAGTTGTTGATACTCTGATGTGTTTTTGAGTTCAGGACTTTTCTATTTTTCAAACAAAACCTAAAGGAAAATTAGAGAAAAAAAGGCATGTATTTTATCAACCACTTCAGGAAAGACCATTTGCCAGCTGTTGACCACGGAGCTACAAACAACTTTATGCAGAGGAAGCTGTACTGCAATACCTTAAACTCCACATGCAAACAATGCAGAGCAAGGCTATGGCATGTCCACCTCAGTTTCTAAAAATGCATAGCTATTAACAGCTCTGCCTACATTTGGCCACACTCCCAAAGAGCATATACGGTGTTTATCATATCCAAAGTCTATTCATGTTTTTGCCCGAGACTAGGTTCTTAATTATAAATAATTAAGATTTTAAAAGTTTTTGAATTGGCTTGAAAATTTGGTAAATAATTTAGCTGCAGAACTTTGTTAAGAATGCTCTTTATTTTTTTGTTCTTGGCCTGTACATGTCCTACATACTGATGTCTAAATCAATTGAAGAGGTTCCCAAAGGAAGTAAAAGAATAGCAGCTGCAATTCCATGAGCAAGAATATATCCATTGCAGACATTTTCAGTTCTGTATATAGAGTTTTTAAGCTCTGATTTATTTGTAAGACTTTAGGAAGAAACTCAGTCATCATTTGGAGCTCAGTGAAGATCTCTGGCTAATGCAAGATGTGGCTTAAATACTACATCTTACATTGACATAACCAGGCTAGCACTCCAGATATAGGGAGCAGCTACCTGCCCTAGTTTTGAACTCTAAGTACACCAACCACAGAGTACGGTTTCTTAAGTGGGTTTAACAGCCCAGATTGAAAGGAGCTTGGTTTGACCCAGGTTGGTAGTTTGGAAGTACCTGTGCTACCTGGTTGTTCCTGCTGCAGGGTACATACAGCTCGTGCTTAGCTAACAGAAAATTAACGGGTGGTGCCAAGTGTTCCTCTTCATATCAAAGGAAGATAGAGGGCTTTACCATGGTGCATGACTACAGATAAGATGAAGGACAAAGCAGAAATAATAAAAGTTGAGAAAAGGGCAGCAAAATGAATAAGGAATGTAAGAATTCAGAGGCTTTCCATCTAGAGAGAATTTTAAAAGATAATGAGAACTTCCAAAGAGAAAGGTTATATATTGGACAAATGTAAAATATTCATACCGCCTTCAGAAAGAACTGAGTGACCTTGAGGACTGCAGTAATCAAAAGGGACTGAAATTTAATGGTACAAAATGAAAGGTCAGGTACTCACTAACGAATAACAAAACCTTTATTACAAATTGGGATATTATGAGCTGTAAATGACAGAGGAAGAAAAGCTTCTGGAAGCACTGGTAGATCAGAAAGTGGCTGTAAGTATCCAAAATGATATGTCTGTGGAAAGACTGTTCAACTGGGCTAGCTGTGTGCAGTGGTGGTAGGAGAATATCAATGCCATTATGTGAGCAATGCTAGAAATACTGATCCCAGCACTGGCATCCAAGGCTGCAATAGGCAAAATGTTGCCAGGAAATCAAGGGAGGGCATCTCTCACCCCTGCTCAGCCTTGGTGAGACACATCTGGAGTGCTGCGTCCAGTTCTGGGCTCCCCAGTACAAGAGAGACATGAAAATAATGGAAATACTGGAGTGAGTCCAACAAAGGGCCACAGAGATGATTAAGGGCTCAGAGTATCTGACATACAAGGAGAGGCTGAGAGATCTGGGGCTGTTCAGCCTGAAGATGAGAAGGCCCAGGGGGATCTCATCAATTTATGTAATACCTGATGAGACAAGTAAAGAAGATGGAGCCAGGATTTTCTGAGTGATGTGTAGAGATGGGACAAGAGGTAATGGGCTGTTATGGTTTGAGAAAACCCATAACAATCTATTGTCATTTAGACAATTATTCTATCACCCGATGACCCCTCCCCACCCGGAAAGGGGAATCGGGGAACACAAAGAAACACAAGGGTTGAAATATAAATAGATTTAATAGACTAAGACTAAATAATTAACAATAATACTAAAGAACCAGTATTAATCCCAATACTGATATAAGATATACAAGAGTTACACTCAGCCAATTCTATCAGTAGGAAGCTGTGCACTCCCAGAGGGGACAGCAAATGGCGGACACTGCAAGCGCAATGGCTTCAGGAGGAAGGGAAGGCCTCAGGGCTCCGGCACCGGGGCAAGGAGTTGTCTGGACCGCTGCCATCAAGGGAGACAGAGCTACGCAGCAAACTTTTCTGATTTATATTGAATGTGATGTTCATGGTATGAAATAATCCTGTTGGCCAGCCTGGGTCAAATGCCCAGGCCTTGCTCCTCCTTGTCCCTGCACCGGGCAAGGCTCGAAAAC
This sequence comes from Limosa lapponica baueri, assembly GCA_002844005.1. Lineage (NCBI taxonomy): Eukaryota > Metazoa > Chordata > Aves > Charadriiformes > Scolopacidae > Limosa > Limosa lapponica. The sequence continues at coordinate 495,857 of KZ505908.1, read as the reverse complement.
ACTAAGACCTTGAATCCCACAGAGCCTGGCTGGCTATAAAGTAAATATTTTCACAAATTCAGACACTAGAGTCTTCTAGAAGGGCAATTTTCCCCAGCATTAGAAGAAAAGTTAGTCCTGTGTCTCTCAACCCAGGACATGGACACAAACTGAAACTCAGGAAATTCCATTTAAACATGAGAAAAAACCCTTTTTTACTGTAGGGATGACTGAGCACTGAAACAGGTTGCCCAGAGAGGTTGTGGAGTCCTTGGAGATATTCAAAACCCATCTGAGAAAGCCTCTGAGCAACCTACTTCAGGTGATTCTACTTTGAGCAGGGGTTTGGATTAGAAGATCTCCAGGAGGGCTTTCCTACCTCAGTTGGCCTGTACTTGTGTGATTCACGGGAGATGGATTCAGGCTGTAAAGAGTGCAGGGAGGGGTCACTGGGATGAGAAGAGACCTAGAGTGCCAATACTGCTCGGAGGGCTGAAATTTCTATCTAAAAAACATATGCAGTGTAGGGAGGGGGGGTGTAAGCACCACAGAGAGAGGGGAACTATTTATAGCAAAAGGCCATGGTCACACAATAACAGCCGGGTTTATGCCTGTCATAAATAACTGGAAAGTTAAAGTCAAAGGGGGTTATTATAAGCTATCAGAGTAATCACATGTGCTAACAAACTTCCGGAGGGCAGGGACAAAAAAGAAAAAAAAGCAAAAAAAGCAGCAAAATCTAACTTCTTTTAAAGAGTTGCTGGAAATGGTTAGAAAATAAATGCTATGACACAGCGCCTTCATGAAGTGGAGATCCTTCAGTCCAGCGTACTCAACTGTGTAACCGTCATTTGGATTACTCCAGTTTCTGTCTCCTCATGGAACAAGTGAATGCTAAAAAGTAAAGTTATCTCTGCAACTCACATTTGTAAGATATTACTAAAAAAAGATTGTCAGGAGTTAGAAAGAATGAGAAAACTGAATGTGTAAGAACACTATCTGCAGTTAAACTGGCTGTGATTTAGAGCCATTATCTGACTTCAGCAAAATCAGTCATGGAAATAGTAACATCACTGTCAGGATGAGACTAAACTGGTCAAGAGGCCTGGAGACATTGCTTTGAAAATACCAAACAACATGATTAATTTTTCTTTAAACTGATCCTTTCTTACCTTTCTTTTAAGTTCCATTTAACACATCAGAACAGGAGATTAATGAATTAGGTTCATTCTTCAAATGCTTTGCTGAAGGTCTCTTTTTGCCCTGTCATTTTTGTTAAAGATGGAAATTGGCTATAGCATTTTTGGGCTCTGTTGAATGTCTGGTGTGTGAGAAGGATGTTACAAGAATAAGCAACATGTTTTGTTCTATACTGTCGCCTGGCTCTAGAAAAGATTTTCTAGCACCACTTCTTTCAGATTCCTCCAGAAAATTTACTTCTGTCTCAAAGCTCCAAGTCAAATGGGCTAACCTACATCTTGATAACTCATCCTTTGAGAATAGTCTATACATCCATACTTCCACAATGTGCAGAGTTTTCAAGCCATGTGGGTGATTGAACATGACAGAAATCCTATGAAACCGATAACAACTACATTTCACACAATTGTTAATGCCAATTAATTTCTTCACAATGGATAATTACAATAATTTATATTGAAACATCTGTGGGAAAATAGAAGGCAAAGTGAAGCACTGCAGAGCTATTTAGTAGAGCTGTAAAATAAATAAGTAGATAAATAGCTCCAGTCCCAGGTGTGTCCGGAGTGAGCAATGCACAGGGAGTCTGCAGCATTGAGGACTTCTCCTTCATGGTTTCTGGGTAGCAGATGTGTTGATTATAGCCCTTGCTGCACAGTTCTCAGCAACAAGTTTGCTGAGTACAATTGCTCTCTTTGATTTGACCACATGGTTTTGGCTCCTGTTTTGTTGCTTGCGAACTTTTCTTTTTATGTCAAGAAAATGTCATAATGTGTCAGTGCTGTCTACTGCACAGCCTTTTGTGTACCTGCTGGTGAAATGTCCTCTGTCACCTGAGACTGGTTCGGCATCGCTGCAGCCCCTGGCAGGCAGAGCTGCCAGAGGATGGCTGAGACGGGCTCGGTGCTCCGTCCGAGAGCTGCTCTCCTTGCTCACCATCACACAGGCACAGCTCAGTCCCAGGTGTTTTGCAGCTGGGCTTTTGATGCCAGGTCCCTCAGCTGAGTATACTTGGGCCACACAAGGCTTTGGTGTTTCTTCCTGCCCTTTTGATGCATTCAGAGTCACCCCTCGGCCAAACCCAGGAATAGTAACAGTGGCTTTTACTTCCTCTCAAATAGTCTGGGAAGGGCCTTGCACACCTGCAATATCTTCAGCTGTTTCCTGCAGCACTTGCGCAAAGGCTATTTGCAGGCATTGCAGTGAACTCGGTGGGATATCTGACACGAAGCCTCACCTGCATTCCAGTTCATTTACCCTGTTGGACCTACCAGGGCGTGGTGGTGCCTCTGCCCAGGTAACACTCCATTCCCACTGCAGCCAAGCTTCAGTCTTCTTCATTTCTTTGATGGCTCAAACTTCTGCCAGTGAGTTGCATTAAGTTCTTCATCACACTGCAAAACGGAGGGACATGTGCACAGTGTTAAAAAGCTTTTGCCAGGTTATAGGCAAGTGCTGAGGAATAGCTGTGGATGTGCAGTGACTCAGATCAGCCGGGAAGCTGATGTCTCGTAGTTATATTTGCAGGCCCACATACTGTCCAGACATCGGTGCTTCATCATAGCTTTGTTCTCTACTGTCTGTAGCATCACACTGCAAATCTTCCAGCTTACCTGGCATGCATGCCTGTAAATCTTCACCTGTGTGGCTGCAAATTTAGTCACTATCTCTGAAATTGCTCAGTAGCTCATGCTGGGAGATGATGCAAGAAATGTCAGCTGGTCTGATTGCGAATCAAACCTAGTGGTGAATAGACAGAGACTGAGAAAAATTTGGCAATGCAGATTTTGCCGCAGGTGGATAACACAGACCTGATATCCAGTAGCTGAATACATTTGCTGTCAATTTTAGCTAATAAACCATCTGGAACATCTGTTTGGACATTCAGTCTAATGAAATGTCCTCCCAAGAGATAGGACTGCTGGGAAATGGATCAGAGCTTCTGCTAGTTCAAACAGGCCAAGAAAGCTGTGGTGGCCTCCCCAGCGCTCACCAGCTCATTTCCGTGTTGAAATGCACCAACTCCTCATCCTCGCAGGGCACAAGCTGGCAGTGCTTCTTCCCACTCCCCTGTTGCCAGCAAAGCTTCCTGTCTTCCCCCCCTTCCCCGGGGCTGTGCTCCCTGCAGCCACATTGCTTCTCACCACTGTCCTCCTTCTACATGAGGTGCTTGTAGGATGTAGATGCTTGTAGGTTCAGCCCTGAACCTTTTGATGATGAACCATGAGGATCTTGTCCCCAAACATTTCAGAATTGACACAGCCTGGAGAAGACCCTGTAGCTCTTGTAGCTGGTGCTTCCTCCCTGGTGTGATGTGGGCGTCCCTGTCCTCCCCAGGGCAAGACAAGGATGGCTTCCAGCACCGCATGGTCTGTGGGTGGTCATGGTTTGCTCTGTCTGCCTCTCTTCTGATAATGCAGGCATTGCCTGAGACTTGCATTTCAATGGATGGAAAACCATTATGGTTATAAAGCAACATAGGGAGAAGAATTAAAGTTGGATTTGACTTACCAGACCCTTTCAGTGCTCAAAAGTTTGCATGAAATCTCTTTCATGTGCAAAATACCCTATGTCTTCTGAGGACAAGGGCAATGCAGAATGAGTGCAGATGGATGATCATCAAGTTGGGGGTGTTCAAACCACGGTTCGTTGCCTTTACCGGGGCTCTTTTACTGAGAGCTCTGATTTAAAAAGAAAAATAGTATTTTTTTTTTCATGAGTAGCAGCATTCACACAGAAATTATCTGCAGTTTTTGTAAACTACCCAAAGGGATGCTGAATGCCTGCAGTCTCCTGAAAAATTCTGCAAGTTAATCTGGCCCCACATCCTTACTGCAGGGGTGGAAGGGTCTTACCCTCTCTGGTTGAATCCATCCAGGTGTTTGATCTCCCTATTAAGTAAGTGTCTCAACACTTAATCTACCACTCTCTTGCTGTTGTTTTCAAGGAATACTGGAATATTGCAGACCTAGTAGAAGAGACTGAGAATAGAGTGATTTAAATCAGTTTCCCATTTCTGAGGAGAAAGGCTTACTATAGAGTGTTAAGATGCAGGCTGCATTAATTCCTCCTATAGGGCCTGCCTGAGTCCTTTCAACAGGCAGCACTGCACAAAAGTGGAGCCACCAAAGCCAGCTGTTTTGTGAGCTGAGGGCTGGGCTTCTTTTCCAGAGGAAACTCTTTAGGGTATGGGCTGGTCCAAGGATGACGGTAGCAGCGCTGCAGGTATGTAAAAGAGAACATCCTCCTATTTCCAGTGCAGAGATGTAAGATTTATTGCAAGGGCTTGTTCTGACTCTGTCTGGGATCACATGTGCAGCTCTGCCTTCAGATTGGAAAAAGTCTGCAGAAGGATTATTGTAGGGAACAGGAGACAGAGTAGCACGTCATATCTTCTGAAAATACTAATGGAGCTTTTCTTGTTTAGCTTAGCTAAATGAAGGCTGGAGGGGATGGAGCTGCTGTCTGTGAAAATGCCAGTGGGAAGAATGGGGATGTTCTGAAAATAGGAAAAGTTGTACAAGAACTGAAGGTATATAAATGGGCCAGGAGCAAATTCTGGCTAGAAAGGAGAAGGTGGCTCCCCGTCATTACTGAGATGGAGTCCTGGAAGAGCCTTCCAACCAAAATACAGTGATTGCTTCCAAAATGGAGCTTGGTGTGGCTACAAAACAGCTTTAGATATTGTGGTGCCAGTACCATTCCTGTCACCAGGAACTCTGTTCCTCTTCTATATCTAGTTGTTAAAGTTGCTTTTAAGTACCAGTTACTTTTATCACCAAAGAAAGGCATCCACCATAAAGAAAACATGGCATGCCCACAGAGCATGTATCAGCAAAGTGGCAAGGGGTCCATTAGCCTTTTTGTAACCGTTCAGTGGCTCTTTGAGGTCTCTGCTGAGCTGGCCACTTAATTGTAATATGTACACATATTACAGGCAAAATTAAAATTACACAGGGAAAGAAAAACAAGTTAGCAAGCAACCCACAGAAAATCAGTCCATTAAAATCTAGTCCTTTGGTTGAGCTGCCACAGTCTCCAGGGTTGTGTGTTGTGATTCCTCTTGGGAAGTGCAATAGTGAAGTGGCATCCTGTGAATCATGTCATACTGTGAAATATGGCTTTAAATTTCACAGAATAGAGATCTGCTGCAAAAGTCTTGTTTGTTCAAGGTTTGCTCTTTGTTTCTTCCATTGTCTAGAGGAGCTTAGATATGGGAATATTAATATTTTATGTCCACTCACAGACAGGTCTTTTTTCATTCAGGTCCCTGCTAGCAGATGTTCCTTATCTCTTGCCTTTTAGAGGATTGCTGTTACCCTCCAGCTGTCCCTGTTTCCCTTTGATTAGGGATCCAGTAGCAGTTACCTAAATAAAGAGAATTTTCTTTCACGTATTGTTGCATTTTTAAAAATAATTTGATTGTCACTCAGACCTCAAGGATTCTCCACAGGCTAAACTTGGCTGAACTTGTGGATGATGGTCAACTCTAATGAAAGTGACTTTTCATGTTCCCACCACCTCTAACATAATTTTACCTTCTATTATTTCTTATTTTCTCTAACTACAAAGGAGGCCTGTCTGCCACATCTAGCTTCTTTCTGAGACTATTTGCAGAATTCCTGCTCTGGTTATTAAGCTAGCAAAGCATCCTCAGTGTTTTTTTTAACTGTGATGCCTTATTTATGCTGATGGTACCATGGATGAAAAGGAACTTTCTGCTCTTTTCAAGTTAATGTTGGAACAATGAAAACTGTTCATGTTGTTTATTATTTTATTTTCCCCTCTTTTTTTTTGGTTTTTTTTTTTGTTTGTTTGTTTGAGAGTAGCTTGGACTTGAAGGTGCCAAAAACCTTCAGATATTCTGCTTTTTAATTCTGATAACTGCACTTGAAAAAATATTTGTATGTAAGAGAAAACAGCCCAAAACTTATAGAGCCCTGCACAGTTCTTTCTCAGTTCTCGTTTCAAGGCTTTTTCTGTAGCACTTCTCCTCCCCACAGGATCTGTATTTTTTGAGTAAGACAAGAACATTATCTTATGCCTGAGGCCTGACTGAAGTCAATGAAAGGTTGTAAATTAACTGTGGTGGGTACTGCATCTAGGTGCCTCTCACCATTCTCAGGCAGGTTAAGCAAGCTTAGTTAACTAGAAAGTATTTTTCTCAGTAGTGTATTTTATTCTGAGTAATATTTTATTGGGCCTTTTGGGTTAAAAGGACACTAGAAAATGGTCTGGAGGTGAAGGCAGTTGATTGTCTAGTTTGAATGTAGATGTGGCCTGTCCTCTTTTAACATCCCTACTAAGATGAATTTGGCATGCTTTATTAGCAAGAAGCCAATTAAATAGATTGTGCATCACAGGAGGTTAAGTGTGTGTAATTCCAGCAAACCAAACAGGGCCTGAAGTGTTAACATACAGTAACTGGACCCATTGTGTAAAAATGATAATTCCTCATTGTGGCTGCAATACTTGTGATCCCTTCTTTCGGGCTTTTTCTTTACATATGCTGCTGTAATTGTCAAAGTTAGGTGTAATAAATTATGATGTTCTGTAACTAGACAGGTAATCATCTTTAATTTTGCAGTGGACACTGGTCTGTGCCAAGCTTACTTCTGTGACAAGGCATACTTCTTCATTTCTCAAATTTTTGTCCCGTGATAATCAACTGTATGAGTGGGATCCTTTAACAGAAGTGTGGGACCTCTGAGTTCTCTGGCAGCCACAGTGTCCACTTGCCCCTTTTCCTATAGCTCAGATAAGCTGGGTGCAGAAGGACCCTCTTGCATGCACGAGGCTGCTGGAGTCAGAAGTGTCCTGTGAGGAGGACACAAGCAAGCTGACAGAGTGGGCTGTTGACCAAACTGCACTTCCTGTGGATTAGGAGGCAGTAGGGTAGACATTTCATTTGCGAAGCAGCTTCTAGTTGTTTGATCTTACTGAGCAAATGCAAGTCCTGTATACTTCCACAGCCTTATTTAGTTACTATTTTGAGCAAGAAAGTGGATTGTGTAGTAGCACTAGAAGTGTTTTGTCTCTCAGCACAGAGCAAATTTTATCTTGTGAGTGGGAACATTCAGACTGCTTCAATAAAAGGAAGACCAGATCTGAACGGCTTCCTGTTGACTGTTTTTGCCATTGCTTCTTAAAGGATCTGGCACTTGGATGCCTCTCAAATGGTCAAGGAGAGAAGGAGTTGCTCTTTCTGGGACAGCTTGTACAATAATGTTTGGATGATGCTCAGCTATTCTTAGTCTTCCCTATGGGTTACAGAATCACAGAATCATAGAATTTTTAGGGTTGGAAGGGACCTTAAAGATCATCGAGTTCCAACCACCGCTGTCATGGGAATGGACACCTTCCACTAGACCAGGTTGCTCAAAGCCCCATCCAGTCTGGCCTTGAACACCTCCAGGGATGGGGCATCCACAGCTTCTCTGGGCAACCTGTTCCAGTGTCTCACCACCCTCACAGTAAAGAATTTCTTCCTAAGATCTAATCTAAATCTCCCCTCTTTCAGTTCAAAACCATTACTCCTCATCCTATTGCTACACTCCCCATCTCTCCTGTAGGCCCCCTTTAAGTACTGTAAAGCCACTATAAGGTCTTCCCAGAGTCTTCTCTTGTCCAGGCTGAACAACCCCAATTGTCTCGGCCTGTCTTCATAGGAGAGGTGCTCCAGCCTCTGATCATTTTCGTGGCCCTCCTTGAGACTTGCTCCAACAGGTCCATGTCCTTCTTATGTTGGGGGCCCCAGAGCTGGACACAGTATTCCAGATGAGCTCTCAACAGAGCAGAGGGGCAGAATCACCTCCCTTGACCTGCTGGCCACGCTTCTTTTGATGCAGCCCAGGATGCGGTTGGCTTTTATCTGAGTCCTTTGTACCAGGTATTTTCAGTGTACACAGTGACCCATCTCAGAGGTTAGCACAACAATGGCCATGCTGCCTCTGGAAAAAATCTGTCTTGTCCAGGACACTGTCTCCACCAAGAACCAACAGTGCATTCTTGGATAAGAGTGATCATTGCCTTAGACTAATACCTGTGCTCTCAGCACTCAATGGTTTAGGGACTTTCTGGATAAGGGGTCCCCTCCATACTGCTGTGTTTAATGGCCACAAATGGCTGATCTTCCTGGAATTTGTCTTAGCCCTCCTCAAACCTCTTAACCCTTCAGCCTCCACAATGTCCTGTGGCAGTGAGTTCCAAAGTGCCATCATGAATATTGGAGAAAAAGAGTTTGATTTTACTTGTTAAGCTAGCGAGGTGAGGCGGGTTATGATTTGTAGCTTATACTTCAGCTTGATGAGGAGGTCGTGGCTGGTGTGGTGCAGACCGGCTGGCTAGCTAATCCACATGACTGCAGCAGCACAGTGCTGAGAGCTTACTAGCACTGTGCACAGCTGCATTTAGGGAGCCAGCCTGAAATAGCCTCTTTTCACACCGTTCCAATGTTGACAGTCTCTCACTGTAGCAACTCACCCAGCATGAGCACTTCTGCCCACTGGGCTGGGTGCAGACATACCTCTTACTTCTCACTTCTTTGAGAAAGGGATGGAACAGCAAGCCAGCCTTCCCTGTGGTCTTAATGGGGAAAAAGGTGATCAGGCTGATACTCCTGAATGAGGTGAAATTCAAATGGCTTGTGGGCAAAAATAGAAATTATGTAAGTGAGGGAGCAACTGAGAGTTGATTTCTCTTTTGAAGCCAAATTCACTAAATGGGAGGCTAGATGAGCCCTTGGCTACTTCTCAGAATCACAGAATCACAGAATCACCTAAGTTGGAAGGGACCTTTTAAGATCATCTAGTCCAACCAATGAAAAAAAACAAACAAAAAAAACACACCACAAAAACAACCCACACACACACACCACCACACCACCCAACACTAATTCTCGATGTAGAATAGAACAGGTCTCATCCATTTTTCTACCTGTTCTACCTAAGGACTATGGTAGAATAGGGTGACCTTTTTTTTAGATGCAAGCATTGCTGCAGTGATCCAGGCTGTTCCCTACGAGAGTCAACCTCTGCAATGCACTCTGCCTGGGGAAGGATGCAGCTGCTTCCCAACTCAGCTGTGCTTTCCTCAGGGGACTTGATAACATTTATGCTCTCAAGTCTTCCTGGCTTTCAGTTCGGTTCTGGATGCGGTTCAAGGTGTTGATTTTAAATGTAAAATGCTTTGCATCCTGATGGTGAACTTGCTTCTCACTGTCTGATGCTGTGGGAGCCTTTAGGAATAGCTGGAAAATGGCTGTTATTTCTGGTGAGGACCTCTTGACCAAAATTTTCACTCTTTTTTGGTCTTACCCTGAATGGCTTCTATTATGTTCCCTTTTGAATCTCATCTATTTTTCTGTGGCTTTTTTGGGGGGGACCCTGGGACTATGTCTGTGTCAGAAAATGAAACACCCCTGGGACTGTTCCCAACAGAGGGTGGTCCATGTCCATGGCATTAAGTTCTCATTCCTCCAGCACAGAGTGGTCAGTTTCTGACTGTACTTCGTAGTTTTGTTGTCTCTTGTGCCTCGCCAGGGAATACCTGGTAGGCTCCTAGATGACCTGGAGGAAAACTGTGGCAGGAATCACAATAAACAGTTCAACAGTTCAAGTGATTTAGTTCCAGTGAACAGGAACATTTCCTGGCACTGTTTAATTTACTAATGGAAATGTAGTAGGGATGATTGATTGCCAATGATTAGGGTAAGGTTTGCAGAAGAACTAACTAATGATTTTGAGGTTTTGATAAGGTTTTGCTGAAAATGCTGGTATTTCTAATTGTTGACTTGGAGACATTTGGGGAGATCTTTTGCACTAATAGACAGCTTTAGATAAGAGTAGTATGATTCCCCAGAGCAGGAACAGTGTTTCTTGGGCAGCTGCTCTGGGTGATGACAGAAGAGGTAGGAGAGGATTATTTCAGGATGCTGGTATGTCTGTGATACCCCACTGGTCACTCAGCTGCACTGCGTGGGGTCCAGCACCAGAGGAAAACTGGACCACCAAGAGCAATGGCTAGTTCGGAAGGGCTTGGGAGTCCCTGAAGCAAGGAGGAGCCAGCTGGGTCTGTGAAGAAAGGTCCAGGTAACCTGGAGGAACTATTTCTGAAAAGGCAGTGAGGTGGAACCAGACTGTGTCTCCGTAGCATAGGGCTATTTCTGAGAGCCTGAGTCAGTTAATCTAATACCTAGGCTGTTGATCAGGACTAGATTTAACTCTCCAGGATCGAAAATTCAGGAACCACATGACATATATAAAAATTAGAGATCAGGACAGACATTGTTTCAGTTTATTTCAGGCATCCATCAGGCGTTTTTGCTGTTGTTATTCTGTCATAAAGCTTACCTGGGATTTTGTGCCCCAGTAAGGGAATATTTCCAGCTCCATTCCGATTTAGAAGGGCAAAGCTGAGGGAGCTCTGGCTGTTGAAGGAATGGGGGAAGTGGTCGTTTGGATGTGCAGGTGTTTGGCAAAAGAGAGCTTTAAAGATTAAATTCCAATGGGAAATAAATAAGCAGCCCACACAACTCAATGCCTTGTGCTCCTGACAGCGATCTCTGCCTCCAGCAGTGGATTCCCAGTAGTTTCATATGCAGCAAGTTGTTATATGGTAGTAACTCCAAAGTTTCTTTAAGAAGGAAAGTTTTCCAATGCCTTAAGGGCAAGAACTGACTTGTCTTGTGAGTTTCATTAGCAGCTAGTAAATTTTGGTTCTACTATAACATAAAGTGAATTCTGGAAATTTAGAATAAAGCCTGACTTCCGTTAATCCAGATGTTAAAAAAAATATTGATTACTAAATGCCTTTTTCTTCCCTAGCCTTGTCACAGTTTGCGGTACATTCTTTGTTATAGGAAAGCCAGGATGTCTCAAGATTTCATTAATTTGAGGTCTGCTTCATAAAAATTTATGAGACCATCTTGGGATCTTGAACACTGTCATACTGAGCTTTCCTGAACACTGCTGCACCATGCATTTCAAACACACATTTGAGTTACATTTCTAAAAAATACTACAGATTCATAAATTGGGAAAAACAAAGTTATGCTGAGCATGACCTTTCTTTTGCTGGCTATAGGTCAGAAGAATAACGTTATTAGGAAGAGCTAAAAGGGGTCATTCATCTTACGTATATTGCAGTAGCTCAATATTGTAGCAGGATAAAAAGCATTTGAAAATCTCTGGACACAGCTTTAGGAGTTCCAGAGCATATTGGCAATTGAGATAATAACAATGATATTCTGTGACTGATGGCAGATTAGGGAAAATCTTGATTGAGAATTGATGGGCCCCCATTAGTTTCTTTTCTTTGTTGGGCTGCATCTGGGCCAGCCTCTGGGATTCAATTTGGCAGCTGGTTTGTGAGCCAGGAGAGTCAGATGCAGCCTTAGATTTTTAGCTCTCTGGAAGTGACATCTGGTTGAGTGTGATCTGATTTTTTGTATTTTTATTTTTTTTTTTAATTTTTATCTTTGGTTGTTTTTTGTTTGCAGTAGGGATTATAGACTTGTTGATCGCAGTGTCCTGAAGGTGTTTGGGAAATGATTTATTTTTCCTTTTCTTTTTCCTCTGCTGGGTTGGCTTACCTGGTAAGAAACTCAGGAGAAGGTCATCTCAGACCTGAGTAAATAGAAATTCCTTATGTGTTCATAGGAACATTCCCAGGTTCATAGGCCTGGGAATGTTCCTCATTCACATATGTATTTATTGTAGGCTGTATGGATCATGCAGTCCTTGATGTTACAGATTTACAAATCACATGTTGGACATACGCTTGTAACACTTAATATACTTTTTCTGAAGAAGATACCTGAGTGTTTTTCAAAGATATGGTGACAGCACTGACACATAGCCAATTCTTGAATTAGAAACTGGGGTTGTATAAAAACACACAGCACAGTTTACAAATCTCAAAAGGGAAAACTTCATTAGGCAGAATTCACATAGTCCTTTTGGAGTCTGAGCAGTGCAACTGCCACAGAGTAATGCAGCATCTTTAAGAAAGAGAAGAGTTTCATTAGAACCTCAGTTTTCTCTCTCTTTTTGGAAAGAGGCACATCCCATCTCACAATGTTAAAACTGCTTTACTTTTTAAAGAAACTAGGTTTTAATTGCAGGTCTCAGCCTGAATACACCCAGTGCTACTTAGCTTATCATATACAGAAAGAATACAGCCTGTGGGAGTAGAGCAGCAGGACTTGCAATGATTTCAAAGCTTCTCTGCACTAGAGTTAAAAACTTCGTAGGACACTTTGGGCCGTTGCCCACCAAAATTAATGTTTCACATTTCTTCTCTCACCAGCACAAATAGAACTCAAGGGGCGAGGGGGCTGTAATAGATCACTTTGTGCTAGGTTCTTGCCTGCTTGGTCTTTTATATGCTTTTTTTTTGGTGCAGAACATTTTATAGAGGAATGTGAAATTAGATAAACATCGCCTGGCACTTCAGATCTGCATGTGGAGATTTGTATTCAAATTAGTAGCAGTAGGTCAGAGACTGCTGTTTACAGCAGTGCTTGATTAGAGGGAAAGACTTTTTTTCAGAAATCATCCAACAAAATGGAGCTCTGTGGTACTGTCATCCCTTGAAGTGAGGACTCAGCCCTAATCCTTTCAGACCGAACTGACAGCAATTTACAAAATGCAGCCTTGTTAGCGTGATGCTTGCAAAGTTTTCTTCCTTTCATGTGCTCAGTAAGCTTCAGATTCTCATTTTTCTGTAACTGGCATTTGATTCTGGGGCTTCAGCTTACATCAGACACAGCCTTTCAAACGCTGTGTCTTTAGTCCCCTATTGATGACTTGTAACTATTGGACATCACTTGAAAACGTGACAGGAACCAGTCCCTCTTCTCAGCTAGATGAGATAAATGAGGCCGTGTTAATTAGCTATGGTCCATAATCTGCAGCGCTCTGTGAACGCTGCCTTTCTTCACATGCACAGAAGTGGCAGAATACAGCCCTGCCTTGAGGGCAGTTTTTGAAGCCTGGCATGGAGATTTAACCACACAGTTGCACTTCAAGCCAGTGACAATTGTGCCCCTAAGCATTCCAACCCTGCTCATTGCTCTGAAAAAAATTCTAGAAATGTCCCACTCTGCAGTGAATAACAACAGAAATGTTTGGCACTTCTGAAGCAGTTAACATCTGCTCATATATTAGTTAATTAACAGAGCAATATTAATCTTTGGAGAGCCTTATCTTTCATCAGGTGTAAAAAATAAAAGTAGATAGCACTGCTGACACAAGGATTGCTCCAGCTGCACACTGATCTTGTAATTTTAAATTAAAAATTTGTCCAGAAAGAAAGAGCTGCATTTTGAAGCCTCCCTTTGACTTCGTTCTATCTTGGCTAAGGGCCCAAGAGTGACTTGTTCACATTAGTCACACCCTGTCTGGTTTTATATAAGATTCAGTTCCTCTTGATCCCTTCTCAATTACATCGTGGGGTTAGGATTACAACCTGTTCCACATCACAGTAATGCATATATTTATGTCCCCTCAAATTGTTTAGAATTATTTAGAAATTATGGGACTTGTAAGGTAAATGCCATGAACTCCTTTACCAGTGGTACCTATTCCGTTACTAAAAATTATCTCTAACAACAGTTCTGTCAGAAAGGGACAGTGTATTGTCATCATCTTACTGACACGGAACTGAGATGCACAAGGCAAATTTCAGCTCCAGATTCAAACATATACATTCAGCTGTTGGCAAGTCTGCAAGGTATCTAAGTGCCTGTTAGTTGATGGAGATCTAGACCATAGAGAGCAGAGAGGGGTTGTCCTCACCCTAAGGTAGATACGTAGTGGCTCATCAGCAAATCACAGGATAGTTGAGGTTGAAGGAACCTCTAAAGGTCAGGTGGTCCAACCCCCCTGCTCAAGCAGGGCTATCTAGAGCCAGTTGCCCAGGACCATGTCAGATGGCTTCTGAATATCTTCAAGGATAGAGACTCCCTGGGCAACCTGTGCCAGTGCTTGGTGACTCTCACAGTAAAAACATGTTTCCTTACTTGTGAATAAGGACCTGTGTGAATCTGGGACTGACTCAGAGAAAGCATGACAGGTGACACAGGGCACGTCAGCCAGCATCTTCAACTGTGCAGCACAGCAGGAAGCAGCAAAAATAGTCTGTGAGTAGAGCACCATCATTGTTCTGGGCCAGCTCTGGAGGTTTGTTTTAGGAATTATCTTGATCAAGGACCTCTGCATCGCATGCTGTTGGGCAGGACAGATAAAGCCATAGATTGGTTTTGGCAGAGCCAAGAATTGAACTCACTTCTCCAAAAGGTCACTTTTCTTACTGCTTTAGTCAGCGCAGCATTCCATCTCTTTATTCAACTAGAAATGAAATGCAAAAAGTATAACAAAAAATATCACTGTAGATGTTAATTCTGTAATCCAAAGGTTATGTCACTTGGTTGGAGACAGAGAATAAAACATTCATAAGGCACAGGAGCCTAACTTGTGCAATTGGTACCAAATTGTTCAGTAAAACCCATGCACATAGAGCAGATTGCAAATATCACTGTATTGACATAACATGCCCACTGGGCCCAGCAATTTAAATGGCAACCAAGCTATGGAGAGCACACTGACCCAGAATTTAGAGATGGAAGTGAAAAGGGAGTCAACCGTAGCTACTAGCTACAGCTAGTAGCCAATAAAGACAAATGCTAGAGGGGCTATTTAGATAAGAGAAAAGAGAAAAGTGTATCCTTTCCTGAAACAGAGATGACTTTAATACATCAGATCTGGCAAGGCACTTTATGTTCATTAAGAAGTTTCTTGTTTTCATATAAGAGAGGAAAAACAGAAATAAGCAATAGATCTCTGAATCTTCCTGCAAAAATAAGCAGAGATATTACAGAGATTAAGGTAGTTTTAAACAAAATAAATCCCACCATTCCAGAATTCTGAAATCAGGCTGGACCTAGAAACAGATGAGAAAAATACACAGACGTGTATCTTCCTCAGTGGTTTTTGTTTCTGCATCTAGGCACAACAAAAATTCGATGTGCTAAAATAGAGAGGGAAAATGTACAGTCGAGTTATTTCCATCTGAACTGGACTCAAGCGATCCTGAAAAGTCTATTGGCAAACCTTTTCTCCATTCTGTATCCTCTTGTTGAGATAGCGCACAAAAGCACCTGGTCATTTATCTAAATAAAAAAATGAAGGTTTAACCTTTTTCCTGCTGTCGCATAATGCAGTCTCTGTGCTTGAACCTAAATTATGTTGCTACCTAAATCCAGCTAAGAAGCTGGAATTTCTGTACTAGGTACCAGTTATAAGCAAATCACTTACTGTAAACATGCTTCTGTGTGGTGTGTTGAAAGCTTTGCAAACAGGTTTTTTTCTTTTTTTTTTGTGGTGTTGGGGCAATATGAGTGAGTGAGCTCGGCAGAACATTGCTCAGTTATTTTTTCGCTTACTCTGTGATATTCCCCTGGAGCAGCAATTTATAGGTGTAGCGAGCTGAGGCTCTTGCACTGGTATTTTGGTTTTTTGTTTACTGATGATAACATACAGCTAATTTTGTTATCTGCAATACTGGACCCTATAACTGCTACAATCCGGAGGGTGATTCGTACACAGCCCATGGTTCTTTTTTTCAGTTACCGTGTTTTATGGTGCCTTGTTCTCTGAACAGCGCTAGCAGTAGCAAAAATGCCATGTAAGAACTTCTACTGTTATGGAGCCATCTCTATTTTTTCTGTACAGCTGGGCTGCTGAAGTTAGTGCTAAGGTAAGCGACTACAGATGCTTTAGGCTGTCACAAGGTCCCTTTGGTTTAATTCATTGGGAAGCTGAGTGAACCTCTGGCCTGTAACAGTAATATCTGTCCAGCAAGAGGCAAACACATGATGGACTGCATGTGATGCTCAGTGCATAACACACCTACTCCAGCTCTCTCCTTTTGTGCCATGGAACCAGGCAATTCTCCTTCAGCTCATCCCAGAGTTGCAGTCTCATCCATATCTACCCATGATTACCTCAGTAGGTCAAAGTTACATTCAAATATGTAATTCTTTTCCACCAAGGGCAACAATAGTAATGTGACCGAGTAACATCCTTAAAGTCTTGTATTTGTTGTTTAGGACCAGTGCACTTCCAGAAAAGAATGTCTTCAGGACACTAAATCACACTGAATGCATATCTAATCCCTCCCTGATGCCTCCTATTCCTTACATTGTGGAAAGTCCATTTTGCTCACTCCTGGATGACTGTCTGACTCCCCAGAACAGCTGGTAGCTTTTGAACTTCTGTCTTCTTTTGATGTTCAGTTTCTGTCTGGGTCAGAAAGAAGGATGGAGATCTATGGGGAAGGACAGAAAAGTCTGGTCTGGCCAAGTCTCACAGCCATTAAAGTAGCTTTGCTATTTTGAAGATATTAAGCTATATTTACATCTTATTTTAACAGAATATATTAATGTATTAACAGAACATATTAATTACAAGATAAAATGTTCTTTCCATGACACCAAAGAGCAGGGCCACAGGAATCTCTCCCTCTCCAAAGCCAACATGCTCCCTCCTCTCTTTCTCCCTGGCCAGACTTTCAATCCCTGAGCATGAGCTGCATCTGCTGCCGCCTCCACTTCTCCTCCCCCAGCAGGGGTGGGGAGATGCTACTGGAGCAGGCAATTCACCTGCCGTCTTGGTGGAGCAGCGGGGAGGTGCCACCACATACAGCAGAGCAAATGGGGTACCCTGGATGCTGGAATGAGTTGGACTGAGAAGACCTTTAGCTGACCCTTGTGAAGTGCAATAAAGAACATCTCTGAGTGATGGACACTTAACAGTGTACATCAAGGTGCCTGAATGTTTCCAATTTTGCCTGAAATGAAGGCTTCTGCCATATGTTCCAAAATGCTACATTGGCTCTTGATTAAGTTTGTTTGCCATTAGGTTTCCAATTGTTTTTTTTCCCCCTTTTTGTTTTGTCATTTGCAGCATGTACTTGTTTTTTTATGACCCTATTGCACATGTGCTCAAGTGTTCTGGCTTGTGCAGAGACTTTTTCTGCAATTGCGTATTCTGTGATTCTTCTTTACAGAGCTGCAAGCTCACATTAACGTCAATGAGTACCCTGACATATTTGCATTTTGTGATTTAAACATGAATGAACAGATCCTTTTACTGATGTGCTCAGAGACAGTGGTGAGGGGTGCAGTATAGCGACCTGGGTGATCCAGATTTGTTATGACATTCTTCCTAAATTATTGAATCCATCTTGCTCTATGCTAATTAGATCTCTTTGTTTGGTGATAAAACCAGACCTGGCAGAAAATGGGAACTTAATTAACTTTCACGAAACATTTAGACAATAATAGACCTATGAACAATTAGTAACCTGGATTTACAATGCACAAGTCTTACAATCTCGTTTATTTTTAAGCAGTTGTAAAATTAGTGAATAAATGAGCAATAAATGCAATATATTTGGATTTAAATAATTACATGCCGTATGTTCTGGATTTTTGCAGTTAAAAAGTAGTTTGAATTATCTTTATTATGTATTTTATGGCATAATATGAAACTAAAAACGTGTGCCATAATGAACCAAAATAGATTAAGTTATTGAGAAGCTTATATGGGATTTTATTTGATTCAATTTCATTGAATATTTTCTTTAATGATCTTGAAGAGGGAGGAAGCTGCATGACAATGAAAGTAGCACTGTTATTGAGACTAGACGATAAATGCAGATAATAAATACTACAAAGGGATCTAGACCTACTGGAAATTTGAGCAGTGGATAGCAAATTAAAATAAGCGAAGCTAAGTAGTAAATACAAAGGCCAGGAATCTGCAAGAGCAGAAACCCTGTATAAATTGAAAAGAATTCAGAACAGAAGGAGAAAAATTGCTTGATCACTGTAGAGATGGGAACCAAGAAAAGATTAAAAGGGCAATTCACCTGCCCTGCTTTGTGATGGGAAGAGATGCAGTCGAGGTTGTTGTGGTCTTATGTGTTTGTTCATGTGAAATCTATGTCAGAGTTCAGCAAGGAGCTTTACCAGGATAATGTGAGAGCTGTGCATCTTGCCTGCTGACACATTTCTGCAAACTGGTTCTGCTCAAATGCTCCAGAGGAATTGCACTTTGGTACAAGCCTTGCATAAGAGGTGTCTTGGGAGGGAGGGTAGGCATTTGTCTGAAGGTTTGAAAGGCGTGAGCTGAAAGGATCAAACAGAACACCAGCAAGACCAAATTCCAGTCTGTCAGAATCAGCTCAGTTGTTTCAAGAGCAATGTAAGGAGCAAATGAAGAAGAGATCCAAACTAAACCCTCAAATGCAAATGCTCTGTGACTTCATGTACAGACTTTGTAAGGAAAGAAACTACACACTGGACATGAACACATCACAAGTGATGGTTAAGATCTCTTCTTGATTTTCCTTCCCACCTTATAGTTCCAGGATCTCTCCAATCAAGTAGGGTTGGGTTTTATCTTTTTTTTATGCACTGTCTTCACAAGTCTAGTCCTCTTCCACCCTTCTAGTTGGCCAAGGTCAGCTCAGCAGGAAGACAAACCTGCTCTCCAGAGGAACATGGTTGAGCACACTGCTGATGAGGCACTGTAGTATATTATGTCTGGGCCTGACCTGAACCATGAATGACCATTAGCAGGGGAGAGAAACAGAAGCAAGCTCTTTTTCTACCCTGTATCAGCAGAGTGTCATTGCATATTTTTTGACTTTGGTTTCAAAATCAATGAAGTAGGACATTTCTGTCATTACTGCAATCAAGATATGGTGGTAAATGGGTATTGTTTGTTTGTATCTCCTTTTACCCATCACTCTACAGACACGGTACCATGACTGCCCAGTCTCCACATGCTGCAGTTCAGCTACAGAAGGTACCAGGCAATGCAGCTGGGGACAGCCTGAAAGCTGCTCCAAGTTCCACTGGTGCGGCAGGGATGTCTGTTTGCTGTGCACAAAAATGTGAGGTATTTGGATTCACATTCATCTTTAAAAAGCTTTCTTCAAACAGAAATGAAAAGATAATTACAACGTGATTCACAGTAGGGGTTAGCCACCTCATCTCTGGGTGGTCAGGGAGAAAAAAGGAGGGAAGAGGAGGTGCAGGTGTCAGATTTTTGGTTCCTGACCCATTACCCAGGTGTGGCAGGTACTGTGTGACCAAGCGTGAGCCATTTCGGTGCCTGCTATGGACTTGAAGTTCAAAACCAGAGAAGAGTGCTTCAGTCTGCCTTTGGCGGCTGCTTCAGGGCTGCCTTTGGTAACTGTAGGCAGCCTGTGGTTCGAGCTCAGGCAGTGGGTGTCCCCGCCGTCCCACGGCAGAGCCAGGGCCCAGTCGTGCTGGCTGAGGCACACATGCAATTGCTCATCACTCTTTTGAACCCAGATGCCAGTGTCTATTTTAGGCTCTGTGATGGTTGAATCAAATGCAACCCTTTATTTCTGTGCCTCTGACAAATCAAGGCGATTTTCTTGCTTGTCCCTAGGCTGGGGGTTGTCCTCTGCTGTTTCCCAGAGTGAGGCCTTGTACTCATTAGGAACAGTATATATAATAGTAATAAAAAGCCCAAGAGGAGAACTTGCAGCATACCCTACATAAAAGATTCTTTTACAGTATTTTATTTCATCTTGGGAGAACTGTGTCTCCCAGAAAGTAGCTCAGAGATTGACTGTGCATTAGAGCCTCATGCCCTGCTGTCATTGCACGTAAATCTAATTAAATTAAAGGTTCAGATTAACCAACACAAAGGTCTTCTCTGTAGGACTCGGTCCCACGCTTTCTGTTGTATCTCATTCCATCAATTTATTCAGTGTCATGTCTCATTACTCTGCATCACTCACTACGCTCCGAACAATGAGACACAAATCGTTCCTGCAGTGCCCTGGCACTACCACAGCTAACAGCACTTGAGGGCATCAGCAGCTCACTCCCAGGACTGTAATGGCAACCCTGCAAAAAAAATTCAGATCAGAATGGTTTGCTGGGAGTACGTGAGAGAATTTGCTAATACACTTCTCTAGGAAGGCGTTTACTGCAGGACAGAGCTAGAAGTGTGAGAGCATTGTCAAATGCTTTTTTCTCTATAATAGGCTGACTGAGCTAAAACTTTACTGCCCTGGAAAATGCAAAGTGCATTCACTTCGTGTTTTACCTTGTCTGAAAATTTGCCGTTTTGGGGAATGGACATTGAATATGTATACTTTTTAACCTAAATAATTACTGGTTATTTTCAAATAAACTCTTGGTAACCCTCCAATTTATGCTATTTTTGAGCTGGACTGAGAGGAGCTGAGCATTCCTGCTCTTTCATTAGTTTCCATGATTGCACCATCATATTTTCTGTATTCTTTCGTTGCATTTTTCGCTCACTAGTGTATTGTGGTGTCAGTTGCGTGCAAGCCTGAGCCTTCATTTCTTTAAGCAGATTTCCTGTTCTTTTAGTGAACAGTTTGTCAGTAGCTATTGTGTGCAAAGTTTATGCATACAGACAAGCTCCATAACGAGGACTTGTTTCAGTTCTTCTTATTGCCTGTGCTTTAGGAGTGCCTCTAACGATGTCTGTTGAGATGTATCTGATAAGAATGTTCTGTAATGTCACCTGTGTACATTGAGAAAGGGAGGCTAGGATGTATATTCTTAGGTGTATAGATATACATCTGGATTGCTATCCACAAACAAGAAAGAATGATCACATGTGGAAAAGCAAGCTGTGAAGAAAGTTGATAAGCTACATTCTTGCAATAAATAAATAAGCAAGTAAACAAATAATTCTGCCCTAACTGTGTCTTAATTTAAATACGAGTCAAAAATATTATGTTGTTGTTGAAACTACAACAAAATAGCACACACCAAACTATGATACATGAATAGAATGCCATAGAACATATGAAGCAAAACTTTGCTCAGTGTCATTGAGAGGTCTGTTGCAGCATTGTGTCCTCTTTCAGGTACCATTCTACAAGTCCAAGGCAGACCAGCTGGAAAGAAGTCAAGGGAGAAGTACAAAAATGCCTGAAACCTAGAACTACGGATTTGGAGGGAAAGATGAAAGAAGCAGGTTGGACAGAAGGAATTAAAGAAGTTACTGAAGTGAGACACCATAATCTTCAAATATGTAAAACAGAAATGCACAGAAGGCAGGCAAATGTTCTCCATATCCATTACAAAGATGGAGTAATTGGCTTAAATTCCAACAAGGGAGATTTAACTTAAACATTAGGCTACATTTGCTACCAATGCAGCTAGCTGAGCTCTGGGGAAGACTGCTGGGGAGCCTGGGGTTTCTTCATCACTGGAGGCTTTTCAGAACAGACAAGCATATGCCAGGCTGGCACAGATAGAGCCGATCCCGCCTTGTGCATCGTGATGAGCTAGATGACCTCCTCCAGGCTGGTTTTCTTCTGACCCTAGGAAAATTCTGGAAATGTTTGCTCCTGTCTAATGAGGACAGAAATGAAAACCCATTCTTTGGTGGTGATTTGTTTGGGATGCTTTTATTGCAAAAGCTAGCAACTTTTATTTGTACTTTCAGGTTTGTACTTTTATGGGTGAGGAAGAAAGGGAGCAAAGGTAGAGAATGGGCTATAGTTTATTTGGTTGTGTAATGTCTTAGTTACCCAGTCTAGCTATACACAGTGAAAATGTCAATACAGGTTCCAACTCTGTCATTTCTCTCAATCAGAAATTAAACTTGCTTCTGCCAGCTGAGTCCCTTCCTCTTGATTAATACAACAGCGCTGAACATCATTTTTCTTTGCTGGTCAGACCAGAAAAGTAGCTTATTGAAATTCTTCAGGGTGGTTATTTTGCAAGAAGTGCTATAGAATTGCAAATCATTGTTGCTGGTTAATGAAATACCTTTCAGCAAGTAACAATATCTTTTGGCTACCCAATATCGCTTTTGTTGCTTCATCTTATTTCCAATGATTCTTGAAAAAATTGAGTTTTTTGCAGTTCTTTTCCCTTCTGATGACTTCTTAGTACTGTCTTCTGTTGTTTGCCAAGTGCTGGGGCTGACTAAATTACTTATTGGGAATATATAATCTGACAAATATGCCAGCTTCTATTTGAAAATCATTTTGAATCAGCAGGGTTTTCTGCGAATGTGGCTGGTATTTATAAGTGGTTGCTGGATAGGACATATATAGTGGTCTGCTGGTGGCTGGTAAACCTGAACCATTCATTATTCAGAAGGTGTAACTGAGGTATTTCTGTTCCCTGATTAGAGAATTGATAGTTTTTAAAAAGGTAAATGGTGAATAACAAATGAAGAGGAATAGTTTTGTGTGCAGGAGAACCCTTCTCCATAAAGGGAAACACAACCTTCATCCTATAAGAAAAATCCCATTTCTGTGCATGTTTGCCAACGTATGTATACATTCATGCCTATAAAAGCCGTTTTGCATTCGGGTGCTGGCTGCCCTGGTCTTGAGCCAGAGGCAGTGGAGCAGGGTCTTTCTCCCCCCTTCAGATTTCCTCCTCCTCTCTCTTGGCCCCTAAGAGGCTGCTAAAGCTGATATGCAGATTGCAGGCTTTACAGCACATTATCCCCTCTCCTACCATGGGCAAACGTATCAGGGGTACCAAGAGCCTACAGAAAGTGTTCATGTTGGTTTAGGGCATGCTTCCCAGCCATTTAAAGTCATTTTCCCCAGTGTGCTCAAAACTTCTGCATGGGCTCAGCAGATGTGATGTGGGGCCTAGGGTAGGGCCACAGCCTTCAGGAGCAGCAGCTGGTCACCACTGGAACACCCTGCAGTGCCTACAGTGATGGCAAATGCTGGTGACTGCACTACTAAAGCCTGCTTTTGGTAGCTGGGGGCCTGAAAGGGATGCATCCTGCAGTTTATCTTGGCAATGCACAAGCTCAGAGCTTGCTTGAGTGATCTTTGCCAGCTTCTGTAAGAAAGCAGCCAGCAAAAATTAGATCAGCACTTGCTAGTCAAAATCCATTTGTCCACAACTAAGCACCAGTGACATCTCAGCTAAACTTTTAGAAAACTCATCCCATTGCTACACTGCACACTGGTTGTTGTTCCACTCAGCACCTATTACGTTCTGCTGGCACCTCTGCTTTCTCAGCATCTTCTAGTTTCCTAGTGCTTAGACTTTGTCTTTGATTGATCTAACCAAAAATGTGGATCTTTTAAAACTGATTTCTAACACAGTCTGCATTTCTACGCTAGCATTTGTAATATTTCCGTTACAAGCAATCATTGCCCTTTCCATCTAGGAGATGCAGGCATCTTTGTCTTTACCACAGTGCAAAAACTTCAATTTTCCTACTGTCTGCACCATTGATTTCCCACAATTTATATCCTCTAGTTGTTATAGAAAAAATGAGGCTTTCAGTTCCTTTGCATGTTTTGAGATACTGCAAGTTTTTCCAGACTTTCATGAAGGAGGACAGGGTTCCCTCATCTTTTCTAGTTTCTCTGGGTCAGCTTCCTTGCTGAAAGAAATATAATTTCTGTTTCTGAATTACTGAATGAAACTGAATTTCACTGAATTTTTAGAGTTGGAAGGGACCATATAGATCATCTAGTCCAACTCCCCTGCTGAAGCAGAATTGCTTAGAGCATGAAACTATAGACTTTACCTTTTGTTTATTATTATATTTGTTTGCATCCTGTTTTAAATTATTGAGTTATTTAATTTACTACATTTGGAATTAGCCAATATTTCTCAGCAACTTTTTGTACTGATTACACTGTTACACTCTGAACAAGCAATCGGAGCAAAGAATGCCCTGCCATCAGTGAACTGAAGGTCACTTAGGATGCTCTGCCACAGAAAATCAAATCATCCCTTGGCAAGCTTCACAAAATTTTGAGAATACTGGGAGATCATTTGGTCTTTTTTTTGTTCTAGGATTGGTGAAATGAAGAGTTGGCCATGTAGTAGCTTACACTGCCCATCAAAAAGTGCCAGCATCAGCAAAGCTGGCCGTAATTGTTAATCTTGGCTGTGTAAAAAATCCTTGATTTTTATTTTTGCAAGCCTGCATATTTTCCAGTATGACCAGAGATGACTAGTCTTTGAACAACAGCTCTTTTGCACTCCAAGTAACTTTTATGCCATTGTGCTCCACCTGAGATATCCCAGAGCAGTGGCTGGAGCTGTCCTGTCAATTGACGGATTGAATGTCTCAGACCAAAGAGGACATGGTCTCTGGTCTCCAGTCTCCATCGATCTAATTGTTGAGCTGTTTACCCATTGGGAATATCATGATTGCCTTGGTCTAATTTGGAGCTGTAGGTTGTGATACCTGATGTCCCATACCTACCTTACTCAGGGTGCAAGGATGGAGTCTCATCTTTGGAGAGAAGAGGAATACCAGACCTGATCCTCTGCAATATTCCCCTTTGATGGATTTAGCCATCCTGCACATCAGGTGCTGGCTCATGGGAGTCCCTTGGAGTCTCCTCTTCCCCCTCCGTTGCTGCTTGAGAGCTCAGGGCTGTGTTTGCCACCCCTGACTGCAGATGCCTCATATTTAGGTACGGCAAAGAAAGAGGAATGTGGCAGCACCAAAGTCCTTCTGTAGATATATCCCTTAGCACTTATGTGAGTTTAGTTAATTACTTAGTTCTTTTTTTCCCATGCAACTTAATTAAAATGTATTGTAGCTTTTATTTTTGTGTCCATGTTAATCTGTGCATGTTCAGCTTCTATTTTGCATCCATTTCCCGCAAACGCTGTAGGAAGTGTAGGCAGCTTTCTCCCAGCCACACTGAATTTCAAGTGTTTCCATATAATCTGTCACTGCTCATCAGAGCGATTCAGATTTTTTTTAAAATGTTAATTTATGGCTGTTTTCTGCAAGTGGCCTAGGTGAACCTGAATAGAAGGAAGATCTTAAATCTTGCATTTGACTCTCAGAAATAAAATTGTAATTATCAAATCGTGAAAGAAATGACAAATTACTTAAATTACTCTCACAGATGACACACTCTCAGCATAAAATAACCTGCTCTGAGGGAACTTTCAGCCTTGCTGGAACATAAGTCCCCTGGTGAATTAGGTCACCAGTACCAGAAACACATAACTAACAAGTGAAAGTAACGGAATGTAAGATGACTGTGGTTGCATACTTAGGTGTTGTCTGACTTAGTCATGAAACAAATGCCCTTGAAATCAGATGAGGATCAACACTCACCACTGGGAAATGTTGATTTTCACCCACAGGCTTGTGGTTTGTTAGATTAAAACCATGTTTTTTTTAGGAAATATAGGGGAAGAAGTTCGTGTTATGACAAAGATTTTAAGTGAGAAGGGAAAGGTGAGGTGACATCTGCAGCAGGAACATTGTGTTTATTAACTCTGCCACTCTGATTGTAATCTGTAAATACAAAACTGGGGCTGCAGTGACTAGACTGAGCTTTTTTTGTTTCACTTTTTGGTAGAAGATGTTGGTGAAAGATGCAAGAAAACAGCTCAAGTCATGGGAGTAGGCAGCTGAATATGAATGTACTGGTTTCTGTGGGTGAATAGCTGGGCTCTACTCAATACTTTCAGCTGATCACTGTTACCTGAGCTTTACAGACATGAGGCACAGTGCTGCCATTCCAGGATGATTTCTGCCTCTGGTAGGGAATTTGATTTATTTTACTACTTCTGCCAATTAAGATTTTGACTTTCATGTGCTGGGCAATCGTGTCTTCAAGTATTTCCTAGAAATGATTCTCTGCTTTGGGTTGTAAGATAATTCTTAACACTTGGGGGAATTGTAGCACTCTGTAAGCTATTAGGCTTACATTTCCCCCTATAATGGGCTAAACAATAGCCAGGAAAACAGAATCACTGTTTTCCCTTCATGCTTTTCGTTTCCTAGCTATCCAGGCTTTGCCAAGCTCAGTGCACATAGCTGTATTTAATTTAAATACAATGCAAATGCAGATGCATATAAAAGATCAGCAGAATTAATTAGGTTTGCAGTGCTGGAAGAGCCATTGGGAAGGTTCTCACCAGGCTGATACTCCCCGTCAGCATTTCCTACCTACTCTGCTGGGTCTGTAAGCTCTGGATGACATCTGACTCAAGCATCCCTTTAATTTATAGCACTGACAATTAAATGGCAGTTCTCCAGCCTCTGCCCAGGGGGATAGAGCTATAATAGGCTTTAGAGGTAAAGCGACTATATTGCAGAATGAATTTTGTATAAAACACTAATGTTAACACATTGATGCCCTTCAGCAAATATAGTTATTCAATAAGTTAAAGCTTTTTATGATATTCTCCTTGACATTTAATAGCATACTTTAATAAGCTAATGTACCTATGCAGATTTTTTTTTTGCCAGCATCTAGCAATCCAAAGTAGCTCTAATTTGAAGGTGTTACTTGCTGTGCTTGTGATAAACTAGTAATATTAATCGTTCAAAGGCTCCAAACACATTGGAGCTTTGGATACTTCTTTGGTTTCTGTAATCACTTATTTTAATGGCTGATAAACCAGAACTGAGTCAAGATTTGGTTTTAGTGATTTTACAACTGTTTTGTTGGTGCTTTGAGCAGTGGTCGCTGTTGTTTTTTATGCATCTGTAGCTTAGCTAATTCACTGGGACCAATTCACCCATTACTCTGAAAGTCTTTAAAATTTAGTAAACTGAAACAGTTTGGGGTGTGCAGAACTGTTACGTGATTCTATAGCTGATAATGGAAGAAGAAGAATGTAAGACAGAGGGATGCTCCTATCATAGGATGGCAAGATCTGCCAAGGTGCTTAACAGAAAGGGAGGCTTGGTACAAAATTTGATATATTTATTTGGGAGGAGGTTTAGAGGTGTGAAAGGAAAGCTGCAGCTGGGACCTTATTCTTTATTCCTTTATTCAGGTAAGAATGTGAGCAGATAATGGTGTCTGGTAGAAAGGTACCAAGGTACCATCCCCCTTTGGTGTGGCAGACTGCAAGCTGGAAGCAGGAAATGCTGCTGTTGCTGCCCCACGGTTCTGTGCAGGAGAGGACAGGTTTAGGTTCCCCACGTGAGCCCCACTGCCACTGTTGCATCAGGCAAGCACTACATATTACCTCACTGCTTTCTTTTAGGCTGTTTTTGCCTAGCCTAACTTTGTCAGATTGCAAGTTGCTTTTCTGAGTATAGCAGGTGGCTGGATTGCACCGCAGTGATGGAGTCTATGCTGATTTCTTTTGAAAGATAACAGGTTTAAAATGGGTACTTGTCACTTAACTCATGTAGCTCAGAAACGTTCATCACTGCATCGCTATTGTGTGTCCACAGGTGGGGTAAGCTGTCTCCAGGACGCTCTGTCCCCCAGCACTGGTGTGTTCTGTAACAGGCAATATTGATGAGATTGAATCATACATTATAATGGCTGAAGGCAAGTATCAGAAGGAAGAGAGTTAAGGATTTTTCCTTTGTGCTTTTCATGTCCTTTGATTTGGCACATATCTGACAGAAGGTCCTTGACAGGGTCAGAGGGGATACTTTTAAGACACTGAGCTATTGCAGTCTGGTTTTGTTTGCAGCTGGAATTGTCTAGTGTGTGGTCTGACTGACATTTCTTTGGCCTCTTTCGGTTTAATTCCTGCACACTTTACTTTGATCTCACTACCCTTTTCCTGCTCAAATTATAATGCATTGAACATCTCTTGTGCCAGCCTGAGCCACACCTGCATAAAACCACTGCTGTGGGAAGGGGCCAACACCTTCAATAAAAAGCTTTCCTGTTCTGGGGGTCTGAAGAGAAGTCTGCTTCATCCTGAGGTCCAGCTTTCCCCGCTAGATTTAAGCAGCAGTAACTCCTGTTTGAGCTATGCAAATGGAATCAGGACCAAATGATCTTTCCCAGCATTTATTAATTTCTGTTCTATTTTTAACTATTGATTTTTGCATGTTGCCTTTTGTCCACTCAGCACTGCCCCGCAATTAAGTCTTTCATTAAAATTTGTTGTTTTAATGCCAAAAAATGAAATATAGCTCTTCATCTAAAGTCAAACATTTTGGCAATATAACCATCATGGTCAAATTAATTCTTCCTGTTAGGGACAGCAGGAATGGGTGCCAACATCTTAAGTCTATTTCAATTTGCTTTAATTGGGTGTATAATTATCTTTCTACAACTAATCAATTCCCATACTATAATTGCAATTATCAAATAATGGAAAGAATGTTTAGAAATTTTGAAAAGCAAGATCTTGTTAAGATTTTGTTAAAGAAAAATTTCTAAACTATTTCAATTTATTTTCCTTTCACCCCAGAGGATTTTTGCTTTCTGCCGTCCTAAGTCAAAGGGCAAAATGACAAAGGCAATTGGCAAAGATAACTATCTTCAGAATGATTCATAATATCCAGGGAAAGGCACATTCTTGTCTGATTCAAACCTTTCCCCAACGTCTTTTTGTTCCGGAGTAAGTGCAGGCTTGTAGACTCTGACTGCAGCTGGCACGGCATAAGGAGGGAAAACTTGCTGACTTTATCAGCAGCGGCTAGAGGAGGAGGCGCAAAAGCCAGAGGGAAATGCCTGAGACCAGTTTCAGATAGTGTGAGGACTTGCAAACATAAGTCATCTCCATGGAGACATAAAATCTGTTGGATCAGAGGAGGACAATGTGGTACTCTTGTTCCTTGGACCATTGTGTTCGTATCCAGACAGATTTGGGCACAGATCTCAGGTTTTAATAGCCTGACCAAGAAAAACATTGACAGAGAAAACCTAAAGAGGTGGTGCTCATCTCATTGGTGTAGTAACATCCCACTCATCTGAACAGGGAAGCTCACACCTCTTGGGGCTGCTGTGGCAGAGAGGCTGAGACCAAAGACTTTGCATTCTTTACATTTGCTTCATCATCAAGACTTGTCATATGTATATTTACCTGACAACAGAGCTTCTGGGCTGTCATGTCACCCCAGGAACTTCCCAGGGATGGGTAAGACCAGCCAGGAAACAGGAGTGGTGCAGAAGATGTGGCAAAGAGTAAGACAGCAGAAGATCAGCTGGGCATTTTCACAGACCCACAGTAGAAGAGCTGCAAAGAAGAGCCAATAACTTGTTTACAGCCTCAGACTGGCTATCATGTGGCTCAGAGCTTCTACATATTCCTGGTGTGAAGTTGGGTTTGAGTAAGTCATAGTGTATCAACCCATCTACTTGTAAAATGAAGCCAACGGGCTGAACAGGAGAATGTTACAAGTATTGGCTCTGTTGCCATTGGAATATAAAGGACCCCTAGTAAAGAAAATCTCAGGTGATATGAAGTACGATAATGCTGGTGTCTTTTGTCTGATAATAATAACAACACATATCACAATCTTGCCAGCACCATCTCTATTTGACGTGAAATATTTAAGGTGTAGGCAGAGAAAAATCTTGTCCATGCAATTTGTGTCACAGCCAGCAACTCAACTCAGAGCTTCTGCCTCCGTGACTTGACCACCCTGCAATGCGTTTGTTAAAAACTAGATCCCAGTCTGCATTTTTTGTTGCTACAGAATGACATTTTTTTCCCCATTTCCCCATGAACGCTGTGCTTCCAAATGTATCCCAACAAAACAGCAATTAACATCAGCACAGACTGACTAATATATGCCAAAAATTGCCAGAAGGATAACCTGCATCCAAATGGATAGATAATAAACCTATCACCATGGTAATCCTAAGCTCAAACAAGAGTTTTCTTATTCACAGTCATGAAAACTAGAAAGAGAGTCTTAAAAGACGCGTCATCCGCATGGCAGAACGGAAAGAGAAAAGAGCAGTTAAATGAAGTTCTGTCTGCAGAGCAGAGAAGCCGGTTATCCATAACAATCTCATTGCCTGCAAGATGCAAAAGCAGGATTTGTGATGGTGTGAAATAATAACGAACAAGATGGGAGTGAAAGCAGAGCCTGGAGAAGACAAATCCTGCCATTAGACTGTGACTATGAAGTGGAACTGGAGAAAAAAAATGAATGGGAGAGAAAAAAAATCATCTGTGGCAAACAATCGCCACAAATAGCTGCAAATGCTGGAAATGAGCTTCAAAGCAATTACTGAAGTAAATTAAGTGACAGTCAACATTCATATCAATGGGCTGAGAGCTTTTCCAGAGAGGGAATGGGAGGAAAAATCCTAGAAATTAAGAAAGCTGAACTTTTTGGTTGAACACTTCCAAGTACAAGGCTCGGGTGTTTCTTCAGAGCTTTGTATCTGGATTTGACTGGATTTGGCCCCTTCCCTGGGCATCAGCCAGTTCTGCTGCTCGGTGAAGTGGTGATGCATCTGGGCTGGTGAGCTGTGCGGATGTTTCACATCTCTATCAACTCTCTTTGCAGTGGGTTTAAAACACACATGTGAAAATGCAAGAGATGCTGATGAGCAGCATGGCCTTGTGGCAGTGTGGTGCCCTGATGGCTACCTTCAAGCTCTGGTAATGGTGGAGACTCCAGCCATTTTGGCTGGCTAGTGTGCCCTCACATGTTGCCAGGTCCTTCTGCTTTCAGCACAAATTGAAACAACATGAAAATAACTATTAAAATAAATACTTCATACTTTGGGTAGACGTCTACTATATCAAGCGAATTTGGTTTCTTGATTTAAACTGTTTTGCGCCCCCATCAAAAGGTGTGCTTTAGCCCAGGCTATGGCTTGGCTTGCAACGTCGATGGGGAGGCGTGGTGGGATCTCCATCTGGCTGAGTGGTGGGGAGCAGGATCCCATTGGCAGTCAGCAGGGCTCCAGCCCTGGGACATGACATGGTCCCTTGCCTGATCATACAGAAGGAGCATCCTGGGAGGCTGCAGTCTCTATGTCTGTGCTCTGCTCACACCTTGTGACTGCCCCTTTTGCTTTGGGACACGTCCCTTTTCCCTGTGCCCAGAATTTTTTCTTCAAGTTTCCTCCTGAAGGAAAAATTGAGTTCAAAACAGCAGCCCACCTACTGAGGGATTAATTTAATCAAAACCAAGACACCAGCGCTGCACAGCCCTATGCTGTCTGCCTATTAGTTTCCTGGTGTTTACAGTGTTTGGTTTGACCTATGCTATAAATCCTAAATGGCCTGGGGGCTGCCTACCAGCAGTGCCTCTTTTCGTGCGCCGCATGTAGCAGCAGCACTCCCCGGAAGGTCCTGATACTATTAATCTCCCCTCAAGAGAAATTAAAAAGTCCTAAAGCCTTTTCTTCTCTCTAATCCTTTTGTTGTCTTTCTGTCATTCAATTCACTTTCTATGTGATTTTTGAGCTAGAGCTGTCCAGAGTTGAAAGCAGTATATAATGAAAAGATGCTCCTTTGGTTTATTTAATGGCATTAGGTTATGGAGGCCTTAGAGCATACGTGTTATTGTCACTGATGGTCAGAACTGCAAAGTGAAATAAAACAAGTCTGGCTGAAGTAATCATAATATTTTTTTCCTGGTGTTGCAGCCAGGCTATTAAAAATCTAGGAATTTCTCTTGTCTTTTATCTCATCTGATTTGAAATATGATCGAAAACAAGCTTCCAGTACTGGTAATAGTGCATAACATTTTAACAGCTGCTGTGTTTCATCATAAATCTATATATTTGGGGGAACAAGATAAGAGTCAGTGTGTGCAGTGAAATCACATAAGTACTGTTTTTTAAAAATATTGTGAGGGTTAGAGAGGTGAAATGTTCTCAGGATTAAAAAAAAAAAAGAAGCTATTGTGGTTTAAAAAAGTTACTTTGCAAAGCAGTATTTCAGTTTTGCTTTCAAGAATTTGTTGTGCAGACAATGGTAAGGAAAGTCTGGGTCCTGCCAGCAAACCAGGACCTGCTCATCCAAACCAAGCATCCATCTGTCAATGTCAGAGTCAAGGAGGCAATTGTCCAAACCCAGTGGCAGTGGTTCAGGAAAGTGAAAGGGCTAGAGACAGTTCAGCTGTAGTGAGAGGGAGCATTGGTCCCGAGTACCGGTCCCCAGCTTGGTCAGACTCAAGAGGGTTTTATTTTCCTTCTCTGGCCTTGCTGACCACAGTGGGACTACACCAGCTTTTGCCTTGCTCATCTCCCATTCTGCTGAGCATGGACAGTGATTTTTACCTGCTATGGATGTTTTATGGAAACAAAACTCTGATCCTTGTCCTTCCTGAGTCAATCAGTAGACCTTCCGTTGGTTTTGAAAGGTGTTGTGCCAAGTCTTTAGTAGCCAGTGTATGTGGTCCATACTGAGGAGATAAAACAGGATTCTTCAAATTTATTTGGTGGTGTTGTATTACCCCAAGGCATTACAGCCGAGAACCAGTCCCTTTCCAAACTGTGTTGGAGGTAAGAATATAATTACTGTTGCCTTCAGTACAGAAAAGCTTCTAAATGCTTTTCCATTTCTGGGAACAATGGTCTGTGTATCTCTCTAGGCTGATGATTAATGCATCTCCTTCTACGTCCCTGTCACTTGATTCAGTCATCTCTCTTTCCTGGAATGTATGTGCATTTAGCCGTATGCACAGGAGTACATAAAGACTGGGCAGACTTCACCTGGCGCAGACTGTAGGGGGCACCTCCAGGCTGTGTAAACACCTGAAGAGAACTTGCTCAAAACTGCTCACTTCGGGGATAAAGCTAAAGTTTTTTTTCTCTTAGAGATTTTGACTGAGGGAGGGACATATACTATCCTTGTCTGAGGAAACCTAAGACGCAAGTGGGGCTTGAGCTTTACTGTGCCTGAAAAGGTAAGGTTTTAGTGCATAAGAAAATTTATTTTCTTGATGACTGATTTTCTCAGAAAAATTCAAGGCAAAACCCATAAAATTCTCAGTATTTTGTGGATCTAATCAGGGGCAAGAAGTTTCTCACATTACTCATGTACAAATCTCATTTTGATCAGCTTTATGTTGTCTTTTTTCGCTATCTTGCTGCTGACGTCTGCTCCACGTGGACTTGCTTGGCTCTAGCAGCTTTCTTGTGTAATCTCAGAGATTTTATTTCATAGAATCATCAATGATGCTTCTGAGGTCCTAACAGAACTGTGGGACATATGCAGATGTAGACAGAAGGTCAGTACTGTTTTTTCCTGTTGTGTATCTATTGGACCTGTCCTCGGAGCAGATGTTAGTTACAGGTTTGCGTGAGGAGGTCATTTGTTGAGCTGTCAAGCCTTGTGAGCCTTTCCAGGGAATAACAACTTTATCACCATGACATTAGATGTGCCAAAAATGTTTATTAACACAATCACCTTCTGTCTGAGCAGTTATGTTTTATGAAGAGAGAGAATAAAATCTATATTTTTAGTCTTAAAGCAGCTTTATTTTATATTAATGAAAGCTGCAACCACCCCTCTCCTCTCCCACGTGGGAGATGCATCGTCTGCCTGACAATCTGCAGTGATGTTTGAGAACAAAATGGCTGCAGCCTCTGTGCTTGGGTCAAAAAGCTTGGGAACAGCCAGGTAAGTACATAGGCACCAAAAGCTTCACAGCATTCCTGGGCATCATCCAACACACAGGCAACTGACATGTGAAAACAGTGCATTTCTGTCCATGAGAGACAGGGGAAATTATACTGTTGCTGATTTTCTCTACACGAAGCAAAGTAATTGCCTGGATGAAAAAAAAAATATTTTGTGCACAATATAGTAAAGGCAATTTGCTGTGTAATTTGTAGCACAATGATCTGACTCTTACAACTGCTGTTTGTTTTACTGGGCGTCTTGTACGTATGAGAGAAACTAGAGGTATTTGAGATCTGTTATATGTAGAAAATGGCCTCTTGGGAAGACGCCCACAAAGTGAAATCTGTCTCAGAATTAAATGAAATATCTCACATGGAAAATCTGACCCTCTCACGTAAAGTGTTTCTTTCTGCTCCACTGTACTCTGTGATCTGCAGTGTCTTCAAAGGCAGTGCTCCCAGGGATGGAAACCCGCACAGCGAAGTGTTAAATAAACAAGCTTTCGAATTTTCAAACATGGCAACCTACTTTCAGCTGCTTGGCCTAGCACAGAGGAAGGAAAAGGGAGAATGCAAAATCCAGCATCCTAGAACTGCTTCTTACCTACTTTTTCTCTCTCTTCATCTGTGTACAAAGAAACTGTACTTGTCATGCAAACAGCAGAAGCCTGCAGATATCAACCAGGGCGTTTCAGCTCAAGGCAGTAGACCTTGTCATGAGCTGTCTGTTCATTAGGTGGAATTTTCTCTCTAAGGTGAATTAAGTATTGCACATAAGCACAGGCACAGTCCAGTGTCACCTAGTGCTTGTGCTGGCGTGGATGGTGTCCTGCTGGTTCTGGTGGTCACAGGGAGCACAAACTGATTTCTCTGTTGCTGTTTCAGCATCCCAAATGGAGAGGCTCACACTGATGTCCCATATTGCTCCTAAATTCACATGGCTCCTAGACTCCTAAACTCATTTTCTCTGACTTTTTTTTTCCCTTTTGCATTGCCCACAGTCAACTGTTTTTCCAGGTCACAGGTAGTGCCTGGACGATGTTGGTTTTGTGCAGGCTGCCTTGACATAATATTTTTCTTAGAAACTTCGCTGTGTTGTCACTTGTTCTCTCATAATTTCTGCTAGGTTTTTTTTTTCTTTTGGCAGACATTACCAATTGTTATTTTATCACACATTTCTGTTCCTCCAGTTTTTCTTGAGAAAGGATCTGTTACAGGAACTTTCTACCCTCAAAGAGTTGTGACTTTGTAACTTCAAGATCAAGCAGTGAAGTTTTGATGGTGCAGAAGTTTGCCTAGAATATTCACAAAAGGTTTGAGACCAGCTTCACTTATTGTCATAAGATTGCATATGTATTCAGCAAACTCTCCCTCTTCGTTTTCAAAGGAAAATATTTCATTTTTGCTCTGAGCACAATTTTCCAGTGTGTTGTTCTGTTCCACAGCAGGTCTCCTTCCTACAGCAAGTTTGCTCAAAACACTATGGAAGAAGCTTATGGAAGCATCTTTTGCTCTACTATTTCTCTCATTTCATTGCAACCTTTTACTGCTATTTTGAGAGTGATGGTGTCCTTCACATTTTCAAAGTACTGATGGAGATCACAACCTTGGTATCACTCATAATGTTTTTGCTTAGTCCTTGGAGATGTGCTGTGATTTTCGCGGGAATATGGGTATAAATCTTGACAAGCAAGTCACTGACCAACTTTTTCAGAGTTTTATAGAATCATACAATGGTTAGAGTTGGAAGGGACCTTAAAGATCATCGAGTTCCAACCCCCCTGCCATGGGCAGGGACACCTCCCACTAGACCAGGTTGCTCAAAGCCCCATCCAGCCTGGCCTGAACACTTAATACTTCTAACACTTATTACTTGAACACTTATACTTCTAAATATTTTATTAACTACACTTACAGTGAAAGTTTAATCTGATAACTACTTTTTCTGAGATGTGATTAGAAGCAGTTGTTTTGTACTAATTTGTATTTTATATTGCCTGGTTCTCCTATTTCTCCCATTTCTTGTGAGAACTGACCTGACTTGAGAATAGTTTATGGATGGCTGTAAATTGCAATTCTTAGCAAATTTGTTATTTGACACAAAACTGTCTACTCACTCTTCTGTAAATCACTTATTTGCCTCAGGTCTTGCAAAAAATCAACTCTATTAAGGCCTTCCACTTATCTGGGTCTCTGTCTGCCTCTTGTTATACAAGTCATTGTATATCACTTGCTCCAATACTTCTGTATGTTTGTAATTCCCACAGGAATGGAAAACCAGACGAGACCTTGTAAACTAAATAGTTTCCTAATTAACAAGTTGAATCTAAAACACCCCAGCATCTCAGCCTGGGGGAAGAAAGGGGAAAGAGAAATGTGCTATCCTTGAAAATGCTCTTCCTGTGTTTATCTTGAAGGCACAATTATTTGAAACTATATAAAAATACAAGAGCATAATTGTATCACAGTAGCTGGAAGGTTGCTCTGACGTATACCCCTCGCTCTCTGCTATAGTTTGAAGTGTGTCTTGCTGTACTTGTATCCCTTTCAGTCACAGCTCCTTCCCTTTTCCACTGCACTTTGTTGCTTTCTTTTCAGCCATTTAAGACCAAGTAGTATTGTCCTCTTTGCTGCTGCTGTTGCTGCTGAAGCACAGCAAGACTTTGAAACGGTCTCCATGACAATCAGAGATATGCAGCCTGGATCTTAATGGGAGTGATACATGACTGTAATCACATCCTGAGGAGCAAGGGTATGTATATGCTGGTGCTGGAGGATACGGGTTAATGACTGCTGGTCCCTCCCTCCTTTTATGACCATGCATAGTGGTATGGGAAACCCTCTTGCTCTATGCATCCACCACATCCCCTTTTTTTGGAGACATTCCCCAGGGGCGATTTTATCTGATGTAAGTTTTAGAAAGGGATAAGAAATATTGATGGATGAATGATTTTAATATCATAGAAAATGGAGCCAAAAGTGCAGTGCATAGAGATCAAAATGAAACACAGTATCTGGCTCTGAGCTTTTGAATGGCATCAAAAAGGGAATTTATTCCTGCTTTTTAACTTACTTCTTGTTACTGATGTAGTTGCATTCTGGAAACATGAGTTCCTTGTTATTATAGCAGTATGTTGTGTTTTGTTCAGATTTTCATGTAAAATGAGGTCTTAAAATACAGGATGTGCCAGATTTATGGACTTCAATCATGCATGCAGAACAAAGTATTCAAATACTATGATTTACAAAGTACTGTGGATGACAGTGGACCATTTTTTCTTGGCCTTAAGATGTTCAAATAAGGACAAAAGCTGCAGAATGAAAACGAGCATGAATTCTCTCTGATTACCAGGATGTGACTTCTATTATTTTCACATAGTCCATGCTAATGTCTTTGCCCATTGTACAAATGTGATAAAACACCTTTAGGCTGATACTGTTTTAACTATCATAAAATTCCATCTTCAAGACAAACTTCAGTCACATTAGTTTGAGATTCTCTCATTAGCAGCTTCTTTGTGTCACATTTGAGCCCACAAACATAATCAAAAAGTATCCTGAATACTGAAAGACTGGACACTTGTATGTAATTTTTTAATGGACCATGTGCAAACGGCCATCTGAAGTTAGTGAAGGTGAGAACTGTATAGCATGACATATGGTGAATAAAATTGATAATATTGGAACAGTAATGAGAGCTATGTGATGCTCATGTATCTATTAATATCTGTATCCACATACACCCCCATGTATTCTAAATATATGTACAGTAGCTCTAACTTTCAGCAAGTAAAAAGAGAATCCATAATGCAGTAGAATGGAAAGAACATGAGAATGAAAACAAAGGCAAAGCCACAATAAAACTGAAGCAATCAGGGGGAACAAAAGAAAAAAAAAGATACTTATTAAAATTCATTCTATAAAAGGAGGATTGTGAATGTAGGGAGTTATTTCCAGTGAGAAAATGTTTGAGGGAAGCTTCTTGGGTTTTCTGCAGCAACTGAGATATCTGACCCTTCATGTGTACTGTGACCATAAAGGCTGTCTCTCAAGAGAAAGGGAGTAAGATAGGATAATGTTTAAGTATTTTAGGATGAACAAAAAGCATTTTCTTCATCTTTCTTAACATGTCCTGCCACTGTTAGTCCTAACCCTTTAGAAAATTCTCCATGTTTTTTTTGACCTCGGCTCGATCTACATGCTTTGGTCACCTTTTCTGGTGTGCTAGTCCTTATGTTTACTAACTGTTGCCAAACTCTCCATAGGCTTCCTCTTCATGTATAATTTCCCTTTTTCCCCAGCACATTCTCTGATAGATTTTAATATCATTCTGAGGTTTCATCCATTTCTTTTCACCAGACACTCATTCCTTATTTCATTAAGAACACAGCTTGACCTCCAAATTCTGCATCTTTTTTCATGCTGGAAATAGGTTTAGAGAGAGTCTCAACGAGGGCTATATGAGAAATACCCAGAAAAATCTCTTGAGAGCTTGAAGTAATGCCAATGCAGAAATTGCTGTTAAGTACTGTGTTGCTATGAGGGGAATAGGTCCTGTGGAAACAGGCCCTGGTGGGAGTGAGATTTGACCTTCACATTGTAGGATACTATCTCAAACAAAGAATACCACACCTGGCTCAAAGCCAAGAGAACTGGTTGGGATCAAGGCCAGGGCAATTGGAGGAAGAGCCAGGACACCAAGAACAGAGCCCAAGGTACAACCAAAAGAGTGAGGGAAATAAGAAGACTCAGCAACCCGAGACTGGAATGGATCTCTAGCCAAGTCCAAGCTGTTAAGTCTATTATACTTATCGTGAAACTCGCCCAGAGATAAAAGTCCTCTGGGTCCCTCTCACAGATCTTTACTTGGTGACGTTTTATTCCTATTCCTGCCCCTGTTTCCATTCTTTTCTTGCTTGCTGATTGCGCCTTTTCAATGTTTGTGTCATATTCATGGTAAGTGTTCACCCTATGCATTACTAATTTAATCACTCCTTGGGAACTAACTCCTCTAGTGCTCTCATTTGTGCTGTGGTTCTTTGAACTCCCCGAACCTTGTCCTAGGCTGCATCAAAAGAAGTATGGCCAGCAGGTCAAGGGAGGTGATTCTTTACTGTGAGGGTGGTGAGACACTGGCACAGGTTGCCCAGGGAAGCTGTGGGTGCCCCATCCCTGGAGGCGTTCAAGGCTGGGTTGGATGGGGCTTTGAGCAACCTGGTCTAGTGGGAGGTGTCCCTGCCCATATCATAGGGGTTGAAACTCAATGATCTTTAAGGTCCCTTTCAGCCAAAACCATTCTGTGATTTTATGATTCTATGATCTGTGAAAATTGAACTAGAAATGAAGCCATATCCCCCACGTGTTACACTTCAGTCTTGCAGAGAGCGATTCTTGCTGCTCTGTGTTGTTGCATCTTGGCACATTCACATACAACTTACATCAACATTTCTACCACCACATTTCATAGAAGTGTGGAAGTAACTTGATGGGTTTTAATCTCTTAGTCCTTATCAAGTTTCTATCATCCAAAACCCGCCCTCTTATAGAAACCACCTTCCATGCTAATTTACCCCTTCTCTTGTGCAGATGTCCTTCACTGCATTTTTACAAGGTGATTCTTGTTTTGTTACTTTTGGCCATGTTCCTAATTACTCTAATCCCTCTGTCCTGTTTCTCTAGCCTCCGTGTTTTTCTTGTCTCTTCTCAATTTAGTGTCACCCATGAATTTCATTACTATGCTGTTCACTCGTCTTTCTAGCTCATTACTGGAAGTATTATATAAGGCAAGACCCGAGACCGATTCTTAAATATTTACCTGTCCTCCCTATAAACTGGTACGCTGCCATGTGTTTATTAGCCTTATTTGGGTCTTTCATTCTAGACCTCAGACCAAATGAGATTTTCTTTTTTTTGCACAAGCAGGTTCTGTTGAGCTTTTTCAGATTTTTTTTGGTGAAATGTAGGAAGCAACCTTCTTTTCTCATAGTCCCCAGTTTTATGTCTGTGTAGCTACTTGGCTTTGAGGGAGAGGATGATCAGACCAACTGTTCAAAAATATATGGCTGAAATCCAAGAGTATTGCATTTATTCTGTTCCATTCATCTATTAATTTGGTAATTCCATAAAAAAGTGTTACCTTTGTCAGGCAAGATCTATTCTTTATAAATCCTGTCCCTTATTGTTCATCATTGCATTATTCTCTGCAAATGAAGTGACTATTTCTTAAGACTTTTTCTATTGTTTTTGCCAGGGTTAGAAGCTAAATGTAAAGCATTGTAATTAGTAAGATCTTTCTTCTTCCTTTTATGAATGCTAAGACAGTAGCACATGTGCTTTTCTGTTCAGTGCTGAGAGAAGGGCAGATAAGGGAGTAGTTGTCTTCTTCCCTTCTTTAGGTCTTCCACGTGTGGTGTGTGATTCCAACCACATGACGCTACAGGAGATGTGGTGCAGTGTGGCCATCACTGCTGCTTCTAAATCTCAAGACTTTGCGAAATAACTTACGATGGATGTTACAGCAGCTTTCAGAGAATCCAGGAGGTAAGAGTTATATCATGTTTATCTTCTTAGCGTCTTTGATTTCAGTTTGCCATGACTAATTGATTTTTGCCAGGTGAAGTGCCAAGGGTGCCCAAAAGATGGGCTACCAGAGCATGAATGTCTAATGCCTATGTGCCTATAGCAGAAGATGTAGCTATAAGTGATTGGGATATGCTTAGAATTGCCCATAATTTCTTCCTGACACATTTGGCAGTGGTGTCCAAGTTTGAAAGGTAAATTAACCCGTGCTCCTGACATTACTTTGAATCTTATTACCACATGAGCAATAGAACTGATTTTTCAGTTCCTGTGCTACACTGTACATTTGGCCACTACCAGACATCTGCAAATACAGCCTCATTTTCAGTGTAAGATCTTAGCTCAGCCATTTAAGAAGTAAAGTAAGGTTGCCTTGAGGTAGGGAGGTGAAGGTGTCCTAGAGGCACAGTTGATCCCTGGACTGGTTTGAACTAGTATGTGCTTAAATGCATTTAGAAGAACACATTTATCGTCTCCTAAGAGAAATGTTAAAAGACCTGGAGGGCAAGTTCATCCAGAGCTACATGTCCTAGAATCCTAATCTGGGATGTTATGGACTCATCTGAGTACTCATCTGAAAAAACAAGATGTGCTTTGGAAAAGTAGGTTTAACCAAAAAGATAACTTCCAGCGTAACTCCGTTCTCCATCTGTTTTGTTGTTGTTCTTACTTGGTGGTGCTGAGTAGACCTTTCTTTTGGTGTCCACGGCTATGCAAGCTGCATCTAGGAAAGGACAAGGGCTTAGGTTTTATCAAGATTCTGTATCTGTGAATATGTCACGTTTTGTTTTGAGATTGTGGGCTCTAGGCATGACCAGACATGTTCTCTGAACCATGGATTTTCATTTACTTCACCATCCAATTGGGAAAAGCATATTGTTCTTACTGAATTATTTTTCCTTTCCAGTGTCCCACAAAACAAGAACTATAACAGCAAAAACTGCAGTTAGCTCATTGACAATCTCAGGGTGAAAGGCCACATGTAACAGTAGCTTTAGCTGGGATGGAAAAGTGATGGCTTTACTTTACATTATGAAGTGTCATCATTCAGAAGTGGATTTACATCTTGCTCAGCTGGATCCTGATGTGGGAAGGACAGGGTACACAGCTAAAGACAATGCAACAATGTTATCTAAATAGATCACGGGCTGTGAATCAAGACAGACTAGAACCTTGGCTTTCAAAAATATTAGAAAATAACATTTTTTATGTCTACGGTCTCTCAAATTACGTATGTTTATTTCTACTTATAACTATGTATATGTCTATATATATTTATCTGAATTGAATTGCTTATTAAGTTGAGTCAATACAATGTGTTGTATACCTCTGGTTCATAGTGTCTCTTTTGTCGTTCTTCAGTCAAACCCTAAATACAAGTGTGTTCACTTTTCCTGGTAAGCATACGATCAAAGGAAGATCAAAGCAAAATCTGAGTTCAGGCTGTGTAATTTTTGGCTGATCATACCCAGATAATTTCCTCTGTGTTAAAATCAATGTCAAAAGAAGTTAACTAACTGGCTATAACATTTCCTTTGCATTATCAATTGGCAGTTCAAAGGTCTCCTCCCAAAATGAGAAATAAACTCTCTTTGCTACCATAGGGCATGTTAACCAAAGGCATCCTTGCAAAATAATCTTACAGGCAGAAATAGAGAGATGTACGCAGACTCTACCTCAATCTGACCGTCTGCTTGGGAGTTTTTTCTGCCCCACTTGTGTCAGCGGACATCCAGCTAAGTGGATTGTACTGCAGGATAGGGGGAAAAGTGCAACAAGAGCAGAAGCTTCTTGCACTGCTTCTGTGCTTTTGCA
The DNA here is from genome assembly GCA_002844005.1 of Limosa lapponica baueri. Classification (NCBI taxonomy): domain Eukaryota; kingdom Metazoa; phylum Chordata; class Aves; order Charadriiformes; family Scolopacidae; genus Limosa; species Limosa lapponica. The sequence goes on along the minus strand of KZ505908.1, from coordinate 453,938 downwards.
CATAGAAGTAGTGGATCTAAAGAAGTAGTTGGATCCTAACAAAAGCTAGGAACAGGGATCAGGTCTATTGTCAGTCTCCTGCAGTCGGCAGTATGAGGTGATTCAGATGTAAGCATCATGAACTATGCAGTAGGCAGATCATATGGCCCACACATTTGGTATTATTCTAATCTCTCAAAGCTAGATTGTTTTAAGACATGACATTTAACATCCCCCCCTGCTAATGTTGTTAGCATTAACTGTTATAGCCCTGGATATACTTGTGCAAATAAAAATCTGCTTCCTCCTTTAATTTTGCAAAGTTGCTTAGAGCACAACAGATGTGAGTAATCCTAGCATCATAAAACTATATGTATTTTATAATCAGGAAGAAATGCACTTTGGTCAGCAAATATATTGAAGTTTAAGCTTCCAAAGAGGTTATAAACAACAATGCATAAACCAGGATATATTTTAACATGAGTATATAACGACAGCTTATGAAATGAACATTTGGAAGTAACTTCCAAATTATCTTCAGAAGTGGAAACAAAAGTGGTAAAAATATTTCAGGCTCCACAAATATAAACTCTTTTTCAACCAATTAAGAAAACAACTAGAGGATTGTGAGTAAATGCAGAGCATCCAGAAGTTGCTTTAAATGCAGATAACAGAGAGGACTTGTGTAGGGGTAGACCACAAAAATTCTTTAGGGAAAACCAACAGGCAGCATGGTCTCCTGACAGTATTATATTTCCCAGTAAATCACATAAAACCTCTGAAATCTAACAGAGGCCAGTGGCTAGAACAAGGATAAAACATGTTTCGTGTAAAATGACTATCAGAAAGTGGACCAGATCATTACCAGAAGAGTTAATGTTGCTCTCAGAACAAGGAAGGTGAAAATTCTGTAGCCTGGTATATGGTAAATGGTCCACACTGTAAAATTCCTGGAAATGCTAGTCTGAGCTGAGCCAGCAGTCATTCAACCATTTGTCCCTCTGGTGTAGCTAGAGATGGTGCCCAGGCTCAGCTCTGAGCAGCTGGGTCTCACACTGAGATGCCTGAAACCAAGTTCGTCTCCAGCAAGGTCAAACTTGGAGATGCCAAAGAAGTGTCTCTCTCCCTCGGTCTGCACATGGGGTATGGTCTGATTTGCATTCCCATCATGAAAAAGATCCTATTTACAGTATATACAGACTGTACTTGGGAGAAGCATGTGCAGAGAAGGGTTCCTATATAATCTGGAGCGCTCCTAACATTTCCTGAGAGAAAAATAAGGCCTCATCTACAGCAGGAAAAAACTCATAATCCAAGTACATGTGTTAATTGACACACAGTGAATACATTTTGCAATTCCATTATAGACAATCACCTGTGGATTTTTTGACATTTGTAGATAGAAAAAGAAACTAAGATGCCTGCCATGTTCCTGTCGCCTCTGCATCACAGTCAAGCATAGGCTTTGGCACTTCAGAGAGAGTGTTCATTTGCATCTTCCAGTATTCAAAGGTAAAAGATTTTACAAAGAAAACTATATGGGAACAGTATATTAAAAATAAAGCGAAACAGAGGGTTCATGCTGTCTGCCACGTGTGCTTCAAGAGGCCTGCAGCAGTTAAAATCTATGAAGATTGAAGGACTAGAAACGCATCCAGAGCCAACCAGAACTCCAAGAAGGCACTTTGGTACAGGACTTAAATTTCCCAATGGAAATAGAAGAGACAGAGTACTTTACTTACAAAGTACAGGCACTAATTGAATGTGACTGGGCCCTGCCACTTAATAAATTACCATTCATCTGCTGAGGTTTCATAAGTGTGTGTGCATGCTCTTAGCCCTTCCTGTCTGTAAGATCAAAAAATGTGTTAACTTAAACCACCTTCACAGAACTGAAGCTGTTGCGTGTTGGTGTTCAGCTCAGTGAGGGCCATGTGTACGCTCAGTAACAAGTGGTACCTTGTCAAAGTGCTATGAGCTGCTCACAGATCTCAGACTACACAGTGATAGGTGTATGAGAAGCTGAAGATGCAGAAAACTTTCACTGGGCTAAAAAAGAGTGCAGCTCTATTGATCTGACGCCAGCTGAAGATTGAGCCTACTGCACTTAGAGAACAGAGATAACTACTTTGGCTTCTCAAATGAAAGAAAGTTCAAAAGAAGTGGTAACTGCAGACCCTTTTTCTGGCTTTCATTCGAAGACTCAGGAAAGCTGGTGAGGGACAAATAGCGAACACTTGGACAGGCACAGATCAGTTAGAGATTCTTAGCACAGGCAGATGAAAGAAGTTCAGGTTTAGCCATCTTGATTAATCTCTCCCAGGTGGAGAAAGTGAGAATGGAAAAGGTTGAATGTGTGGGCAGCTTTCACAAGGACTTCTGGTCAGCTTTCAATGCCCACTGAGAGTCATCTGTAAGGGTAACAAATGAACACTGATGTTGATGTGCTCAGTTGGTTTGCTAACAGAAACCAGAGATGGTAAATGGGGCAGAGGGGTAGAGAGAGACAGTGGGATAAGAGTGACAAGTGGGAATATGTTGAGCCTGTTCTGTTTCTGCTATATATAGGAGATAGCAGTTATCTCACAGAAGGAAATGTAGAACAAGATGTGTGGATTTGGAGTTGATGTGGAACTGACAACCCGAGAAATACCATCCGTAAAGGAAGTAAGTCGAAGATGCTGAGAAATCTGCCTTATGTTTAGGATATGAGGGATGAGCAGACAGTGCAAAGAAAGACGGAAAGACCAGAATATGGTTGTGCAAACTGTGTTCATTTGCTCATTTAAAATCTTGATCTTGTTGCAGGGAAGCAGTTTGGAAACCAGAGGGGTCAGCTGGTATGTACATTGAAGAAAGAAAGCCCAAGCCCAAATAGATCATCAGAACACATTTGCAAAGAGCTAAAAAGAAGAGAAATAAATGTTCAGAGAATAAAGTAAGTTGCTGGAGTTGAAGAACAAGTGAGTGAACATCCTTGGAGTCCTTAGTCATTTATGCAGAAGTATGCCAAATGGCTTTTCTGTAGTGGCAATGGTAATTAAAAGTGCAAAAGCAGCACTGCACAGGAGGCTCAGCAGCCCCCCAGGCAGCTGGCATCAATACCTGACAAGAGGCTAAGAAAGCATTTCAGCTGGCCATGAAGTCTGAAATTGTGCAGCTAATGCTCTCAGTGCTTTCTCTTGGATATCAGCATTTCAGGACATTTTTACCTACACCAGACCATATATAAAACACCACTTATGCATTGTTCAGCTGGAAAAACAATTAATATTCCCTTGAATGCATATATGTCATTTGAATGGCTTATATGCCCCAGTATAATTTAATCTGACTCCACTGTCTTGAAATCACAGACCTTAGTCCTCTACAGCTCAAAGAATCTGAAGTGTATCCAAGGCTTCAGATACAAATTTTTCAGAGTGGAGAGATGATGACTGGAGCATGTATGAGATCCAGTGATGGACACATGACACATCCAGTCTACGCAGCCCTCCCATTCACACTGCAGGGATTTAGGCTCAGACACAGGGCCTGGAAACTCTCATGTAGACTCAGCAGTGGCACTGATAAGGAGGACAGGAGCAGTCAGGTCAGCTGCCTGCTGAAGACATTAGGAAGAAAGTGAATGAAGCTTGCAGCAAGAAGAACAATAATGACTGGGCTGTGATAATGTAAAAGGAGAGCACCAGCCTGCATAAAAAGAAGGGATGATGAACCTTGTGTAAGGCTTTTTTCATTAAATATTGACTATGCTTGTTTGGATGCTGCCCAGCCATCCTCAAATGAATGCACTCCATTGACACTGATACTTCTGTGCCTTCTTTTCTCAGACAAGGAGGGTCATGGCAAAGTGAGGCTAAGAAAAAGGAAATTTGCCATTTTCTGAGCTGAGAGGAGCAGTGCCAAGATCAATACAGCATGAAACAATCATCAGACATGGTGTAAGAGCAGTCTCTGTTGCCTTCACTGCAACCCTTCTCTGTGTCTCTGGATCTTCTCTGGAAGCAGAGGAATGATTTCCTTGTTGTTACAAGAAATACTGATCAAAGTGATTTTAATAGAGAAAAACAATAATGGCAAAGGGATTCTGAGGAGCACACGACATGAACTCCTATCTCAGGTTCAAATAAGGGAATTGATGCTCTTAACACTGTGGATTGGGGGTCTTCATATAGTCCTCACTGTCCTTCTATAGTCCTCTATAGTCCTTCTATATAGTCATATAGATTGGGGGTGTTCCTATAGTCCTCGCTGATCCACAGGCAAAAATCCTGGCAAATGTGTTTAGGACAACATCATGAGTGGCTCTTTTCCATCCACAAAAGTTATGTGTTTCTACATTTCATGTTTTACAGCAGTTCTGTCTGGGTTTATCCCATTTGCTGTCCTCAGAAAGCTCTTCCAAGATCCTGCTCCCCAGTAATGTCACTAACAAATCAGAGACATGCAGTACTTTCTGCTCAATTACGAACAGAAAAACAACCCTATCCATGCAATATCTAGCCTGTTGCTAAGACTGGTGCTGAGTAGCTCATAGGGATGTTCAGGTAAGACTACAACAGGCAGCTACAGAACAATATCTGCATAAAATACATTTCCTCCTGATCTTTGTTATTCAGTGACACATGGTCATTGCCCAATAGTATTTGGATTAATTCAGTATTTTTTTGAAGGGGACAGTTGCATCCATTTATGTGTGTTCTTTTCTACACAAATGTGAGCTTTTTCTTTTGACTCTCTCTGTCACAAAATGAAATCTTTCAGCAGGGAGAAATCTTGCAGTATCTCATGCTGTGCTTGCTGCCCGTCCTGTTCTTCCTTCCTTCTAACTCTCCTTGGGACCCTATGCAATTATTTCCTGTCACCAGCTCACTGTTCTCCATCTCTGAAATATTAAATGATGGCATGGACATGTACCTTTGTGGAGGCTGCTTTGCCAGCAAACCCACGCTTGTGAAATGAGGAGGATGCCACTCCAGCAACCCGACTATCCAGGGGCGAGCAGGGCAATGAGAGATAACATGGTAGGGCAGCTAGGTTGGTCGTAAAATATTCACAGCTTTATAGCCTCTTTTAGGTTTGGGCTGGCCTACCAATTTATGCTGGAAGTGTTGTCTTTGTTGTCTTTATACTCTGTATTTACATCACAAATGCTGCAATCCAGGGGCTGCTCTTCTTCCACTGTCTTCCTCTGTGGCCTTAACTAAATTGCTTTAACTCACTGGTTCTTTAATTGAATTATGTTCTCGTACAGTATAATGTCTCTTTAATGTTTCAGTATCATGACATTGACTTGATGGGGACTTTTAGCATCGTAACATAATTAATAATAATGAAAGATAACTAGCGTAGAAGAATGACGCTGTTTTCTTAAGGTCTTGACTTAAAATATTTTCCATTCCATAATGATCTGAGAGTTTGCCATGTTTTTGAGGAAAATAGAAATGGATTTGTAATGTCATGCACTGGAAAAGCTTTCAGAATAATGTATGCTTACACAAACACTTTTAATATCACTTCACTCTTCATGCTCCTATAGTCTGCCAGTTTTACACAAATCTAGTCCTGTCTCAATTTTTCCTACAAAACAAGCTATTAATAGAAGATGTTTTTGCTGCTCGTCTGCACTAATCATTTGTTTGCACACAAAGATTACTTACAGACTGTTCTTTTTTTTTCAGCTGATTTAATTTGTTTAAAAAGGATCTAGTTGATTATATAAAAGAAAGAGACTGTTGTACCTTTGCAGGTGCCTTTGACCTGTTTTGTAGAATGATATTGTGCTGTGGTCTTCAAAGTTCTGTAATGTGTACATTTGCTTCTCACTCTTATTTTTACTTTGGTTTCTTACATCACCTTTCTAAAGCTACTGTTTCATTTGTCTTTCAGCAAGGGAGACTTCACCTTTCCAAAGTATCTTACCCATATTTTTACTAGGTTTCTCTTTGTTGTGGTTTAGAGTCAAACCAGGACACTCTTATAATGCAATCCATTATTTTCTAAGGCTTTCAACAAGCAGAAGAATATCACTGTGCTCAGAATAGATATCAGAACTGCTCAGAAAATAATCATTGGGGTTACTATTAGACCTATACAGAGACTCTGGCAGGATAGATTTATAGTATAAGAAAATCTGTAAGGTCACCCATGTCTCAGGAATTTAGCTTTCACTAAAACACTGGACCTCTTCTCCTTGTTCACATGGTCATGATCTCCTGCTTTTCACATAAATGCATTGTTACACATATCTACAAAGAAGAGAATAAAACAAGACAAGCTGTAGCCAGTAGTCACAGTGATGAGATTATTTTGAACTGCCTTTAAAGTTTCTCATGGTAATGACTGGCAAATAGTTAGGTCTTTTTAAAAGCTTGAGTCCAACACAGTGTAATGGCAACTGTGAAACATAACGATTTCCTAAATAAGCTCTTAAAACAGAGGAGTTGCAGTCTCTCAGATATATAGAGTTCACCTGTCTTTAATTTTGAAAGCCCAAAGAATATACAAATTGTGGAAGCTCATAGTCCCCTGTTAATTATACTTTGTGTTTATATAGCAGCTCTATCTCAAAGCTCTCTCTAAACATTAAGACTCCTAGCACTTCTTTTATGTAGGTATTATTATCCCTGTCATTATCATTATCACACTTTCCATTTTTTAGGTGGTAAATGAGTAAAATCACACTGTGAGTCAGTAGCTGAATTGGGAATAGAATATTGTAGTCCTGACTTTGTCCCTTGCTTTAATTACTCACTAACATGATTGTTATTTCTGGGTTGAAGTGATACAGATTATGTTCAGTGTAAAATCTCAGCAAATAAGCAATATTCTTTTGATTTGCAAGATTTTTGTTTGTATAGCTTTCATACTAATATTTTTCAGCTGTTGGTCTGGCTTTAAGTAGCTAATAGGAGATGCTGTCATCTTCCAATTAAATATATATCAATACATTTTGTTTAATATGATACAATCTGCATAATAGACTGGAACAGCTCAAATGAAGCTTAGTCTATCAAGCAATGAAGTATTTAGGTTGTGTCCTATTCTAGTCATAGTAAAAATCATTATAGAAATCTATGGAGAAATGTACTTTTGTAAAGTAGCTGTTTTTTAAATGACAGCTGTTATTAATTAGTCTTTTTTCAAATGTGAAAATACCATATGTGATGACTAAATTAAGTTAAAGGCACTTGTCAAATTATTTTTTTTTAATTCAGAACAACTTTTGGATGAACACAAATGTGTTCAGTTGAAGCACAATGACACCTTCATGAACTAGACAGTTAACCTCATTTTCTCCTTCTCCAGAACTGTTTTAATCTGAAAAGGCAATCTAATAATTTCATTAGCTCATAGGTAGCTTAACTTCAAAACATCCCCCTACCAGCATCCCATTCCTTTGTTTCTTGGTCATCAAATGTCATAAGAGTAGAAAAAAATTATAAAATGGCATGAGGAGTTATTCAGAAGATCACAAGGTACAATTCTGTGAGAAACTGAAGATGCCCTGAGAACTGAAAACATGGTCCTTCCATAAAGGATGGTAAGACATTCTGTAAGACATCATGACTGTACACTGTAAAAAACCTATCCTCTGCCAGTGGTTTGTGTGCCTACAGGTGCAAAACTCAGTTCTTGGTGAATCACTGTAGAAATCCATACTTCCTTAGAAGACTGTCTTTCCAAGGAAACAGATGCCCCAAATAAACATACACAACCTCCTTTCCTACCTTCTATTTTCCTCAATTAGACAATAAAAAATTCTTGATGCTTTCAACAAACAAGATCACTTTCAAGGTGACGTCCCAGTGCTATGTTTTGTGGATACAGCAGTCATACACAATCTTTATACATCTGACGACTATGGAGAAAAAATCCTAGTTGTGCAATTTGACTCATTAGTTCTCTGTACTAACAAGGTTATAATTTACAACATTTGTTCTTTGCCATGTTGGCACTTTACAGACTGATCTTTAATTCATTCTTCTTTAATGACCCATCAATTTGCTCATAAACCAGACCTCTGGGGCTCCTAACCACTTTATTAGACGAGTTACAGTGTACTC
>KZ505908.1:280552-436853 GCA_002844005.1 Limosa lapponica baueri | reverse complement strand
CCCCGAAGCGGCGGCGGCTCCGCTCTGCGCGCTCACTCCGCGCTGCCGCAGCCCCCAGCGCCCGCGGCGCCCGGGCGCTCCCTCGCTGCCTCCGCCGGAGCAGGTAAGGGGGTCCGGGGCGGGCACCGGCACCGCGGGACAGGTGTCCCCCGCCCGGTTTCGGCAGCCTGTCCCCGCCGGCATGCGGGGCCGCCACTCCCTCCCCTCCCCTCCATCCCTTCTCGCCGCAACTAGTTGGGGTGAGCCACCGGGCGGTTCTGCCCGGGATGCCGAGCCAATTCGCGAAGTCGGTGTGGCGGCGCGGTGCCCCGTCCGCGTCCCACCAGCCGGACGGCAGGGAGCCGGGGCGGCTGGGAGCGCTGCCGTGGCGGGGCGCAGGGAGGAGGCTGCCGCAGCCGGCGGCGCGGTGTTTTGGGGAGGGGGGAGCTGCGCAGGGTGGGTGCCTCGGAGCGCTGATGTGTCCGGCTCCCTTTGCAGGCTGCTCTGTCACTTTAGAGCCAGCGTGAGGCTGAGCCGGCAGCATCCCGGGCATTTCCAGCCAGCGCCCGCCAGCAGCCCCGCACTGATTGAAATTTAGGCGTCTTCAGAGAGGGGAGGAAGATCCTCATCTTCCGAAGCCTCCTCAATGAGTGCCAAGCTCTCCAAGGAGTTGAGGCTGTCCCTGCCACCTTGTCTTCTGAACAGGACATCTGCCACTTTAAACACCAGCAGCACTTGCATCACGCAAGTGGGTCAACTCTTCCAATCCTTCTCATCCACCGTGGTTTTAATTGTCCTCGTCACCCTCATCTTCTGCCTGATCCTCCTCTCCCTCACCACCTTCCACATCCACAAGAGGAAGATGAAGAAACGGAAAATGCAAAAGGCTCAGGAGGAGTACGAACGGGACCACTGCACCCACAGCAGCAATAGTGGTAGCCGGCACCCCGGGACGGGGGTGCAGGTAGAGGCACCCCAAGGAAGAGACAGCCGTCTGGGAAGACCCCCCCAGGACTCGGAGATCCAGCGCTCCTCTCCCTCGGCAGCTCCGAGCTCTCAGCAAGCACAGGCTTGTTTGGACACAGCTGGTGCGGGGCTCTTGCAGACGGTGATTTTGTCATGATGGTTTGGGGGAGACCTTGCGAAGGCGCTGGTTGGTGTTTGTAAATACCTGAGTGATTATTCTAGTCCCCGAAGAAGAAAACATTGCTAATTCAAATGAACGAACAAGCCCACGATCCAAGCGCATGACAGATCACATTGCGTTTCTCATTGACTGTGCGAGGAAAAGATGCGTCTTTTTACTGGAGAAGGAGTTGCTCACAGCTACCAAATATCAAGTCATTCACCTGCAGGAGATGGTCAGGGGTGGGGGATCTCTTTTCCCTGGACATCATTTGCCCGAGGACCGGGATGGTCCCACTCTCCTGGGATTCCCACTGCACCCTGTGTCACCATCGCATGGCGTGGGGTTGGGGCGTGGGTGAGTGGCGTGGTGGGAGAGGCAGGTCTGGCGGGTGCCTTGGGACCCCCTGTCCCCTCAGAGCAAGGCAGCAGCCCACCCTGGTCTCTCTCCTTTTGTGCTAGGACCTATGTCCCTGTCCCAACTCTCTCGCTCCTTTCCAAGACTGGATATTGTTTTGTGTAGAAACAGCCACCCCTAGTTGGGCTTAATGGCAAGCGCCCTCAGGCCCCGCAGCCCCGAGCCCCCAAGCTGCAGCGCTGAGCATCCCACCATCCAGGGGGATGGAGAGAGCTGTCTGCACAGAGCGATGCCCGAGCTTTCCTCTCCCCTCAGCTCCCCTCATCTTCAAACTAACCCCCATCCCCATCCCTGTGCCACCTGAAACCCACACCCAGAACTGTGTTGTGTGGCAGGGCGAGGTGATGTGCAGTAACTTGCCCGTCCTCTCCCAGGGGAGGATGTCCTTGTACCTCCTGTTGGTCCTGAACCAAATCCAGTTCTGCACCAGGCACCCCGCACTGAACGCCTGCGTTTACAGCTTCGCCTCCCAGCAAGGAATCCTGCAGCAGTACAGAGCTGGCTTCTACTTTTTTAGGCTGATATATATTTTTAACCCTCCTAATCTAGTAGGCAGTTAGGGACAGACAACACTTAATTTTCTCCCCTTTCCCCTTTTGGGGAACAAACCATGCAGTTGTGCAAAATGTCTGCTTGTAAACCCTGGCAAATATTCATTTCGGAAGTGGCTGGTGTGGTTTCTCCCTAGCAAGCACCAGGAGGTTTTTGTGTGTGGATGGCAGGTGTGAGTGGCTGCTAATACTGTGGGTGTTGGAGGAAGCAGCATCGGGTACAGAAAATGTGGCTTTGCTTAGCGATTAAATCAATGACCATTACTTGAAGGTGCCTTAACAGAGTGCCATATCCAAACTTTGAAACATCTTGTGTGGTATCGTAGCAGAGGCAGCCCTCTACTGTGCATATTAACATCTAAAAATACAGCAAAGGAAAAGTGATCCTGAGGGATTTCTTTTTTTTTCTTTCTATCCCGGCATTCAAAGTGATCTGAGGAGATAGTAATAGCCCACAGTTTTTAATCTTTTGTATCCACTCATTCCCCCTCTGCTGTCCTCTGCCTCCCAGGGTGGCTATTCGGCTGGAAAAATCCCAGCCACAAGCACTGGGAGGTCTGAGCCCCCTTCAGCTGGGAGTCAATGCCACTAACCAATTTAAAATGGGGAAAGAGGGGTGGTAGAAGTGCTCCATGATCCTCTAATACCCCCAAAATGTGTCAGGGCAGTACTTCTGTTACCCAGTTTTATCTCTTTCCAATTTTTCCTGGTTTGATGGGAAATTGCTATTGAGTTTGGATCTGTGCCTCCAAGGTTTTACTGTATCACCCAACTCAAGGAGCTGCTCCACCAGCTGAGGTTAGTGTGGCGAGCGTACCTGCGACCGAATGGTGGTGTGCCCGTTGCAGTTTGATGGGAGCGATGGCTGACTCTCGCCGCCAGCCGGTATGATCGGATGCTAATGGCTACTTTGTTGTTGCTGGGCAAGGAAATTGGCTTTGTTTTGTTTCCCCCCTAATAAAGGATGCATGAACTTTTGTGTTTAACCTCCTTATGCAACTGCAGCACAGTATTGCACCACAGGGAATAGATTTAGGACAATGAAGAGTGTCAGAGAACAGTGATGGAGCTTCCTGATCATTGATCTCCACTAAATAGAGAGATATTACTTTCCCCTTTATTTTGTGCCTTTGAAAAAAAAAAAAAATCCAACCCCACAACAGTGTATAATTTCAAGTTTTATAAAAGCAATAAGATGTTTCAAATCACTCCAGTGCGTTTCTGGTTGATGATTCCACTTCTTTAGTGTCTGAAGTCAGATACTCTTCCTTCTGCCTTATGCACTCAAGGCATGCAATAATTCCCCAGAAGTGTACTGCTTGTCACATCTCATTGCAGTTATAAAATTGCCCTATTTTTGAAGAAAAAAAGAAGGATGGAGAGATAGATATATATATCTTTATATATATTATGAATATACAGGTATATATATTATTTATATAATCTCATGACGCTAAAAGTAGTTGCAAAAATGTAACTAGAATTAAAACATGTTATAATGTAAAACTCTATCCTCTGTTAATTAGATTTGATTTAATATTTTAATATCTCTGTATTTATGTAAATCTGTGTAAATTATGTGGTCTATAAGTAAAATTTCATACTGACTTTAATTTTCTCAGAACTGTGAGCTTCTTGTGGTGTCATTTAAGGTTTTTTTATTTCTAAAGTTAAATTATACGAAATACAAGAAGTTATAAATTCCTATTATTACACAGAAATACTGCAATAAGGTTCATGCGTTCTCCCAATAAATACACAATCCTATCTTGAAGTATTGCAAGCTTATGAGGTTTAATTGAACAGTCTCAGGAGATCTAGATGGTACAAGCAGGACACATAGGTTTTCATTTTCATGAGACAATAAGCAATCTAGGGAATAAATGTGGATTTTTAAAACAGAGTTTATGCTTGGAGGTTCTGTCAAATCAATTGCTTCAAAACCCTACAGCTACAGCTAAACTTCTGCACTTAGCATTCAGTATTAATAAGGCTGATGCTTCTTTCCCCTCCCCCCTCCTACTTAAACTAGAAAAGTGTAGGAAATTGTTCATATTTCTAAAGCATACATTTTCAGCTAACTGTGAAACTGCCCAAAGGGTTTTGAATATACATATTTTATGCAAGTATAACATCTATGTATCTGTATCCATATATTTAAATATTTTTGTGTAACCTTTTCTACAATATTTGATAGAGATGCCGGGTAAATGCTTGCACCCTTCTCATACGTAAGGAAGGATTTATACCCTGTCGATGTGGACATTCTTTTTCCTGTGAATTTGCACTGATTTCGGCAAGTTATGATGGAGACTGGGCGGCTGAGTGGTGACTGCTGGAAGCACAGCCAGCCTTTCCTCTGTTCAGGGGCACATCTCTGGCTGGATTTTCCTGGTTCTGAATGGGATGCCCATCAGCATCCTGCATGTATAAGAATAAGAAGTGCTGTGGTGCTCAACAGCTCATGGCTGGTCCAGCCGTCGTCCCGTGGGAGAAGCAGGACAGCAGTGACTTGTTTTGTAGATGCTGTTGAGAACTGAAAGCCCGCTGGGCGATGCGGTGGCAGCGCTGCGGCTGGATCAGAGAGTCAGCGATGTCTCATCCTGTACTCCCATCCTCAGAGCCTGCTGCTGGCCTGGGGCTTCTTCCAGCTCCAAATGGCATCAACAGGAGTGGCTTCCACTGACTGCCAAGGGACTTGGATCCCATCTGTAGACCACATGGAGGGTGACAGCTCTCCACATCACCACCACTGGCCCTGCTCTGCACCTGTCCCAGCAGCCTCCGTGGGGATGGAAACCACTGCATCCCACGAGGGCTGGGATGCTTCAGCCTGGTGGCACTGGGGAACCCGTGCTGCTGCTGTCAGCTCCACTTCTATGGACTGAGGCGTTTAGGTTTCTACATGGATCCTATCTGGATCATGGACAGGGAATGTAATTTCATTAAAATGTGTCATTCCAGCATTTTTTTCTGTGGGGATTTGTCTCCTGCAATTGTAGTCTCAGATAAAATTTGCAGGCTCTCCATCCAGACATGTTTTAGCTTTTGATACATCTTTCTCAGATATATATATCTGTATATACAGATATATATCTCGAAAGAAATGCTGGACAAAAAGCAAAGAACAGAAACTCCACATTATAGACAAAACTGTCCTATGACTAAAAACTGTTTTTTTATTTTTTCCTTTTGTTTTTAATTAATTTTAAAGGCTACTGTCTTTAATGTAAATAGCAAGTTACTATGTGATTAATGTTTTCCATAGCATTTCTGAATTGTTGCTATCTTGTTTCTGGAAAACTATGTCCAGTGTTATGAAGCAACTGTGCTTTTCTTCTATTGTTATGAATATGAGTGCAACTTTTATGTAGGGAGGAAAAAGAACATGATTTGACTCTACAGACAGGACTGAATTATTTTAAATCCACTTATAGGACTTGGTTGCTTTTTTTTCTTTCTAGTGGTTATTCTCTCTGCACGTTTCTATTTTTTCTATGGGTACTTGAAACCCTACATTTTAATAAGTGTAGAAAATATGAAGGGAAACACAAAAAATGAAGTAGGAAACATTCTTTTTCCTCTTTTGTGTAAATAGCAAAATTTATAATGACTTAGATACCATTTCATTACAGTTCTCATCTACATAGAAGTTGGCATGACTCATATACAAACGTTTAATAACGCTTTCATTTATGTTAAAAATTAGAACTACTTTTATCCAGGACTGACTTTCTCATCTCTTTCTGGTATCTAATGCTTTTTTTTTTCCTGAAGCCAAGTTTTCCATCTGATCACTAAATAAATTTCTAGTAGAACAGAGCCTCCTTCTGTTTTCAGTCTTTTACATGTAAGTCTCTGGTCTGAATCCAACCAAGCTCAGTAGTGTAGAAAGCGTGTTACGAACATGCGAAAACTGGCTGGTGTGTGAGCCTCGAGGAGAGAAGTGCCTGTCTGACAAGCAAAGAGGTGAAATGCCTGGCAATGGTGATGGTTAGCTTTCCCGTTTGGAGCTGTGGAAGTGAAGCCTCCCTATGCCCTGGTTGAAGGGCGACCCATTCCACCCACAGCAAAGACAAATATCGATCTCTTTCTTGACATCATTGCTCTAAAACATCATTTTCTATATGAAACTAGAGCTCATTTCTGTAAATTATATGTAATATATTTCCTATTCAAATCAAAGTAGTTTTCATTGCTTCATTGGTACTATATGTTCTCTGTGGATAACTACAAGATTTCATTTTCCAACCCTTTTAACCCAATACCTCCACAAGCATCAATTTTGTATGTTAGGAAATAAATAAATATTTGGACCAGAACACTGTCAGTAAAAATTGCCTTTATTTATATAATCCATTGTTCCACTTGGCTTTTCTTTGTTGTTTTCTTCCTTGAAATGGAGCAATATAATCTGTTCATTATTTTACTTTTCTAAAGAGGACAAAGGATTTGAAGCAAGTACTGCAAAATACACACATGCAAACAGGAAAAGATTTCTCATTGTACAGCAGAACAAAATTATATAGGTTTTGTTGGTTTCACAGCAACTCTTTGTCCTCTGTTTTTCAAACCCCCTCCAATCAAGAAAAATTTTTACCTAAAATATTCTGAAAGAACTCTCATATAACAGGCAGATTGCCTTTCTTTTATGGTTTTAGCTTTGTTTACTACACAGTCAATGACAAAGTACAGGTTAAAACTTTTCAAACATCTTGTAATCTAAAAATAATAAAGTATCCTAGGGGATTATGAGTACTGTAAATAAGGGGTAAGTATGGAAGGTTAGAAGGAGAAAATATTAGCTCTATAATACAATAAAAGCAGCATGTGCTGGAGGATGAATTCATGATTGTAAACGAGCGCCTTTACATTTTATTCCTGGCTCTGTCAGTCACACGTTGTGAGGCTCTCAGCTTCCAAGCTATTTATGTAGTAAGTGATATATAACTTATCTACTAAACAAAGACATGGAACCTGCAAATATACAGCCCTGAAATTAATAAATTAAGCATCATATACATTAAAAAAATACTGATACCATAATACAAATTGAAAGAGTCTTTATGCTAATCACCTGGCTTGGATCATTCAAGTGCTTACATTTGGCAGCAAGGTCCAAGTGGTACAATGCACAGCTGGGAGATGGATGGCTTGGCAAGATGCTTGAACAGTCACACTGAGAGGCTCAATTTAATTTCTAAGTTGAAGTGGAATACGTGTTATGAAGGAGAGCTAAGACAACTAATGTTTATTTTACCATTTCATCACTCATAACACTTTTTTTTTAGTGCAGAAAACAGCCTTGTGTGGTTTTGAGCAGAGTGCTGACTAAGGTAACAAGAATAAAGGAAAAAACCCCAATTACTGGGAGTAAATCCATCACTAATGAAATTCATGGAAAAACCTCCCTGACTTCAGTGGGGCCTTGATTATGCCCAAGATGATACCAAATCTCACTCCCTGCTGGCTGTCCGTCCTTTGCCATTTCATTAGACTTTTGATTGCTGTAGTTAGTATTTCTAAGGCATGTGGATTTCTCTTGTGTTTTGGCTCACAGTCTGTACCGAGGTCCTGTGGAGGACAGCAGGGGACCATTTGGGGGTTACCTATATGTGACACACTCATGCCCGCTTCTCTATAGCTTTCTTTGTGTCCTGCTGTTCTTTGAATCTGACTCCCCTCCAGAGATCCAGTCTGGTTAGTCTTTCCATAGGATGAGCTATGTTTGTCGAGCTTCTTTCTTCTTTCCAATGAGTAACCTCAGCCTGTCTCTGACATTAGAAAATTTCTCTCTTTAGGTCCTCAGCTGTTTTGATTTGTGCAAAGAAAACTGTAGGACTTTGCCCTCATCTTGATCCAGCATTGTCATGCATTTACCCAACCATATTGATATGGTATCAAAATCTCTGCAACAAGGCGGAAGCTTTTGAGAAAGTGCTGGACTTCAAACAGTCTGAGAAATCCCGGCACGCTTCCTGACGTGGTCCATTGGCTCTGGAACAACATCACATTTCCTGATTAAGCTGCAAGCCCTAGACTACAGGCTGAAACGGCTGATAAACCTTCATTCTGTCATGTCTAGAACACCACTGTAAGGAAAAGTGTTGGTTACTACAGAGGGAAGACTAAATGAGAGGATGTGGTGAAAGTATATATATGTAAAATCTGTGAGACAAACAAGATCAACTGAATGTGTAGTTATGGCTGACCTTCCAGTCCACATTTTCTCCTTTTAGATCAGATTATCACAATCCATTCTTTTACTTGTGGTCTTTAATGCTATTAGACATATGCGTTTACTTTGCTGCTCAACTAGAAAAGTCAGTCACTGAGCCTCTGCTTCTCTAGGAACTCCAGCTGAACTGTTTAAACTCTATTTGTTTTCATTATAGAAATACAGCTTTTATTAAACCATCCTTTTGATAGGCCTCAGCAATAGCATAGGGGAGCCTTCACTTCCAACACATGTGTTAGAGTTTGTTCAGCCTGGCAATGATGATGTGTAAAGGAGGACAGCTGTCCAGATGATCATATGGCGTCACTGCAAATGTCTATAAACAGCTTTTGATTGCATTTGAACAGAAAGCAGTAAACATGTAAACCCTGACAGAGCCATGACTTTCTACCTATCTACAGTAAAGCAAGTTCAAAACATCTCTGCTCACCACTTGAGTTATTCTGAATTTATGTACCTCTAGAACTGAGCTGACAATATGGGCCATTACCTATCTGACAGAGCTTCTCCAAAGTCAGTTCCTCCTGGGCTAAAGGGATGATGATGAACCTAGTGGAGGAGTGAAAAAGGTAGCTGCAATGTGGTGGATGGGCTTTAGCATTACTGTTTGCATAGCACTGTAGCCACACTGCAGGGATAAGGGCAGATTCCTTAGGCCAGTACGCTTGCAAGTGAGAAAACATAACAGTACCACACAACTCTTGGTATAATGTCTTTAATAAATGACAACTTCAGATATTACAGCTTCCAGAGAAACTCTTGAGATCACTGTGCTCCGATTAGGCCTCTTCTGTTTCCTTTCAGCATGTTTCTTCTAATGTTCATGAAAGCAGAATCTCAAAGTATGCCAAAATAAAGTGAGCAACAGGACACTGTAATCCATGTGAGAAAGCTGTCCTTCTGAAAGACACCAGGTTGACAAATCTTTATTTGTTCATAGCCTGGGGACTTCATCACCAGAGAGTCGTGCTTCTTCTCTGCTGATGTGCACCATTTGTTGCACTGAGGGGCCAGAAGGAGGAATTCAAATTCCCTGAGCACACAGTCCTCATTCAGCTCCTTCAGAGCTGAACTTGCAACGGCAATAGCTCTCAACAGGGAAATTGAGAGAAAACACTCACCTCCCACCAGGTAAGACATGAAAAAAAAACAACTTTTGGAAACACAAAGATCTTTCTGGGTTAGCACTGGTGATTTGGTAAGGAAAATCTCCAGCATTTACTTCACAGTAGCTTAGCTCAAATAACTTCTCAGCTTGAGAAGGTTTCTGTTTGCTTTCCTGTCTCTGTCCACTGCCAGCACTCTTCCAGACCACCTCACCTGAATTCAGTGTTAGGTCTTCAATAGCTTATTTTACTTTGAAGCAAGTGATGGTATATTTGCATGGATGTATAGTGAATAAGTTAGTGAATCACAGGTGAGCAACAACCACTGGGAGAACAATGGAGCAGCATCTGGCAGCAAGGGGAAGGATGCAGGTGCACTAAACTCTTTAGTACAGTTTTGGGAGGAAGGGTTATGAATCCCATTTAGTCTATCCAGTACTTAGTATCCATGTCGTCAACATCTGGGATAAAATAGATAGCCTGGTGTGGCTGTGGAGCTTCACCTGGCTCTTGGGTACTGTCACACCCTCCTGCCACAATGACCACAGCCACCTTCACACCCCATGGCATCTAGCTACATTAGCTTACTTTCTCTCTCTACCCTTTGAATGAGATCCTTCATGTTTCCCCAGATATCCCCCTGCTCCCCTGTATGCCCAGCCCCATACAATGTCTGCAGCTCCCACTCCTGACCTGGTTGACTTGCACATGGCATGTATGGACCTGCATGGGTGAGGGTGACTTGGTCAGTGCAAACAAGGTCCCAGTTATCTCTGCCTTCCTCCCTGTGCAGCCATCAGTGTGGGCTTCACCCCCAATCCAGCCACCCACAGATCTCATAAGGAGTCAACACCATTCAGCTCTCTGCTCTTCCATCAAACGTAGTTGAAATTAGCCAATGGATGCAAAAACTGTTGGGGGAGGACAACTGACAGGCAGTTGGGCAGCGAATGTGCCTGCACAATAATGCAGGCGTTACTGAAATAAGTTATTTTTCACATCTCATGAATTGTAAGTAAATTTCAAGACTTTTCTGATGCCTGACTCATAGTTTCAAAATGTTTGGATTTGGCAATGCTGCTCAACAATGTCTTTGAAGCCCATCTGTGCTGTTTATATGCTCTTTCTTCAACCCCCAGGCATTGTCTGTTTCCTTTGGTTTTCAAGACTGTAATCTTTTGAAGAAAGAAATTAGGGGTTTGTTTGATAATTGTGATGGTTATGTGAAGCTTGTTCAGAAGGTGAATCATAGATTTCTAAGACTAGGAGAGGATCTGGAGGCATACAGCTATAAAATTATCTACAGTCTGTCACAAACAGGATTTTAATCCAGTAATTCATGTCTCCTGCCTGGCAGGTCCAGTGGCACAGAAGCATTTATTTTTCATAGAGTTGTACTGATTTCCAGCTTGCAAGTGCTGGTGAATCCAGTTCATACTTTCATAAGTTCAGTGATTACAAAAGTAGCCTAAAAATAAAGGATTTGTCCCTTCAAGGTAATATTTTTTAACATACAGAATGAAGTTAGCATATGCAGTAGTTATTAGGACACTGTTAAAAACAGACATCTGGCAAGGAAGGTAAGCCATCTGTGAAAATACAGTTCCTATTACATGTAATAACCCAAACAATGCCTCAGTTATAAATTCACAGCACTGGGAGTGTAAACAAAACTGTGTCCTGGGGGAAAAAATATGGGAAAGTGTTACATATGCAACCGTGTACCTACTTGGAAGGTGTCAGTTGAAATAAATGAGATGTTTGTGGTCACTGGAATTTTGCCTCACAAAATAAACTATTTTTATAGGTTTTCTCTTCCCTCCCTTCATTGTTTCCCCCTTATTCCAATGTCTTTTTACGAAAAAAAAAGTCTTGTGCTGAACTTCTGAATATTTCTCTGTGCTTCACTAAAATCAAAGCAGGCTGAGCTTTTTTTGACCTGAAACTGCATTGAATGGATCAAGGACTGGACTGAAAACCTACTGAAGTTAATGGGAAGGTTACATCTATTCCAACGGGATTTGGATTATATCAGAAATATTCCTGATGCATATCTTGTAGTTTTTAGGGTCTAGCATGCAACAGCCCTGGCATATTTTGCAAGTTCTAATTGCTTTTTACAGTTAAGTATCTGGAAACTAATTTGTCTGTAGATTGTACAAATTTATTTTCCAAAGCAGACTTAAGGACATAGAATTGTCTCATTAGATTCCTTAAGATTAGAATTAAGCCTGCTATTTTATTACACTTCTTAGGCTAAAGTTACAGGGATCTGTAACTGTAGAGGAGAAACAAATAACATGCGTTAATATAACCTCCTAAAGTTATACACAATTTAATTTTGTTTAAGAGTAGCCAAGTTTCTTCTCATTGTTCCTACTAAGAACAGTGGAGTGGTTGTGATGCTAGCAATTCCAAGTTTTTTTTCATGGATTTACAGGCTTTTGCAAAAAAAAACCATTGAGCTGTAGGACTTTGTTGCAAATGAATTTCCCCTCCTTCCTTGCCTCTGAAGACAAAGTCACCTTGGTCTTGGTGACCAGGGAGAGGCCCAGAAGCAGCCAGTTTGAAGGCCTGTGTAAAAAGCACAATGCGGAAACTCAGGATTCTCCAGGCTGACTGGATGTGGGATTTTGGACTTGAATTGGTCTCCTGAGAGCCAAGACACTTCTGTTGGTCCTGGTGCAGCTGGAAAAAATTCAACAGTCTTGTGCTTTCGAAGATGACTGCAGTTGAAAGTCCCTTAGTGGGCTGCATACAAAGTCAGAAGCCACGTATGGTCCGCAGCTTTTTGCATTTATATAAATATATATATACACACAAAAAATAGATGTGTATGATATATATATATGTGTATGCATATATGTCACCCATATACAGATATATATATGTATAAATTCTCACACACAGATTTTGGTCTGATGACTCCTACTGAAGCCCAAGACTCAACTTTCAAGTTAATGAGGTTTTCAGAAAAGTTTGAGGTTATTCGTTCTTTTCCAGCTGCTTTCACCTGTGTTTTCAAAAAAAGAATCACCAGTTATTGAAACTTCTGGTTATTTATAAAAGTATAAGCAAATGGCATCAAAACCATTCTCTTCCTGTATAAACTGAGAAGTAACCTTCATTTTGGGCTGTCTTAAGAGAAAGATAATAGCATTTATGCTTATCAATGAATATTTCCTAGGGTATCCAGATAGAAACAAGGCAATGTGCCAAAGCAAGCTGGCATTTTTCTTTTAATTGATAAATAATTCAGAAAACAGCCACAGGATAGTGCAGGAAACATGCCTTGTAGTGAGAACCTGAAAAACTCAGTCTGTTCTGCTTACCCAAGAAAAAGCTGAAAGGTGATTTGAGCACAGTCCTACATGGGAAAAATATTTTTCATGGGGAGTAATTGGTTAGAAAAGAATAAAATATCCTTATGTGACACAAAATGCAGAAGCTGATGCTGTATAACAGAGTCTATTTTTGACAGTAGAGATAATGAATTGGGCTCTGGTAGATTCTTATCATTTGAACTGTTTAAATCCACATGTTATTCTAAAATGTCATTACTTCTAAAGAAGTTACAAGGTTGATGCAAAGATTTTTGGTTAATGACATTCCTCAGATGGATTTCTACAGGAGATTGGACAAGATGATTATATCCCTTTCCTTTAGCCTTCGATCTATTGATCCGCAAGATACATTTTTCATCATAAAATAGACTTTTTGTATAAAGGACAACTTTTTTTTTTTTTTTCCCAGAAAATTGCACAGAAACTGACAATTAAAAAAAGAAAGATTTTCCACATTTTTATGTCACACGTATTTTTGTTAAAAAGCTAGCATTTCCCAGAGGTGAAGGTTTCTCTTTGCTTTCTCCTAGCATACCTTCACTACTGCATGACACATTCAACTGATAGAGGACTTTCAGTATGCTTGACAAACACTGTTAGGTGCATAATGGTAAAGGCTGCCTCAAACAATTGTAGAATCATAGAATAGTTTGGGTTGGAAGGGACCTATAAAGGTCATCTAGTCCACCCTTCTGCAATAAGCAGGGACATCTTCAACTAGATCAGGTTGCTCACAGCCCCATCTAACCTGACCTTGCAAGTGTGCATTGCCAGCTCGTGTCCAGCTTTTCATCCACCGGTATGCCCGAGTCCTTCTAGGCAGGGCTGATCTCAATCCCTTCATCCCCCAGGCTGTATTGATACAGGGACTTGCCCTGACCCAGGTGCAGGACTCTGCACTTGCCTTGTTGAACATCATGAGGTTCACATGGGCCCACTTCTCAAACTTGTCCACGTCCCTCTGGATGGCATCCTGTCCCTCAGGTGTGTCAGCTGCACTGCTCAGGTTGGTGCTGTCCACAAACTTGCTGAGGGTGCGCTCAGTCCCACTGTCTATGTCACTGATGAAAATATTGAATGGTACTGGTCCCAGTATGGGTCCCTGAGGGACACCGCTTGTCACCCATCTCCATCTGGTCATTGAGCCATTAACCACTACCCTCTAGATGTGACCATCCAACCACCTACTCATCCACCAAACAGTACATCCATCAAATCCATACATCTACAATTTAGAGAGAAGGATGTTGTGTGGGACTGTGTCAAAAGTAATATAGAAATCCAGACAGACAACATCCATAGCTCTTCCATTGTCCACTGATGTCATCACATCATAAGGCTGTCTGTTACCTGGCTTAAGAAGTTATTCTCAATGCATTCCAGGAGTCTCCTGGATTTCCTACAGCTTGCCATGCTACTTTTCCAGCAGATGTTGGGGTGGCTGAAGTCCCCCAGCAGGAAGATAGCTTGCGAGTGGGATGCCTCCTGTAGCTGGAATAAGAAGTCTTCATCAATAGGCCGGCCTGGATCAGGCATCCTGTAGTAGACACCAACCACAAGGTTCCCTGTGTTGCCTTAGTCTCTAATTCTTACCCATAAGCTTTCAACCTGCTCGTGGCTGTTCTTCAGAGACAGCTCTTCACACTCTCCATTTCTTCATGTAGAGGGCAATGCCTCTGCCCCTCCTTCCTCACCTGCCCCTTCTGAACAGCTTGTAGCCATAAATAGCCACACTCCAGTCATGGGATCCATACCATGCAGTTTCAGTAATGGTGACTAAGTTGTAGCTTTCTAGCAGCATGGTGGCTTCCGGCTCCTCCTGTTGCTCATGCTGCATGCACTGGTGTCACCTTCTTAGAGGAACACCCCTTACTTCCTTTGAGGTATTTCACTGGTGTTTGTTTCCCTCTTGGCTCCTAATACCTCAGGAGTGCCTGACTCATCTCCATAAGACTTCAGGTGTGCTGCAGTGCAATCAGCACATCTCAGAGCAACAGGCTGTGGGCCCTCACTAGCACCTTGTCCCTCTAACCTTGGCATATCCTCCCACAGCTTGTCACTGGCAAGCCTGATATTATCCCCCTCCCCATTCAAGCCTAGTTTAAAGCTCTGTCAATAAGCCCTGCTGACTTGTGAGCAAAATGTGCCAGTCTTTGCTCCTAGATACTTCTTTTCAAAAGATTAACTGAAAGGTTAAAAAATGTGTAAAGAAGGTAGTTTGGGCAGAGAGAATATCACTGGATTAACTCAGGGTTTTCAACTATTGTCATGGTTTGGGCTGGACTTGCTACTGAAATTAAGGTTGGTCATAAGCTCAAAATATTGTAGGATTCACAAACGACCTTTCTATAGATCAAAGACCAAACTTTAGAGTTTACTGCGTAGGAACAGGATATTAGCCCTCTAAAAAGTTAGATTCCTCTAATGGCACTCTCTGTGCGCTCTTGGAAATCTCCCAGAGCAGCAAGCTGTATACGTATACAGCCAGGCCTGAAGTTTGTGTGCAAAGGTGTTGCCATGGTTGTTTGGGCCCAAGGAGCCTATGCTCTTCCTTTGCATGATGTTTGTTTTACAGAGAGAAAAAGGTATTACCCAAAACAATACTGGAAGAAAATGGCCACCTGTCCTATAAAAGTGGACTTGTTAATATGAATAGATTAATGGGAACTAAATTGAGTAGTCTGAAGACAGGCATTAAGTGCTCTCAAGATTATTGCTGTATCAACTAACCTCATGGATGGATGTAGGACGGCTTCTTAATTCCTGAGTGGTGCAAGTCAGATTCAAAGAGCTAAAGCACTGCACATGCTGGAAGAAAAGAAGTTACTAAAAGACTCAAAGCCTTTCTGCAGTGGGGGTGTGGTGATAAGTGGAAAGGAAACTATGGATTGAAGAATGGAAGCAACAATGACTGGGAAATAACTTCCAGGCTTTGCTTTTCCTGCTGATCCCTCTGACCCACTGGTAGTGTCTCATGGCTGTGGGCAGAAGGAGCTGCAAACTCTGGGTACCTGGGAAACAGCACATCAACTTGATTTGTAATGCACGTCCAGGGTTAAGCAGCAGCTTGGTGTGGGAACTTAGATATGCCTTTGGGACCATTGCCTACTTTAGCCACATGAACCCTTTGTTGGATGTAGCCCAGATAATACAGTAGGGGGCAAGACCCAAAAGTTGCAGTGCCCAGGTCTTTTATTGGATCTAGCTTTAAACATCTCCCCAGTGTTTGATCTAGTGAAAACCTTCTCCACCCCCACCCAATTCTATATTACAGTGGGTACACTTATTAAAAGCGCGGCTTATATCCTTGTATAACCTCATATCCTAGCTCAGATTGCCTTGCAAAACAGATGTATTCACTCCCCACGGTTTTGTCTTGCTCTGCTTCCTTTTTAGATTCAAATCTATAACAAGTTTATAATGATGTAGTTAGCTATCTGTATAATTTAAACTATAAGCTCCTTGGGGTAGTGACTTTGTTCACATGTACCAGGCACACCAATAGTGCTGTATAAACACAGAGGATATGCCACTAATTAATAATAACTCCATTCAGCTCCGAGGGTGACTTATACAAGTGAGGGTATTTTAATGCGAACTGTTTGCTCTGAGGACTGTCTTCTATGTAATGCAAAGTGAGAAGATCATTCTAAGTATATGGAATTGTTTGTGACATTAATTCAGTCCCAGATGTGTTGAATTGTTCCAATATGCTAGGCTGAGAAGCCGAAGCCATTGAAAATGAATATGGTGGGTTGTTAATGTGCTTGATTATAAAGAAATTAGAACACTTGTTGAAATGTTGTCAGCTGAGTTTAATTTCCAGTGGATTTATTGAGCATGAAAAACATGGATGAGGTCATATTGTCCTGGATTTTGCTTTTCCAGCAGCATTGTATTTTCACTACAATGTTGACACTACAGGTGATATTTTTTGCTCACTGTAAACAGCAAAACATTTGTAAATGTCATTGTCCATGGGACAGTGATGTGCTCTTTTAAAGGTTCTTTTTTATAATGAGAGTGACCTCAATTTCTGTCACTGCTTATAAATGACACAGCTCACAAGCTGCCCATTCTGCTGCAGTTGTCAGCAGTGGCAAAGCTATCTGTACGCGGATGTAGAAGCTCGTGGTGTGTTGCCCTCCAAAGCACAAAGTAATGGTGACATTCATCTGTAAATCCCTTAATTAATGCAAAAAACATTGCACATTTTAGTGTGAACTGGAGGCAGGTGAAGCCTCCGGTCAGTTCACTTGGCTGCTGCAGTTTGTAGCTGCTCTGTGGAAACCAGCTGCCAGCACACCTGGTATCGTACAAGGACACCCATTTGTATGAGTGAAGAAGTTGTTCAGATCTTCTGCTTCAGGCCAGTTTGGGCTTACAGATCTCTCATTTATCTCTGAGACTCCCCTACCAATAAGTCATCTGCACCCATTATTGACCTGATCTTGAATCGGCTACAGAGGACTAGCACCATCGAGCCCTTGAGCTCTGGTTACCGTTGTGTTCAGCCTCATGTTCTTGTATCGGTCATCTGGCAGAATGGTAAGATGCGTAAGAATTGGTGCTATAAAAGCTATTTGGGCTGGGTGAGATTTCCCAAACTATTTAGTTGTAAATACTAAGAAGGGTTTAAAGCCAGGTAAAATCAAGTATTTAACCCAAATAGGAATCCTTAGGGATTTAAGAGGCTGATGACTGACTGTTCCTGAGACCCACAAACATGGGCTTCTCCTCAGATGTTGGAGGGATATTGGAAGAGATCCATCAGCCTTGGATGTTGGAAGAGAATCTTCAGACGTTGTAGAGCTGAGTTCATATCCTTCCTCAGTCCATTGTAATTTTAACCCTTCAGACAGGAAAATAACTCTCATGCTTAAAAGTCTGCTGTCATGGGTCTTTCTCATCTGTTTTTGACTGATTATTTTTTATTTTACCTGGACTGATTTAATATTTTCTGACCTGGAATGGAAATTCAAGCAGAGTATTTTATTGTTTGCATAAGAGTCCTATTCTCTTTTTAGTGCTACTCCTTCTGAGAGATAATGGATTATGTTAGGTAGAATACAGGGGACTTTACCTACCTGTATGGAAGTGAAGCACTGGATAGAGTGGCCGTTGGAAACATTAGGTGGACATGACAGGTATTAGTGCAGCTCCTGAAAGGCAGATACAATATAAAAACATGAGGGAAGCTATCAGGTTTGGGAGAGGTTGCTGAAAGTATTCTTCTGATATAGTGGTTCTCGAGTTATCCAGGGGATCTGAAACAAGCCTAATGGGCTCTGTGTTTGGAATATGTTACTGCTATATTAATCCATTTTAGGGCTTCTAATGCTTATTCACACTCTATAAAGACCACTGTGTTTCTCCTTTCATGAATATTTGTCTATTTTTTGGTCTTTTTTGTCTCTCTCTGATGTATTTGACATTGATCATAACTATAAACAGGATTTAACACCAAGGGGAACTACCCTCCTGTGGCGTAATTTAAGGTATGCTGTGTCCCGCACTCGTGAGTAAACTGATTACCAGATTGGGGTTAGAGAGGAGTTTTTATCTAGGTGAGACCATCAGGTTGTCAGAATTGTCCTTGCCCTATTCTGTATAGCTGTTAAAACCTGGCTGGCAGTTTTATCTAACCGCTTTTAAGTGTTTTTTTTTTCCATTATTCTAGCTCACTGGTGATATACTTACTCTCCTGTGTAACTGCAGCTTAAGACTGATTGAAGATGACAGAGAGTATTCTGTGGCCTGTGGCATGGGGAGAAATTTGGTACCCCCTTTTAACCTGGATAATTACAGTGTGGCCATCTGTGGTTGCAGGGAAAGGGACTCAATGAGTCAGTCCAGTATTCTTTTTTACTCTGATGCAGAAATATGAATTCAAGTTCTTTAATTTACAAAAGGATATGGTGGTGATTGTCTCCTTTGCCAGCTGAATGCCTGTGAGGTGAAATCGATGTGTAAAGAGTGCAACTGAGTAGGTATAGAAGGATGCCTCAACCTACTGGGCTTGCGAAATAAAAGTCCTGCCAGATAACTTCATCTCAACTTGGATGGTTCAGTGCATGCCCTATGGGAGATGCTAAGGGACATTTGTACCACCTAATCCCACACCACTGCACTAAGAGGAAAATGTTTCATTGAATCCAATCAAAAAGATGTGATTTGGGCAGCCTGTTACTCCTTTTCGTCTTTGCCATCTGCCCAGTCTTACAAAGACAGACCAGGCAGTCTCAATGAGAGGAAAGTACAGTGCCTACCTCAAGAGACTGAGAAAGATGGTGGAGCTACTGGAGTATTTTGAAAGGAAATAGATGAGGATCATGTCTATCTTCTCCTGCTTCCCTCCCAAACCAAGCTCATGGATTGTTGGGGCTGGAGCCTCACCTTTTTCCATGGCCAATCTAATACCCCTGTAAAACTTCAGCACTTGAAGAAAGACATGTCACTGGTCTAAGATTCACTTTGTCCCTCCAGGGCAGTAGGCAGGACACTTTGTTGATCCTAGGTGGGCAGAATAGCTCCTTGAGGGAGGAGTAAAGTCTGTATGGTTGTTTTAGTACGTGTCAATGCTGTAAAAACTTGGTTACCTCAGGAGAGAAAGCTTGTGCCCTTCTCTCTTTTATTGTTTCTTTTGTTCCTTGCCGCTTCACTTGGTTGTGCAATTTCTGATTGGGGCAAATATAAGAAAAATAGTATAATTCCCATTTCAGAGAACACCTTTCTCTTTTCACAGGTAAAACTTCAACTTCATTCCTTGAGTTGGGTCTGCATTGCATGCAAGAGTCCTTGGACAAACTTCAGACCATGTGGCAAATCTCCCACCGTTACATCTCCTCAAGGGAGAGGGAGAGAGGTCAAGGCAGTCACAGTGGAGACAGGGAAGGGAAGAGATGGAGGTGGAATGAACAAATGACCGACAAACTTATTCTCACAAACACGTTGTAATTAAGAGCAGAAGCTGATGCAATAATAACAGTTTCTTATGTAATGATAAATATTGCTATTTTACTATTTTGATGACATTTTTTTCTGTTTCACTGAACGCTGAGCAGAAAGCTTCTTACAAATGAGCTCTTAAGTGCATCATGTAAAATTTGAGCATGCCAGAATAATTTTCTCCTTTCAAAAGATCCAATGTACTGAGGCTTTTTCTTCCTAACTGCCCATGCAGTGCCTCAGATTTCTTATTAGAGCAGTTAGGCATATAGAATATTAATAAGAAATATCATGCTTTTCTATTAAATTAAACCAACAGTTTAAAATTCAAATACTTTGTATTATCTTCTTTTTTTGAATTGTGGATTGCTAATGGAGGAAACACAAATTCAAGGTGATTTTTATATCATTTTTACAGGAAAACTAATGCTAAAGGACAAGAAATTGAATCACTACATTTCAGTACAGTGTTAATGCAGATACTCTCCTGCATGATCATAAAGTGAGCATATTTATGATGACAAGCTGTAAGATTATGGCACTGTAAGTGCCAAATTTAAAATCTGAATGATAAACAAAGGAACCTGTTTTAGGCATTTTTTTAAAAACTATTTAAAAAAGACAACTGTAATGAGGGCAACATTTATAGATCTGTTCCTTATGCATAGATTGTTCATGTGTGATAGAGGCTTATAACCACGGAATAACAGAAAATAGACCTTGAAGAAATATCATCAGGTCATCAAGACCACCCCTCCTTCTCCTGCTGTACCATAACAAGGGACTTATCTTTCATTGGTGAGCAGTTCATTAATCGCTGGTCACATATCATCATGGTCATTCTAATATCACGCATAAATCCTTCAATAATTAACATGAGTAAACTGCAGGACTTTATAAAGTTTGAAGTGTATTTTTATGTGCCTTTTTCAAGGACAACGCAACAGACCCTATTTGCAAGTGGCACTCAGCTTTGACAGAAATGTCCCTAGGGAACAGAAACCAATTTGAGAGGTAAAGTGTTATAGGTTCTTGTCAAAGCTGGTCAACACAGCAATAAGACTTTCCTATTGTAGTTCTGAGGTCACTGCAGCTTCCTGCCAGCCTGGGGGTGTTTGAAAAGGGGAAGGGAAGGGAAGGGAAGGGAAACTGGTGGCATCGTCTTGACCTTGTAGATAATAAGAGGTGGGGATTCAAGTTTGGGAGGCAGACCTGAAGTCTCCACAGCTATTTACACTAAGACTGTACAGATTTCAGGAGACTGCAAATTAGATTTGTGTTCCTTTAAAGGGTAATGCTTGAGGTGTAAAGGCTGTTCATGTAAATGGAATTTCTCTGGTCAGGTGTGATGCCTCAGTCTGTACATGACACACGCAAAATGCGTGTGTCGTTTCTTAACCACATGTCCCATGCTAGGCTCTAAAAGTGTTGAGTCTGAAGACTTACTAGAGCCATTCTTCACAGATCACTCATTTCTTGACTTTTTCTCTGCAGATCAGTGGGTTTTGATCACTTCCTGATCATACTGCATAGGTTCCATTGGGCCTATATGAGATGCTGTGCAATAAAAGCCCCTAATCCTCTACCGTACCTTTACCTGAAGCTTCCCCTGCCTCCAGGCCATGGAGAGATTTCAATCCTGAGTTCTCTTTAACTCTTACTCTGTTACTACCAAGAAGTTTCCCAACCTGCCTTCTCTGCCTTCATCCTCTAGGGGAAGAGCCTTGGGAAAGGGCAGTTCTTCTGAAGAGCCCTGGTCCTCAAGGCATGGATTCTACTCTTGTCATGTCTAGTTATTGTATAAAAACACAGTCCTTGTAGCAGGAAGTTCATAATCCAGGCAGACAGAAGAAGAGGTATATACAGAGGGTGTGTGTGTGTGTGGAACTGGGAAGTCATCTGTCCAAGGTCCCACAAATGATCAGTGCTAGAAGTGGGAATAAAAGAATAATATCCTGGGCTCTCTGTCCCAGTGTGCAGGTGACGCTAACTACCTGCCAAGGCTTTTGCAGATGACTGAACATCAAGTACATCTTAAAATGGACTTTTCCACCTGAAAATAGTTTACCATTCTCCTCGGGATCTTATACTTCTCCCAACACAGTCTTTTCCTTTTTATCACCAAGTTGCAAGATCTAGTCTACCTAACCTAAGCACATAAAAACAACAGCACGATGCCTAAAAAGAGTAAAAAGAGTAACTGGAGACATCAGTGCCTCCTCCCTAAGGAAGTGCTGCAGTGAGATGTCTGTTTGGATTGCTTTTGACCTAAGTTTTGTCTGTAGTCGTTGTAAGGAGATAACCACTAGAAGGATAATTTAGCCTCAGCTTGGAGGCAGTTTAGGTAAATACCAAAATTTAGGTGAGATGAGTTTGGGCCCTGCCATAAGAAGGGTGCTTTGGACCTCTGCACAGTGAAGTGACAGGTAACCACTTCCAAGCCATAGTAGTTGCTTATCACAACACACTGTAAATGACTGATAGTTATGAAACATATTCATGGTCACTTTTTACAAGTAAAAGACAAAAAACTGAAGACTGATGAGAGCTTTTTTTTTCCCCTCAAGATTTTGTCCTTCCCTAGTGGTGTAAGAAAAAAGGAAACAGCCACCAGTTCAGATCCACTTGGCCATAAAAAAACTCATGAAGTGGTCGGAACACTCATTTACTACTAGGATCCTACATGATTTTCCCTTTGTTTTCTTAAAATGTTCAGCATTGTCAATTGATTTAAATGATGATAAAACTGTTCCTGCAGCCTTCAGCATATTGGCTGTAAACCAGTGCTGTCTTTATTTTTGATAAAATGGCAATGTTTCAATGATAAACATAGCCAAAGGGGAACATTTTGGTTAAAGTACTAAAAAAAAAAAAAGTATGTTGTTTCCAATTAGTTGAAAACTGCTTTAATAGGATAAATAAATTTTTTTAAACAAGGTTTTCTCTAGTTGTCATCTTTCTTTCGGACTTATGGGGGTAGGCTGAAGGACCCCCTCAGTTCTTGGCCAACCATTTAGGGTTATGAGTCAAAATACTGTCAGGTGTTCTGAGCATATTCAAGTCAACGGAGATAGAAGGACTTGGGGTGTACTCTGGATTTGTCCTAATTGAGTTTGGCTGTTAGCTGGCGTGGCCTGAAGCTGGAGAATGCTGAGTAACCCCAGGCAGAGGAGCTTGTGGGCTCTGGGGAAGAAGGTGTGAGGACATGAAAACTTTTGGGGCATTTCTGGCAAAGGAGAACATCTTGTACAAGAGAAAGGGAGATGGTGAGTGATGGGAAGTATGGGATTATTTGAGAAGGGAGGACAGAGTGTGGCACAGTAGAGCTGCTGGACTGAAGCAGAAGGAGGCATGAGAAAGTGGCACCATCCCACCTACGGGGGGTAGGCGGGAGAGCTACTAACCCTCAAACCTCTCCTGCTGATTGTGCAAACTGCCGGTGAGCTCTGGGCCACTCTGGCAGGGGACAGCCAAAGCCTTCCATGTACAGTAAGGGTTTTGATCAACCAGCCAGTGTTCAACAGGCACAGCATAGACTCCTTTCATTTATTTCTCCCCCAGCTACCTCAAGTGCAGCTCTTCCAAAGGGCAGTGCAGAGGTGTTGAACCTAAGGGTGCAGTTTCATGGTCCGTTTGGTGTGACTGAGCCACCTGCTCATCTGTTTTTTTCCAGGTTTTCAGCTAAATCAATTCCCTGATCTGGCCCACTGTGCATCTACACAACATCTTATATTGGAACAAGGCAGGGAACACGGCTGGAGTCAGAGAGCAGGAAGTAGAAATATCCCTTTAGATAGCAGCCCGGACTGAGGTCAGCTCAAACCAGCAAAGCCAGAGCTGGACCTTCAGGGACTCACAGTCAGTTCCATGGACACAATGTGGGTGTCAACTTCAAAGTGTGAAAACACTGTCCTCAACCCCTGCATGTTTCAGTTTTGTCACAGAGATCATGGGGTTACTAACACTTCTCTATATAAGGGAAATGTCAGTCATAGTTGATCAATGTTTGTGAAATGGCAGATGCTACAGAAATCTGGAGTAAGAATAAGACACCTAGGAAAGCATCATATTCTTGTGTATTGTATCACTTAAGCTTTTCAAGCGTCCCACTCACTGTGTGGCAGGTTATACTTTACAACGATAGTAATGTCAGAAATATTCAAAAGAACCTCTGGGAGGTAGATGCAGGCTCTCAAATTCCTTTGCAGTGACTTGGCCCCCCCAAGTTTACAATCTGGTTTTTTTTTGTGTTCCTGGAGTGCTAAGCACAATGGATCTGTAATTGAACAGCATAACTTCTGTGTGGAAGCTAGTGCAGTAACAGTCATAAATAATAGTAAAAATAAACTCAGATTTCTAATGGCCCACAGACAATGACACATTACAGTGCAGTAATGTGTATGTAAAGCAGGGATTAGAGCCTTTCCTTGTCCCTGTCTTCCATTTTCCCCACAGGGGAAAAAATGATACGGATTTTCACGTCTTACATCTGAAACACTGGGCTCATATATTTTTGTGGCAATGGTTTAATTCAGTTCCTCTTAGAGATGAGATCACACTGGTGGATATAGAAATCTCAGCAGGTGAGGAGGTGCAGTTGTTGACTGTGCTGTGCGAGAGGTACTGTGATGATGATGATGTACAAAAAAGTACGAGTGATTAGATTACATGAAATACCATTTCTTTTTATATGAAATGCTAAAAATGAAAGGAAACCTCCATTTATTCCTATTAGATTTTTTCTTCCTCTGTGTTGAGCTCAGACTTTGGGTGATTCGGAGTGTGAAGGTGGGGTGATTATTGGCATGTAAAAGACAGTATGACAAACTGACATTACCGAAGAACAATAATAGAAGAAAGTACATCTTGATCTTCAAGTCCAGATCCCTCCTGTTACAGGCAAACATGCCATTTTCTCTCTTTTGTAAGCATATCAAGCTTAGTCAGTTTGTTGGTGAAAGCAAGGGGGAGAAATAGAAAAAAATGTAGCATAGCTGAATGTTCCATTGTTCATTAAACAATCATTCATAATTTAATGGTAATGATTAGAATGGTTGGTAACTGAAGTTTGGGAAACATGTCAAAACGGAAATGACAGATAAAAGAAAATCTAAACAAAAAGCAAAATCACAGGCTTATATTTTTTGCAATACCACAGAATGACTGTGAGATTTTTGTTCAACTTCTTTCTTGCAGGTAGAATTTCTTAGATCTAAGCACATGAAAAATTGAAAGAGCAATTTTATAAGGAATAGATTTATTGAATACTTAGACCTGCTAAAGAAAATCACTTATCTAATCTAACCAATATACAGTAGGATCCTTTTTCCATGGCTAAGACCTCTGGTGGAAAAATACTTGAAATATAAATCCAGCAGCTCAGATTCAGGACAGAAAATTAAAGAGTTGTTTGTGACCTTCTGTTAGTCCCAACTGTTGCCTGGTAACTGTCTAAAAATTAACTGTGCATCACCTGGCTTCTAAGGACTGTGGCATCACTAGGAAACCTGGCATCTGCTATGTCTTACACTGAAAAGCAGAACTTCATGGCTCAGTTATTATGATTTTTTGTCATAGTCAGGGAAGCTATGCAGCTACACAGCTGAGATGCTTGTGGATGCTTATGGTAGTGACATTTAAAATATTTTATAAACTACAGAACAAACTTGTTTTAAAGTTTGGAAATTTCACACAATCAATTTTTGCTGTTACTATAGGGCATTCTGCAGTTTATTCTTTCTTTGGGTGGTGTAAATATTGTCTTTAATTTCTTTCCAAATATCTTCATCTTCTGGGCTTCACCTAAGCTTTGCATGAGACTAGAACCTGAAAACAAAATGCACTGATAGAAGCTGTGGTATAGATACTCCTGAAATGGAAATCTGACAAGCATACCTAGATCACCAGATGAACCTTGACCAGACTGATAAAAGAAACTGGGGTCAAAAACCTCCCAGGCTGCTTGATGTTCCATTTTGAATAGATTTTAGGGACAGTTTGTACCTGCTATTCTAATGGCAGTGCTGAGAAGACTGAAAATTTAGATGGATATAGATGGGTGAAACCTGTGTTCTGCAGGTCATAGAATTACAGATTATTTAGGTAGGAAAAGAATCTTAAGGTCATTGAGTCCAACTGTAAATGATTCTATTGAATAGAGCAATTAAGCTGGGGCTGCAAGCTGCTCCCCTTTTTTATACTTCTGGCCACTGAACACTAAATCTGAATGCACTGTTGCAAAACTTATTTCAGTGCACTGGAAAATCTGGTCTGAGGTGAATTTTTTTTTAAAATTGTTTTCTTACAGACGCTGTGTCAGGTTATTGTGTAATATTCATCCTAACATTAATTTTCTATGCTTACAGTGTTCTCCTTTGCAGAACCTCAGAGAGTCCTGCCCACACCAGTTAATTAAGCTTCACAATACCCATGTGGGTGCATTGTTTTATTGTCTTAATTGTACAAAAGGGAGAAGAGAATAGCAAAGAGATTAAGTGACCTAGCCAAGGTCACTTTGCTAATTAACATTAAAAGTCTATTTTAAAAAAGAAGGTAAGCACATCACGAAGGTAAGTGAAGCATCATGAAGGTAAGCTTACCATTGCTTAGGTTTATTTGCTATCACAGAACTACTTGAGAACTCTTAAAATTAAGGATCAGAGAGTGCTGACTTCGCTCATTACAAATTTTACTCAGCTCTCCTGATACTAGAAAGATCTTGACTCCTCTCCCTGCACTGCACATGGACTGGAGGAAGCAACCTATAGGAAGACCAGATGAACCTACAGATATGCACTATGTTTAAGTGTCACTGGGCACAAAAGCAGGGGAGGGAGTCCCGTTAATGAGGACATGAGCATTGAGCATCTCCCCAGGCCCCCTGGGCTGTCACAGGGAACCCACAACCCCAGTGACTTGGGGGACACCCAAGGGGGAGAGGCTGTCCAGAGCCTCCACTTTTCAGACTGAGGGGCTCACTGCTATGGGGTGGGTATGAGACAATGTGGGATGCTGGGGAAGAACATTTTGGGATGGTACGAGACTTTTTATGGGACATTCAGGGGAGGAACCCAAGGTGGGAAATAGGAAGGATCAAGGTTGTCTGGGGAGGAATGAATGTGCAAAAATAAAGGGAAGGAGGATCACTTGTGTGCGAACATTGGCTGGTCAGCACACTTGTCTGTCCATACCCTGCAGGTGATCAACGCAGCCTGATCTGCCTTCTCATCAAACACCATTTCTAACTATTTTCTTGATTGAGGGACTCTGTATTCTGTGGATGTGTGTGCATTGGAGCCTCAGTGCCAGCCACCAGAGTCAGACCACGATTCAGAGTGTCTGTGTGTCTGTAATGCCATGTGAAGGTATGCATGCCAGTGTGGGATTGCTACTGAATGTCAAGCTGGATGACCTGGTAAAGAGATGATGTGATCTGTGAGCCAGTGGTATGTGTGTCCAGGAATTAGGCAGCATGAGGAGTTGGCCACTGGAGGGACCAGGGGGTCCAGGCTAACCACCCAAGAGCCCATGGGGTCTGGGTAGATTAAGAGACTCCTTTGCATGTGTGTGTGCAGGAGGCAATGGAGAGACTGAGGATCTGGGGCCAGCTACAGGATAGTCTGCCAAAGCCCAGTTACAGGAAGGATCCTCTGTGTGTGTGTGTGTGTGCAAGGAAGACTTGCACCAGCAATACCAGAAGCTGGAGTGGGGCTACAGCCTTGAGGGCTCGCATGTCCAGGTGCCAGCAACTGGGGAGACTGGGATCCAGGGGCAGGTACTGGGCAGACCGAGGGCCTGAGCCCAGCTGCTGGAGGGATCCACATCATACATATTTATATATTTTTCCTAACAGCAAACCTTCATTCTGCTTGGACAGAGAGGGGACCAGCATAAGGTCATTGCTGCTGAGTGTGTCTGTGTTGCTCTGTGTTGCTGGCAGTATATATATGCATATGTGTTGTATACATGTGTTTGCGTGTGTGCTTATGGGAACACATGCTCAGCCTTGCGACGGGCTGGATGTGGGGGCATGGAGCTGCAGCAGCCTCACCATCACGGAGCTACTGTTTCAGCAACCCCTGAATATAAACATGTGTAAGTGTATACATAGCTATATACTTTTATGTGTGGATATGTGCCTGTGTGTGTATGTGAGCCACAGTTTCGCTTGTGAGTGTTTCTGTCACTCAGTTGCATTTTTCAGATGGGAAGAAGGGAGGAAATTGCAAATTAGGGGCAGATGGGAAAGCCAATCAGCCATCTCTGTTGACACCAAAGACCTCTATACCCAACTGAGCTATCTTTTATCCAAAAAGGTGACATCGAAGGACATAGATAGTAATTTGTTTCAGGAAAGTCAAACACCAGCTTGTGTGGTCCTTCAGAAAGGTAAAAAATCCTCATTCTGCAGCATTAGGAGCCAATCTTTTATATGGCCTATAAAGCTTTCCAAGCACTATTTTCTAACATCGCAAGTGACACTCATCTAAAATGCTTGGAGAGGAAAAACTTTTGCCAGCAAGCTTCTTCTATCATCAAACCTTTAAAAGCAAACAAATGGAATATTTTTACATTTTCAGGCCTGCTCTTCATGTGCAGGGCAGGGAGTAAGTTGGAAACAAAATGAAGATAACTTTTTTTTTCTCAGAAGAATGGAAATCCAAATTGTGTACATTCTTGCTTCTTTCAAATTGCTAGCTGTGAGGTTGAAACCCAATAATCTTTATTGTCTTGAAGTTGGGAATCCCGTGTGTATCAGTATAAGCTCTTTTCTTACATATTCTTTTCACAAAGCAACTGATGACAATCAATGTGATAGATAAATTGCATCCCACTCATTTTGATTACAGCTTTCCATTTCTCCTTCGGAATGACTGCCCCAGTACTTTCACATGAGTGAACTAAAGGGCTGGAAAAGACAAACAGCTAAGGGGAAAATAACAAAGCAACAGAAATGGTGACTGTAAATTGATGCAGTGAGTGAAGAAGGGTCATTCCCCATCACTGTATTGGCTGCTGTGGAGACTGACTTGAAACAGTTCCCAGAAGAAAAGGATCAGACCATTTTATACCAGTTCTGTGCTATGTTTCTTGTTTACTAAGGAAAGTCCTAAATTTACATCCCCTTTAGAACTTCTATGTGTTGCCACAGTCCATATGTTACATACAGTAAGGCCTTTGTAACACAAGATCTTCTGAAAATGAGAATGAGACTTATTAGGAAACAGATTCAGATGCACTTGTTTCTGATAGAAAAAGATTTCCCCTAGAGAAGAGTATCCCAAGGTCACACACCAAATCCTAGGAGTGAGCTGTTAGAAAATAATTGAATGGTCATAAACTAAGTAGAGCAGATGTGCAACATAGGTTTGTGGGGCCACACAATGCTGTCCTAGAGCATCCTGAACATGCTGCAAAAGCTGCATGGTGGCTGCTCAGCCATGCTGTGATGGAACACTGTCTCTGATTTTGAGCTGTGACTAGGCTGCGTTGCCCTTCTGGCCTGGCTCAGGTCCTTGGGAGTATGCCCATGGCACAGCACAGGCATCAGTAGGAATATCCAGTGTAGCTGTAACCAGCCATGCCAACTTCTCTCCTGGGCATCAGCTAGTAGAACTGTAATAAGCCAGGGGGACATGGAAAATCGGTGCTTGCATTAACATTATGTCAATGGGATGTCTTTGAAATTGAGGCTTATTAAAATTTTGATGGTTCCCTCCTGCTCTGTCAACACTTGAATTAATTACTGATTAATTGTGTAAGTCCTGGTTTTGACTTTGCAGTATTAATATTACCCATCACTAACTCCTGGCAGATTCTTATAGAACTCTGTTGAAATTTGTCTAGTATTAAATGAGTAGCAAAGGGACAAATCGAGGCCTAAAAAAGTTCCTGCACTACCTTTCTTAATTCTAGATAGCATTTATGGCCACCTGGCATGGGAAAGCAGTCTCTACACAAATGCGTCAGAGTCTGAGACCATGAATAAAAAATTAAAAACATCTGGTAAAAGTCTTTTTGGTCTGTTCGGTTTTTGAAACAAGAAGAATGCCATTTTCCCACATAGGCTTTTTGAAATACTAGTAAAAATTTGGGCGTACTCAAGGCAGAGTTGTTGTGATGCTGTGTTTGCAAGGGATGATTTTCTCAGACAGTCGTTTACCTACAAACAGTATGCCAAAGCTCGGGACACACAAGGTAAGTGTACGTTGGAAGAACACACTGTTCTATCTGCCAAGTTTATTTTAAATGTACATAGCATAAACAAGCCTGCAGTCCAGCTGGGGTGCCCCAGTCAGTATGGCATAGCAGATGACTCTTTAACTTCTTAAAGAAGCAATGGATGGAAAATGACCCCAGCAAATTAAATTTATAGATAAATTTATCAGATCTCGGCCAAAAATAGTTGATAATTTTTGTTTAATACACTAAACTGCTAGCAATAAAAATTATTGCATTGGTTTGGTGAGAAGCCCATCTTGGGAAACGGTCAAGGACATTTCTGTTCAGCATAGGCTGGAAGCCACATTCTCAGCCAAAAGATCATTTTGGTTTCCTTGAACTTGTCCTTCAGTTCCCCTGCCAGGAGATAACCCGTACTGGTGCAAATTTTGCTCCTCAAAGCCCATTTCTGATATTTCAGTCATACACAGCCAAAACTATGTTCATGGACAGTAGACACCTAGACACCTAGGTGACACCTGGATTTAGGGCAGCATCCTGTGTTCATGGCAGTATGTGAGAAGGCAGCATAGGGGAGTATGAGTTGATTTTGATAACAATGTGAGGAGAAAAACACCACCTTATTCTCATTTGACATTTCTCAGCGCATCCTGTCTGCTATCTGTCATTTAGGTTATACACTTTCTGTCACAGAGATTGTGGATATTGAGTCAAACACATCGCTGATGTTATAATTTCAACTATATAGATTTATATGTTCTGTGAGTGCTGCTCACGTGGGAGAATGTCAAGGCTCATTGTTGATTTAATATATGCAACTGATTTAATTATTGTTTGAAAAAATTAGCATGTCAGCAATGACCTATTCTTTGTCACAGCTCTGTCCTGTATACCTTATGCTCATTTACAAAATAGAAGTCCTTGTGCTCAAGCCAGTCTATTAATGTGGGTGTCAATATGACTAAAACCAACAAGTAAATGGCCAGAATAGTGCCATAAACTGTGTGAAAATGAAATTCTTCAGTAGACTGTTCTGTTTTGGATTGTGTGTAGTGTTACCCTCTTGAAAGATGATAGTATGGCCATGGAGATTCACAAAAATGAGAAGTTGATTTAATGAACCTTTCCCCAGGGGCCTTGCCCTCAGGTTATATAAATGAGAACAGCTACAGTGAGGGCTGAGCTACGACAAATTGCACTCAAAACATAGCTGCCAATGGTTTACCATCAAGATTGAAGCAATATCGTTGGAGACTCTGAGGGTGCTGTTCCTGGTTTCTAGATGTATTTAAAATGGTAATAAGAAGATGAAGTGGAGAATTTGATTAATAAATGCTCAGATGATAAAGATATGTGAGAATGTGAAAGTTCATGGAGACAGGGAATGGATTTTGGGATTATATGGAAAAATTGGGGAAAAGTTCTTAAAATAGTTTGAGGTTCTGTATTCAGAAAGGACTAATCTGCTCCATAAAAACTGCATAGGGGGAAACACAGGTTAAGTACCATTTCCACAGAAACTGACTTGGGGTTTGCCATGGTTTATAAGAGAAATATGAGTCAATGTTTTTAGGCTATGACAAAAAAAAACCCCAAGCATCAGATTGGGACATAACAAGGGATGCCTGGAAATCATCCTTCTATTCAGAATGGATATAAGTGTTTAGTTTGGGGCTCTATGTTTGGAGAAAGATGTGGAGAAATTGCAAAAGACTTCTGAATGATGTGGCCTATGGGAGACAGATGAAAGAATTGTGGTTCTTTATTCCAGAGAAGAAAAGGCAAGGAGATGATATGACAGCAGCCTTCAAGTACGGAAAATACAGCTGTAGAGGAGAAGACAAAGTGTTGTCTTTTAAGTTCTCTCTATAGACAGAAAAAGGAACAATAGGCTTCAATTTCAGTGAGGGGAATTAAAATTAAAGAAAGACTCTCTAAGGCCTTTTCTATAGTGAGAATTAATCCCACTTTCAGCAGCGGGTGGCCTGCTGATAATATCTGGTACAATCCCAGAGCAGGGACATGGAAAAGCCTAATTTCCACCAGTGACACTTACTCCTATTAATAATTGTTGAGGTCAGGGCTATGTCCCAGTACAGACAACTTGTTTTGGCAACCTTGGACTCTTTCTTTTCAATTTTAAGTCATTTCACTTTGGGAAAATGACCTATGAAACACTCGGCTAGGCTGACAATCACCACAGTAGCCTGATGTGATTCTAAATTACCATTACAATTACCTAAAGCAGGGATTTCTCAGAGGACAGCCAACTCAACCTTAATTGTATTGAAGGTAATGGTGCCATTTTCATACCAGCAGAACATATCCTACATTCTACACTGAAGTGATAGATCCAAGGCAGTGAATAGCTGGTCATGCCTGGTAGTTATGGCAGCCTGAGGCTACACTTGCTGTGCCGGGATGATGCAACCCAAAATCCTATGCTGTACATGCAGCTGATGCTACACTAAACTGTAAAAAATAAGCCATCTTAAATGCCAATTCTCCATGGAAAGTAGATTTTTTTTTTGGTAAATTCGTGTTGCTCTAATTTTTATCTTCTAAGTTAGGGCAGATCGTGACTTCATTAGTT
Organism: Limosa lapponica baueri; assembly: GCA_002844005.1. Lineage (NCBI taxonomy): Eukaryota > Metazoa > Chordata > Aves > Charadriiformes > Scolopacidae > Limosa > Limosa lapponica. Next base: position 404,369 of record KZ505908.1, on the reverse strand, counting down.
AACCATAGCTGATCTGTTCCTTTTTTAATGTACAAGTTAGCTAAGCAAAGACAAATAACAGTTGCTAATCTCAACAGCGGGGTCTCCAACACCACAAGGGGCTGTGGGTAAATGGGGAGTTTGCAGTCAGCAGCTCTCGAATGGCTGGATATCAGCAGCCTGGGCAAGTCAACTCCTCCTCTAAGTCCGGTCTCAAGCATTTTGCAATTCCTTTTAGGTTTTTTTTGCTTTCGTTGTTAGCCACTGTCATGTGACACTGCGAGGAAAATATGTCAAGGTAATCCACCCTTGAGGCAATTGCATTTTGGGGACAGCCTAAACAGGAAGAACAAGCAAAAAGATCCCAAGCCTTTTATTTTATTTTTCAGATGACTAGGAGAATAATATCAATACATTCATTTTCTTCTCCGTACCTCACTTCTCCATTAATGTTAGGTCTGTTTCAAAGTCTGAACTTAATTTTAAGTTCAGCTTGAGCTGATTTAATTGATAAAGATGAATAATGTGCATGATTAATGCTAAGTATTTGCACAGGTACTATGCTGAACGTTGGCCTGAAATCCCAAGACTTTGACCCACCAAAAATTTTTGCTTGTGCAGTGCTGTTAGAGCGACTGTTAAATGCAGGACCACTATGATTAGTGTATGACAGCGACCCATATACAGCGACCTGCAGAGAATTCACTAGGATTAGCCAAATAATTGAATCAGAGCTGAAGCACGTCACTGGATTCACAGAATTGTGGATTTTTTTCCCTCTCTTCCCTAAAATTGACAGTGGAATTCTTATCTCTCAAAACTTTGCACCAGTTGAGATGTTGAGACGTGGTAGGGATTGACGCAGAGCCTTCCTGGAGAGGTGGCAAGACAGGGATGGAGGAAGCCCCCCAGGTTGTGCTTGTCACCCCCCAACTTAACTAGACATCTTTTTGCAAAGGTGCATTTTGTTTGCCTCAAAACACTGTCTGCAAAGTGAGCTCAAGAAATGACAGTAGTTCAACAGAATTTGAAACCTCTTTGTTGTCACTGAGGTCACTTCATACATCTGGCAATAGAGCAAAGCTTGTGGAGTGGTGAAGTTAATTCCGTGAGAATCAGGCTCATGTATCAAAAACGTAATTGCTCTGTGTGTTCATTCTCCCTTTGCTCTCAAAGTCTAATTTTTCTCTTATTAATATAAATGATCAGGACAATGGCTGTAGTATGTTTACACTGCCGTCCAGGAGTGTGGCTGTAGATCATGGTTGCATATCAGAGATACCTCTACTCTATTAAGCTGGATAACTAGAGTCACATAGTCACAATAGAACCATCCTCAGCCTCTAAATACATATCAAGGCTCCTGGCTGCCATTGCACTCTCTTTTTTAAGTACACGGGCAAACACCGCTGGCATGAAAAGATGAAGTAATCGATAATAAACTTGGAAATGGTAGGGAATAAATATGGCAATACTATATCTGTTAGTAAATTGTTCCAGGCATGAAAAGTCCCATAAAAAAACACTGACCCTAAAAAGCTATGAATTTCTATTTTAAAACAGCAGCTGTTCTCTGTTATTCCGTCACTACCAAATGAGACTCTGAAATGCTCGGTATTGTCTTGGGATCAGTTAACTTTTTTTACAGATCTGAAAAGGGTGCCTGGGAGTAGTGATTAGCATAGCCATCAAATGGATGCTGTGTCTTCCTAAAGAACCTTTCTGGGACTCAGTGGCTCCATCTTGAAGAGTACTGTGTCTCTTAAAGAAAAGATATAGAGTAGGAGGAGAATAAATGTGATAGAAAACATAACCAACCCTCATGAAGGAGAGATGCACAGGACCTCTTGGGTCAGAAGGTGTTGTCCCTCCCCAAACAGTATGTAATGACGTTTTCAAATGCTGGGCTCCCCATCAGACTGACCTAGCAGCATCAGACACTTCATGAGTGACTACATGCAAATTGCTCAATTAATATTCAGACATTCAAGTTCCTTATGTAACCTCTTTAAGAATTGAAATAGATTCTGGCTTTAATGTCTTTAGATGAGCAGCTGCTGTCCTCAGAATATCTCCTTAAAGTGAATAAATGTCTCAATTACTGCTTTCTTATTTCTGTGTCTGGAGTTCACTGTTTAATTCTAGATTATAATTGCATCTTTTTCTGAGGTTTTATCAGTTTGTTGCACTTTCTTGCACTACTGAGCTCTGGATAACCACAGCTAGTTGAATTTGAATAGTCCAGTTCATTTTGCAAAATAGCTGAATGCAAACGGCGGCCATCCCTGGAGCCTTCTTCTTAGCCTGCCATAGGCCCAGGTGTGTTAGGAGAGTGGTGCAGGGGCTTGAAGAATCTCCTTTCCCCTTTCTGGACAGCTGTTCTTTGCCTTTTTGTTTCAGCTGGCAAAGCTCCTGGGATCCAGAGTGGTAGTGCCTGGCCCAGAAGGAGCTCAGCTTATTTCAGTCTCTGCCTGTTGTGTCATTTTGTGCACACAAAATGGTCACATTACATATAGCACATTGCATACAAGATATTGTTACCTATGCATTCTTTCTGGTTTCCAAATAAACAAAAATGAAGTCCTCAAAATGGAAACCTAAATGGTGGGGGTTGCATGTGCTTTTACACAAACCTCTACAACATGCTTCTTTTATTTCCCTTCAGTGGAAATGCCTTTCTACATCCTTACAGCTATTTGTTGGAGATTAAACAGTTGAAGGTTTGGCTGCAAGCGATATGGTCTCAGCGGCAGCTGCTTTGCGAACGACATCCAGCTGCTAATCAGGGACAGCAACACATACCTGTGAGGGGGCAACTTGTGGTGTGGCTCCAAACCTCTTGTGGCTGGGCAAAGCATGAGTCAGGTCACTGAACTGGATGCTAGTCTTTACTAGAAGGTATGTTTTGTCCCGGACAATCTAGAGGTGCTTGACTCATGCCGGGGCTCTACAGAAACTTGGCTTTAAGCGGACTGTTCTCCTTCATCAGTTACTATTGCTCCTCTTTTTTGAGTCAAATTTTTGAAAATCTGTCTGTTGTAATCCATATATATTTTCTATATTAGATATTAGGAAGAAATTCTTTACTGTGAGGGTGGTGAGACACTGGAACAGGTTGCCCAGCGAAGTTGTGGCTGCCCCAACCCTGGAAGTGTTCAAGGCCAGGCTGGATGGGGCTTTGGGCAACCTGCTCTAGTGGGAGGTGTCCCTGCCCATGGCAGGGGGGTTGGAACTAGATGATCTTCAAGATCCCTTCCAACTCTGACTATGATTCATAGTTAGTATTCGTTTGCTTGGAACTGGAGGATGACCTGTATTACCTCCTGAAGTCACTTCCAACTTAGTTACCTGAGATCTGTGCCATGAGACTGCCAAGGCTACTGGCTTAAAACACCATGATTTTTGCCTGTAACAAATGCAAAGCTCAGTTCTGCTCCTATCCTCTAATCAGCTGAAAATCAGCACTTGCTTTGCCACAAATAGTCTGTGCTTTGATTGCTTAATAATAGCTGTAAATGTATCTTTTTAAACTTAATTAATCTACATATGAAATTTATATTTTTACTGGCTGCTTCAAAACTTGAAACTACATTGGAATAAATCTGTTGCCTTGCACTTTGATGATTTTTATTACATGGACTTTTTATAGAGTGAAGTAACTTTTTGTTTTCTTAAGTTTTTTACTAAGATAAGTAAATGTTTCTTTTAATAAACAGCAAGGTTCACATCACATAGCTATTCTGCATGTGCTGTTTATTTCGTGTATGTAGACATAACTGTGTATTCATTATTTTTGGGACGTGTTAAGCCAGTCAAATGAGATGAAAAAATGTTTGGGTTTTCTTAATGGCAATATACGTATAAAAAGCTTATGTTGAAATGGAATCAGTATTTCTACAGTCTATAAAACAACATTTAAGAAAATTCCTTCTGTAAATATTCTTCCTTCTGCTCACAGCTTGGCAATAACAAGTATTTATGCCTTCAAGGTTGTTGTAGAAATTTTAACTAAAGGCTAAATAGTACTATGGATTGCGTAGTTTAACTATTTCTATAACACTGCAGGCACAACTGATCTCACTGGTGTCCATGGAATAAGAAACACTGCCTTTGGTAGTAAATAATTTTAATTTTATGTAAGTAAAACTAAAAAGGGGTGATCTTGTAAACTGCTGACTAGCTTAAAATCCTGTTGAAAGAAAGTCCCATACTTCATAGAGTTTGGCTTTGCTTTAGTATCTAGAGATAACTATATTGAAATTGCTAGTATTTCTCACAATTGTTTTTAAATTTGAAACTATGGTAATACTCAGTGTTTTAGGCAGCCATGTAAACACCATCTGTGCAAAATATTTGTAATTATTTACAAACAAAAAAAAAAAACAGGGAAGTTTTTTCATAGCACCAAGCTGGCACATTCCTCTAGCAGAATGTGTCCCCCAGTCCTGTCCATATGCTGGTTGCTCTTAGGTCAGTGACATCCACTGCAGTTCCCGGCTGTTTTGTTTGTGCATATAATTATTTTGGTTGCATGAACAAATAAAGAAGGCTGAAGGACTGTGACAACCTGTATGAAGGAAAATGCCTGGGCATCCCTAAATCAATGTTCTTCATTGGTCCAGGGAGAGGTTTTTATCACCTCAGCAGCATGTTGAAGGATATGTTTACCCTTGGAGTGGCAAAAGGTGTCTCTCCATCTGAAGTGCTATCTGATTGCCTTAGGGTGATGAGGTGCAGAACTAAGTCAAATGCTGTTCTTGCAAAGTCCCTAGAAGGCCATGGGGCCATGTGTCATTAAAAGAGAGGTATTTATGTACACCACATATGCTGCCTAGAATTTGTTCTCCAAAGTCAGGAGCAGGACAACACCCTATGCACAAGCAGTTTTAAATACATGTCACTGGATGGTCATGAGAGCATACTCATAAAGTCTTATCTGTGATAGCCCAGGCATCCAATTTGAAAGGCTAATTCACAATTTGCAGTATTTTATAGGTGCTTAAATAAAAACCCTTCTTCTAGGGTTGTTAATAATACCAGTGAAATGCATCCACATGTCAAGGCACAAATCTCAACCTGTGGTGCAGGTAAATCATGAAGCTGCTTCTGTTCAGGCATAGATTGTGTTGAGCATTTCCAGATGCACAAGGGCCAGCAAACCTGCCGGCTGACCTGGCTGCTTCTGCCAGACTGGCCCTGGATCCAGGGGGAGGTACCAGATGCCAGCAGGACCACAGGCACCAGGAGGGCTGAGGGAGGGCTGCAGCAGTCTGCCTTGCTGATCCAGTGTGTGGCCTTTCACATTGTGAGTTTTTTTTACTCCACTCCTGGTCTTGCCGGAGGTAAGGAGAGGTTTGGAGTCCTACCAGCCTGTGCCGATCTCCTCGTTCCAAGCTGCCACTCAAGGAAGGGCAGCTGGAGCCTTTGGCTGCAAAATCATTACTGAATTATACAACTGCCTGTGGTAATTTCCCAGAGCTGTGGAGCTTTGGAGCTGTGGGCCCAATCCAAAGCGAGCGGCAGTCAGTGATCAGAGCCCCGGAGTGAATCATGCACCATCTGTGCCTGTGGGCTGACTGTTTGTGTATGTGAAGTGTTGGGTAAATACGTAGCCACAGCACAGAAAGGCAAATCCCCCTCACTTGTGTGTAGAGGGGCAAGTGTTTGTACCTTCTTCACGGGCCCAAACAGGTAGGGCAGGTTACGATGGGATGTGCGTTGCTGCCCTGAAAGCTCATCAGTGCTGCTCATCATGCCGGGTGTCAAGGGTTGTAATGGTGGTGCTGGCAGCAGGTGTTGCTCACAGAAAGCTCATAGCAAACAGGAGGGGGATTAGACACTCAAAGCTATGGCTGGATCTACTCTCAGAGCAGCCAGGTAAGGACGAAACCCTTCTTTTCTTTGGTGCAGAGTATGGAGCAGGAGTAGAGGAAGCCATGTCTGATCTCTGTCCCCCACCTTTGACCTGCTTAGCCCACTTTCTGAGGGTGGGAATGACTATAAGGTGATCCCTTGGTGATGGATCTTTGTTTTGACACAGGAGGCAGTATGATGACACAGAGTCTGGGAAAAAAAAATGAAGGGGAAGGGAACTGCAGCCGTCTTTATGGCAAGCAGACTGTGGCAGTCATGGCATGAGCCAGCAAAGTGCCAACAGGTGGTGTGTACTGCCCAGGCTTGTACTGTGTGGATGAAAAGATACGGGGGGTGGTTTTCATGCCCCCACTCTGCTTTTGCTGAACCACTGCATAGAAACGACTTCAATGCTCCAAAGAGGAACCCAAAGCCTCTCCGGTGTGGAGGTGAGCAGGTACACCTGCAAATCTGGGTGGCTCTGCCAGAGAGCATCAACAAAGCTTCTCTAAGTCCATCACTGCTTGTAGCAGTGGGGCTCATCTTCACTGAACAGTAATAAAGGTTTCCTCTTATTCCCAGTAAACAAAAAGTACATCACTAAAGGCAAATGCAAATGTTTGAACAATTTTGAGTTCTACTTCCCAATAAGCATATGAGCAGACAGAGAGGAATACCAAGAGAGCTTTCTGAACACGTAAAGAAATTAAATGTGTTATTTTCATTTCCATCTGGAGTCTTTTCTTCTTTGTTGTACACAACGTCATGAAGGAATTGATAGCTTTAAGGATGAACCATAGGATATGAGGTCTTCTATACCTAAGTCACAGGGATAACTATGACTCTTAATACCCAGGTAAATAGGGATTACAAATGACTAGCATATATCAAGAACTTTGTGATCTGGTTAAAGTGAACTAATAGGATGGGTTCAATCCACTTCCTAAAAGTTGTGTATATCACTGCCCCAAACCCCAAGTTGAGTTGCATACAGAGAGTCAGAGATGACACCTAGAAATGACACATTTGAGATGTCTATCATAGGTTGACCCAACTGACTGGGTATAAAAGGAGATTAATTGATTTTCTTAAAATGAGCTGTTTAAACTCCTTGGCATTGAGTGTGGAGTGGGAATAGGATATGGGTTTACATGTAATCAGAAAAGTCTTAGGAAAATTCTAGGTAGAAAAGCCTATTGAAGCTTATTAAATACATAAAGTCCTCTCTGTCTGAAAAAGTAATGCTCTGCAAGACTACCGGACACACTGGGAAATTATTCTGGGAAAATACTGCTATATGCTTATAGGTAATTACATCCAAGACAAGCTACTGGGCTAAACATGTTGATCTCAGTCAATACAACTACTCTATCTTCTTGTGCTGTTGGAGCTCCTGGAAACAGCAGCTCTAGGTTACAGTTAAGGCCAACTAGCGGTAGGCATCCAAGAGAGACAGCAAGTCCTGGTGTGGGCTCTGGTGCCCAGTGCGGTTCCTCAGGTGCCTGCAGGTTTTGACGCAGGAGAGGGTAAAGGGAGCCACCAAATGCAGCTGAGAATAAGAAGGAGGAAAGGAGCTGGTTTGCTTTTTTAAGGTAAGGACAAATCATACAAATGGCACTCCCCTGCAAGCAGCTTGCCTGTCTGAGGTGGGAGTGGACAGTACTTCCCCTTCAAGTACTGCCATGGGATGCTGAGCACTTGGGACAAAATGTAAGGTCAGCTGTGTAGCTCCTTTTGCTCTGTGTTCTCTGGCTGGATTCAGGGATAGATCAAGTCCCTGTGCTACCAGAGACAGTGTAGTCACCAGGGCAGCCACAACCTCTGCTATGGGACACCTCTGTGCAGCCTCCCCCCACCCCTTGTGGGCCCCTACCTTGTCAAACCATCCCACAGGCAGCCCAGGACCATTTCTGCATCCTGCCTTTTCCTGCTGCTGGCCAGACCCCAGACCTCCCCCATGCACTCCCAGAAGAGCCCAGTCCCACTGGCCCCCACCCAGACACCCTGGGAATCCCAGCAGCAGGGCTCTCCTAGCTGTGGGCACTCCCTGGGTTCTTGTCAATGGGGTTGGCAGCCCCATCATGGGCACTGTGGCTGCCTGCAGACCTTGCGGCAGAATTTGGGTGCTGAGAGCACCCCACCTCTCCCCATTCAACCCAGGGGCAGAGAAGCAGGAGATGCTGTGGCCAGGGGTGATGTATATATCTGCAGTGGTTTAGGGTAGTGGATCTTCTGGACCACAAAGGCTGCAGGATTTACATGAGGAAGAAGCCTTTTCATCTCCCCCCTCCTACTTCACACCCGAGTATTTTCACAGCAGGACCCACGATTGTGCTCCTGATGGGATCCCAGGTACATGCTAATTAATCCAAAGGCAGTCGGGCATTAGGGACTGGGAGGGCAGGAGCTGTAGCTGTGTCCCACCGTGAACAGAAGGACTCGCTGCCTGGGAACAGCCTGTTTAAACTGAGGTGAAGTATGTTCCCTCTTGGGAATTTCTCAGCTTCTAATTGAATGCACAATTCTTAAATTGTGAAAGATGGAGAACTCCAGCCACTGGGGTTCTGTCACTAAACTATTAAAAATAAATATACTGTAGAGGAGTCAAAACATTAAGGAAAGAGCTAATGACTTATGCTTGCATCTGGATTCTTTTTCTTCTGCTAGGTTGATTTCTGTCTGGCTATAGGCAGTAATTGTAGAGCACAGAATAATGAAAAAAATAATACAGAATAACAGAAATACAGTGTAAAAGACCAATTATGTCCTTTTATAAAACTACCTGTACTTCATTCAAGTTCACTTTCGAATCATTGGAACAAGAGAGATTACTGATGTTCCTCTGGGAAATTATTCTTCAGTTGGGAAAATTTCTTCGTTAGGAATCTTCTCCCAATTTTCTTTCTAATGTCTTGTTTGCTTAATATCCTTCTATTTCTTCAGATGCTTTCTCTAGTCATTTTCTTCTGCTTCTCTTCATTCAAATCCTCTAGATACTTGCAAACACTGATGATGGTGGGGGCAGATTTGACAGCTTGCAGCCTTTAAGCACTGGTGAACTATTTAATTTACATTTAGTTTTATTTGTGTATTTTTTTCCTCATTTTTCTTAAAACTGTGACAAACTGTCAAATTCAATAATAATAGATAATCCCCCTGCTTTCTCTTTAAATAACAAATTGCACATTTAAAATGGAAATCTCTTGTATCAAATGTCATGGGAGAAATTGGTGGCTGTGCTTTGGAATATGTGCATTGCTCAGCCATTCATAAGAGCAAGTTTTGCATTAGAAACTTTAATCACTAGATTTAATCACACCATAAACTCCCAGAGCTGTTCATAAATACAGTACTATTTTCAGAACTGTATCATCTATATCTTTTAGTAATTTCATGAGTCAGCGTATACCTGCTACTGATAACAGATGTTTAAAGGTTACTCCTTTCTCATAGATTCAGCTCTCACCTGTCTTCCTTTCCTGGACTAAGTGAAAACAATTACAGGAATTAGGGCTATAGAAATTCTGCTTAATGTAGAGATTGTAAAAAGAGCAAAAAAAGGTTAGACACCGATTGCCAATACCATTACAAGGACTGGGTTTGTAAATCAGCATTTGCACTTTTGATAATATTTTACTGTGTTCTTAACTTTAATCCATAAATTGAAACTTATATTCCTTGTATTTTTCCATCACTGCGATTTTCTACAACCTCTCAACTCCCCAGTCTAAGTGAAAAGGTCATTATTAGATGCGAAGAAGCCACTGGCAACAGAAAGAGGGCTGTATCCTTCACTCCTCGTGTAACTTTCCTCTTAGTTGACCTACCTAGAAGTCTTAACCCATAACATGAGATTTAGCAAGCAAACAATAATATTGCACAGACAGAAAACAAGCAAAGAAAAGACCAAAAAACCAAAAAACCAAAAATGGAGTGGTTTTTACACAGTACCTAATTCAGCTGTGGAACTCCTGATTGCAATGAGTTCCGAAAGGGATGGAGCAAACTCAGGGGGAAAGTCCATTAGGGGTGTAAATCATAGCCCAACGGTACTGTTCCTCTGTTGAAAGCAGGGTACTGGGAGACTTGGAGAAAAAGGGAGATGTCTACTTTGTGCTAATATTATTTGTTTCTGAAGTCAGCTGCTTGGATTGCTCAAGCTGGTTGCATGCAGGTGTGTCAAAAGAGGCGTGGGCATAACCGAGCCCGGAATGAGGTAGCAGGCAGTGGTACACCTCCTCCAAAGCAAACCTTCCTCCGAAGTAGCAAGGTCACTGAGGCTGCGCCAGCTTTGGACAGTTGATTCATTTAAGACTGGAAGCCTAAGGTAAAGGTAAAAATTCAAAGATACAAAGTCAAAGACCTTGTCCCTTCCTCTCTCTCCTTCCCCACTTCTGCTCTCCGGGTTTCTTTATCTCATAGTTAATTCTTTGAATTGGATCCTTGCAAAGAACTATACTGTTTGTGCTTCCCTCAAATCTCACCAGCCCTGGCTGCAACTATGTAGAGCTATGTATGCTCAGCTGAGAGCACTGCATAATTTATCATGCAAAAGCAGATTTTCTTGTAGTGGCTGTGGTACTGAGACTGTCTTGCATTAGAGGCAGGAATCTGTCCTGGTCTTTTTTTTTTTTTTTTCCCCAATATAAACCATATCTCAAATTTACTGGAATTAAGTCCCAAGGTGCTGAATATCAACCTTTGATCAAATAAGCTGGCACAAGTTAAGTTGCTTGTCAAGTTGTTGTTTTCTTTCTTGGCTAGAGCAACTGCCTGTGAGATTGTTAATGAAACCTCCTCCTTCTGCATTGCTATTTCCCTATTCACCTGCTCACTCCAGTTAAAGAGAAACACCAGTGTGCTCTGTTCCATCCTTTCAGCTCTTGTTCCTTGGAATTACAGGCTCTGGGATGTTAGACAGCTATGTGGAAAACAGCATGATGCAGCAGGTCCTCCTCACTGCCTGTTCTTCCCCAGCTGTACTTGGCATTTACACGCTTTGGGAGCAGATGTGTTGGTGATGCCATGAACAGGCACAGGGGATTAGCCAGGGCGGATGCTGTTCAATGCATCCTACAACAACCAAGAGACACCTACTTGCAATGACAGAAGAGTCACACAGTGTTTCCTGTCAGACTCCAAATTCTGGCAGAGCCGCATTGCTGATGAGTCGGTCCTCTAGGGTAGCTTGAAGGGGTCTTCGATCTCTCTATCCTTTTCCCTATAAGTAAACCACACTAAAAACCTTACTGCAGGACAGAGAAGCCAGGTCACTCACAAGCAGCAGTAGCATAATTTATTATTTATCGAATGCAGGCATCACACCAACATGCAGCAGTGGAAATGAGACTAGAAAAGTCCAGGCATTATTAAACGTCTTATTCTTTCTATGATTGAGTAAAGCTGAAGTCTGGCTTTGGTCATTTTTTTTTTCTTCTCCAAAGTGTTTCTAAGATATTTAAAGAGATCAGGAAAGATCTCATTTTTTTCCAGAGATGTGTGAAATTAGACAAATAATTTTTTAGTGTTTTTTTTTTTTTCCACCTTTAGTAATTTTATTGTAGAAATGTTGTGATCTGTGAAGCTCAGTACAGAAAAGCCAGAAGGAGAATTCACCCCTAGGGTGTTAATTGTCTCTGATCCCATCCAGCCATCAGTCCTATTGCTGGGACTTCCTACTGGTTTCCCAGTTAGTGCCTTTTTGGATGACAGGATCTTTCATGTAAACATCTGTTTAGGGAAATTTGATAGACTCTATCAGCTCTTTCCATGGTTGCTGAATAACAGTGCATGAGGGACAAATTCTCCAAGGTGTGTAGGGACCCAGAGCTGCAGATGGGCACTCTGTGCATTTTCAAGAGCATGTAGGTCTCAAGTATCACTGTAAACCTGTAGGACATGAAATTGGTATATTGGAATCAACCAAATTACACTAAGAACTTCTCTCTGAGTTTTAGGTGTTAAACACCTTGAAAAATTTGTCTCCAAGTAATTTCTTGGGGGAATTAAATCCAAATATGTAGATGTAGAAGATTCATTGCTTTCAAAATAAATATCCTACAGACCTCAGAGCTCTTCTTCACTCTGCTGTCTTGCCGACCTCGAAAGTAATTTGTACAGAGCTAATGACATTGCATTTATAGCAACAGCTGCTTCTGAGAAAAAAAAATACGATAAACAGAATAAATTCAATCATGTTCCATGGATGACCATTCATGCCATGTCAGGTAACTGAGTCTGCAAACAGGGTTAAATGAGGTTTCCTGTCTTTATGGCAGAATACAGAGAGCATGAAGAATCTCTCTGCCAATTACAAATAAATACGTGAATATTGAACACAAGACGAAATCTGATTTAGGCAATTGCTTCCACATATATTTATTGGTATGCTATGACAATTCATGAACACCTCTCTCAACAGACCTATCTCACAGCTGCTTCCAAATATGACCTGAGCTGTCACAGTGTCTTCTCTTTCAGCAGTAACCACTGAAAAAAACTCTTAGAAAATATGAAGATTCTTTAGAAAAATCTGTGCTGGGGTAGCTTCTCAGGCTGCTTTCTCACTGAAGCAAGAAATGTGTTTTTGAAAGAGCTATATGGGGAAAACACAGCCCTAGGATCAACTTTTTTGGGGCTGGAGCCACAGGTGAAAATGAGGTGATTTGAGCCAGAATTAGGGATTCTGTTCTAAAGATGCTGCTTTCCCAAGTACACTTCTATCAGTGACTCTCAGATAGCCAGTGTTTCCTAGAGCAGTGGAGCTTTTTCTCCTCTTTCCTGGCTTAATAACAAAACAGAGATTTCCACAATCATTAAAGATGTTTGTACTCCCATCCTTATCAACCACAAAGTCAGCAAAGCCCAAAGTAATGGGTGGGTTAATTCTACAGCAAAAGGCTAAGCTCATTTTTTAACCTATGGAGACTTATGATCTGTTTTGATGTTAGATTTTGGAACTTGTTAATGTGAGATGTGTGTAGCTGGGAATGGAAACAGCTTCATTTTCTGATACGGCTTAGAATTATCTCTGAAGTCAGCCTATATGGAAAAGCTCAGGTGAGCTTCATGTGGGGAAATATAGCTACAGGAAAATACAATTGCATAAAAGCATTATGGAAATCCCCCTGATGTCACAAAAATAAATCTTCTGAATATAATGCAAAGGGATTTACAGGTTGTCCTTTGCACTTCTGAGATCATCATATACTACATGCAAACTTGTTGACTGATTCTTCCTTCAAAATACAGAGCAGAACATACAAATACAATTGTTGCTATCAGTTTCCTTGCACTTTAAAAACCAAAAAATACCAGTCTGTTTCTAATTGCCAGAGAGATGAATTAGTCATTTGCAGTAGAAAAATGAAGAAAAAAATCTTTAATTTACTAAATAAATGGATGTAATCATATAACTTGCTATATAGAATGAGAGAACTTAACAACATCCAGTAGCTCAGAGATTTATAATTCACGTTTACTATGGACAAATAATAACACCTCCATGCTTAAGTTTGCAGCTGTAATACCCACAGTAAATCTGATTTTGTTTTCCTTTGAAATACAAATTAAAAAGAACATCCTTGTGACTTGACATTTCTGGAGTCACAGAAGTGCTATGTGCCTGCATGAGTGGTATCGCACTTGACCAGGAATCTGGCTTCTCACTTGGTGGCAAAACTTTTCTTGGAGACTGAAAGTAGTATATGATGATCTCAGATTTTGTTTAAAAGGTTTCTACAATTTTAATAATTATTGCCTGCGATTTTTAAATTATTCTTGAACAGGAGAGCCTGAGTATTGTAATAAACTTGAACTCTGTTTGCCTTCAAGTTTTAATTCTGTCTAATCCTTGTTTCTTTGATCAACTTTTGAGGTAGAGGATAACAAAGACTTTAAAGAAAGAACAGCACACAAAGAAAACCTGACTTAAGCACTGATGCATGATCTCCCAAGATTTTTTATAACTTATAAACTCAAAGTCAAGGCCCATTTCTGTTTCATAATCTCAGTACATTGCACATTTTGCATGTAATGATAGCAGTGATGGCTATGAAAATCATTACACCTTAGTGAAGCAATCAAGAGCTCCACAGTGTTCAGTCATAGAAATGTGGCAAGTTAGTAAAAGTTGGACTGTAGCATGATATATGAGAAAGAGAAAATAATTCTCCTTCCCTTCTTCCTCATTCCTCTCTTTTTTTTTCTAAAGGTCTGCACGCTGTGTGTACCTTAGAGAAATATTCCAAATCATAGTAGATAAATGCTGTAATTCAGTTCAGCAATTTCAAGTTTTCTCTGAAACATGCTAAATCATGGTGTACAGTGAGTTTATTGAGCAGCTTTAAAATCTTGGCTAATTTGCACCTTTGATAAAGAGTTGAAGGCTTGCTCTTACAAATCATTGCCTTTAATACAAGACCTATTTGAACTGTTTATGAAAGTGCAGGAGATAAATTATCTGCTACCAAGCGTGAGGGGGAATATTACGGATTACCTAGCAGGAAGAAAGAAATAGAGGAGCCAAGGCAGGGAGGCCTGGGCCAGGGGGGGAAAGAACAACTTACTGCACTGATACTCTAGGACTTGATTAGGTCCATGCTACGTAAGGGCTGAGAAGACACCTCTGCTGAGGCTATGGCAGAGGCTGAGTGAAAACACCAGTGGCAGGACCTCATTGTGTGGTTATCTTCTCCCAGTGGAGCAGGTCTCAAAAATCAGTGACCCTGGCTTCTTCAGAGTCTGGCTGACTGATGAATGGGAGGAAGCTCCTCTCTGTGAGTCTGGGCATTGATCTCACCCACGTGACAGCAGTGATTCCTTTGTGCTCCAGTGTGTGTAACTGTTTCTGTATCATCAAGGAGTAAAGGGGAGCCTTATGTAATTTTTCTTTCTTCTTAAAATTTCCTATCACATGGCTGTAGAGTAAACCAGTAATTTCCACCTTTTTGATTTGTGGACAACTTAACAATTTCCTGGAAATATGAGGACCCATTTCAAGGACTTTGTGTGAGCTGATGATAGGCCGCCTTTTCTTAGATCCTTTCATGGACTCCCTAGCAATAGCCTCCAAAGGGGCTGCAGAACAGAGATTGTAAAGCCGAGATGTAGGTTTTTGAGGTGAAGATTTTTTGGTTTTTAAAACCAGAAACTTAGCATAAAGGAGCCCGAATATCTGATTGCAAGTGAGTGGTCATTGTTGCATGGTCTGTAAATAATCACTGTTAAAGGAAGTAGGAAAAAGGCACTGAAAAGAGAGAAGAAACAGAGAGAAGCAAGCCATTCTAACAAAAAGCAAAATGCTGCTTTTTATATAGGGAGTCTCTGAGTTTATTATGCTCTCACTTCAGTTAACTGTGATAGCTGCCAGCTCAATTGGCAGCCAAAGAAATAAACTCTGCTGAGAAGAGGAATCCCTCTATCTCTTCCTGGTGTTTTAATTGTTGTGGGAGAAGATTCACAGGGTTAGAGTCATCAGCCTCTCTCAGGAAGGTGATGATGGCTCCCAATGCTCTTCCCAGGTTTGCTGGTAGGCCGCTTTTCTGCAATTTGACCCTAAAGTTCACCCACAGAGGTTTCCAGTGGACTGTCTGGATAATCATCCAGGTTGTGTGTTCCCCTGGGACATCCACAGGGAAGTAGCCAGGGACCTGATTATTCCTGATTATTTTCTGTTGCTGATCTGAATTCTGATCGGATCCCAAAACCAGAAAAACAATGCACCTTTAATTTGAATTCAAGACCAGCTCTGTGAGCAGCTAAATCTCTGAGTGCTGTAAGGAATCTGCTGTTCAAATGTCCCAGGTCCAAAGCTGGTAGTTAATAATGACACAGAACGATAATGAAAAGTGGGGGGGGGGGGGCAATCAATGTTTACAGAGCTTAATTAGATGACAACAAAAAAGTATAGCTAGCCTATGTTCCCTCTCCCCCTCAGGTATTTTACCAAGTGGAAAGAAATCAGTCATCTAAAAATGTACAGGTTTAAGATCTGAATTCAATTTTTATTCTGAATAAGAAAAGTAGAACTTTATTTGAAATAACTGAAATTCCATTCTATGCTATTAGCAAGTCTTGGCTTAGGAGGGTCAGTCAGTCAGTCATGTCAGTCTATACCAGCCTTATTTCTTACATCTTTTCTTTGCCACTAGTTACTGTCACAGACAGGATAATAGGCTGTGTGGACCTTTGAGTCTGACGCAGAAGGGCTCCTATGTTACATTCTTGAGATCCATTTCCTCCTCATCTGGTATCATGCAAAGTATTTCTGTTTGCTTCAAATGACCCAGCTATTGATCCCAGGAAAGAGAAGGACAGTATGTTGTGGATTCTGGAAACACCAGCACCCCTCACATAGGGGAGCAGCCCCTGCTGAAGCTAAATCCACATTTATTTTACAACTGGACCTTCTATACGAAGCAGAAGCAGTTGCCCAGAAAGGCAAAATGCTGTCTGCCAGATTGCACCATGTGCCCACTCATGATAACCTGACCAACAGGATACTAAGCAGGATTAAATGTTTTCCTCTCCAGCAAGAATACTTTCAAACTGAATAGGCAGCACTCAGTAATTACAGGCTAGAGCGTATTAGCCCCTGTGGTGAGGACTACAGTCAGGCAGTACTTCACAGTGGATTATTTGCTCAGAAACTCAACTGTTTGCTGGAAGCACTATACTAAAACACTTTGCATCAGCCTGAATCTGTCCCTTCACCTCTTAACTCAGTGCAAGAACCTTGTCCATACATGGCATAAATTTGTTAAATAGACTGATTCTGTTTGACTGTTCAGTGAGAATCTATCTGGGTCTGTTATCTGCTCTGCAAACAGATCATCATGTATGTTTGCACTCTGCGCTCCAGTTCCAGCACCTCTGATTGGAAACACTGATCTCCTGGGTTTTGAACACTGCTCCTTTCATAGCAGTGTTCAATCACTGAAATCAAAACAGTAGCACGGCTGTGAAAATGCTATAAATGAGAAGAGAGTCCTGTAAGTCGGAAAATCCTTTCTTTCTTCAGCTGAGTTTGACTGGTTGGCCTATTCACTGAGTGAATTCACTGAAAGATTCACTGAATCTTTTTTTTTTCCGTAAGTGAAAATAGACTCATTTCTAAAAACAAAAATAAAACAAACACTCCCTCTGCCCCCTACAAAACCTTGAAAACGTACAGCCTGTAAATATATAACCTTAACCCCAAACTGAGTCATCTTGTGCAAGAAAATAAATAAAACTAAACAATGAATTGACGTTTTTTGTTTAATGCCATCATTGTTGCTGGTAAGTGGTGTGGAGACAATAATATCTGGGTATATAACTATATGGACATCAATGTGGGATGGACAGTCCCATTTCTATGCTCTCAAATGAAGCCATCAAAGGGATAGAAGAAAACAACCCACTTTAGTTCTCGCCCATCTGCAGACCTGTTAAAACACAGGCCACAGGTTAAGCTTCAGTGCTCAACTCTGCACACAGTCCCTTGCACATATGACGTGAAACAAAGGTTTTGTGAACAACATTTAGCCTTGGACCCATTTGCTACTGAAGTGGGCAATAAATAACTGGCCAAGTTGTATCACAGGGAAATGGATCGATTCTGACCTCCAATTACACCATAGAGGGACTGATGCTCTTGCCTTCCCTAAGCACCAACTGCAGTATCGCTAGGAAGATGCAGCCCCAGGGAAGCACAAGTGGAAGTCCCTCGGTGGGAGTTCTGCTACCTATAGCTTTACTTTCTGATTTGCCCTGTCTGCATAGTCCTGGAGGTGGTTTCAGGGGTGCATGGAGAAAAAAGTCAAACATTCTTTTTCATTTTCTGTAGCTTTCATCCTCTAGATACAGAACACTAACACATGGCACAGCTGCACTTCGAAAAATTATTTTCTGTGTTTGAGAATGAAAACAGCAGAAACACCCTGTGTCATGGTCTTAACAGTTTCACTGTGGTCAAAACGGGGAGACTTGACGCATGTACATGTTTTGTATTGGGAGCTACTCCAGCTTGCAAGTGATGTTTGAAATAGCTTTTATATATATCACTACCTGCATGTCCTGACTGGGCCAGGTCACTTCAGCCCATTGTGTCGTCTATTCTGCCGTCAGCGTTATCTACCACAGCCCAAGAGCTCCCAAATAAATAACAGCACTCCTGTTGCATATAATTTGTTTATCCAGCTAGGCCTAAGTTTTCATGGATGTGGCTTTATCTCCCTGTACTTCAGGGTGCTGTAGAAACAACCATGCAGTACTTGTAGATTAAACATAGAGAAGAAATAACTTCCAGGGCATTAAACCTCCTTCTGTCATTTGGACTGATGATTTCCTGAGGTTGCCCAGTTGCTGCGAATCACCACTCTCAGATGAAGCAGGGGTTGTAAATAACTTTACTACCCTGGCTATGGTGGCATGATGGCGGGGAATTGCTTTTGGTACTCGTGTGCAGGGCTGGGGGTATACTGCTAGAACAGCTAATGTGTTCAACATTTTTGTGTTCAATAGTTTTGTGTTCAATACTTAGTCTTTCTAATGATCCAAATACAGTGGTTCCTTGTGTAAAATAATGTCATAAGCAGTGAATCTGGATCGTTATCTTAAAGAAAATCAATAGTGAATTTCAATGCAATTTCTTTCTATTTTTAATGCTTTATGCATTTGAACCAGCAGTTTTTAAGAGATATACTCAAAGACCAGGCAATGATACATTTTTCTCTGGCTATTTGTTGTTCCTTTCAGTGCCACATAATTTTCAACATGCTGAGCAGCAACACATTGAAAGTTGAGTCAGCTTTATTTGAAGGCCAGATGAAATTGTCCAGGCTGAAACTTTACTGTATTTTACAACCAACAATAGTAATAACCATATTGAAGTATTATAATATAAAATGGATTGTGTTGTGAGAAATGAGGCCAGATGGGACTCCGGCTGTCACCTTAAAAAAGAAAACATTAAAATCCCATTAAAATGTACTTTGAGTTGTATTTTGCTAAAGTTTTGCAATAATTAATTTCAGACCTATACAACTACTATCACTTTTAATTTATAGCTTCACTCCAAAAGTTATCTTTGTGCTTGGTTTTAAGTAACAGAAGTAAGAATATCTTACTGTAGCTGGACTGCTCCTATTTGTGTTCAACCACAACAGCAGGGTGAAAGTCCTTGTTAGTGTGTTGCTGGAGTGTGACTGCAGTTGAGAGTGTGTTCACTCAGTAGCACAGTGTAAGATACAACAATCTTCACCTCATGCTTTTGGCCATGAGAGCTTCAGTTTCCTGCTTAGCGTTAGATCCCATGGATCCCATGGTCAAACAATTTTTTGATGGATATTTTCCATTGGAAATTGCTGATTCAATAAAGTAAAAATTATCTGCAGGAACAGCTTGTTGTCAACAAGGTTTCTTGATTTCCAAATAGCTTAAAAATATTGTTATTATATTCTGTTTTATGCACATATTAGGGTCAAAATTGAAATGATCTGTTTTTAATTTGATCAAAATAAATTGTTTTGCTTGATCCAAAGCTACATTTTTAGAAAATATTTAACTTGAAGTTTTAGATCTTTATACGTCCTTCCAAATGAAACGTAAGTTGGGCTTGGAAAATTTTTGCTTCCCCTATGGCAGTCCCAAGACAAACTGGATGTCTGACGACACACCTGATTTGCCCCGTGGCAAATCTTTGTCAGGGTTTTCAGTTGCCCATGTTCCTGTAACAGTGAAGAACAGTTTCACTGTCCAGTTTAATTTTCTGAGGATTTATTCACTGGGGTTAAAATGTTCAAACCTGGCTGTTCATAGAAAGAGACGTATATCCACACTTAGCTCTGAAGTAGGTGGCCTCATTTTCTGAAGTACCAACTATTTGTCCAGAGGCCATGTTTATTTAATGTTAGCCACTCAAGTACAGTGTTCCAGCCTTATCTTTTTGAATTTCATAATATCAGAAGAAACAGCCTACCCTATTGTTTGTGCTAAATGTACATGGAAATCACTCCGAGAGTTATACTGTACACAAAAGACAGAGAAGAAAGACAGATACAGACCCATCACTTAGGGGTTTTCATGTTTTTGTGCTGTTTGGGCTGTCCTCTTGTTCCTGACAGTGAAACACAGAATGTGATGCTCTGTCTGTGACTGATCGTTGTTTCTGATCACTGCAAGCAATGCAGAAGTAACTACCAGCTTCATACAGGCACCATGAAAAATGAAGAGAAAGTAAAGACAGAATGGCTGATGGAGGGCTATACATATTCTTATCAAGTACAACGTTGTGCAAAATACTCTAAAGCTGAGGATTTTGGCAGAAAAATCAAGGTCATCCTCTTCAGTCAAAGGTGATGTCCTGTGGGCAAATCCCATTTTTAGATAAGTCAGTTTTGATTTATTTTGTTTCTGATATTGATGGTTGCTGGTACTATCATATAATAAAAATTATGATGGTATCACCTTTATAAAACACCAGCAGTGCAAGTAACACATAAAAGCATTCTTAAAAAATTCTTCCTTGTAGCTATGTTGTAAGGCTTAATTTCTTAATGCTTCTGACAGTTGACTGAAAGATGCCACACAGCTGAATATTATGGGCAGTTCTTTCACACGACAATCACAATCTGCTTTCTTTTCCTGTGGGTCTAAAGAAATGGGCTGTATTTTCTTCCCACAAAAACATGGAATAGCTTTCTTCAGTTTCATCATTGCTTAGTAGTTAAAATACAGCTAAAAATAGCAATGCTTACAGTAGTGAAAAATACTGCTCTAGTGGGAAGCCATGGAAAACTTATACGGTGCAATGCACATTTGGATGACTGTCTTTTGCAGCTGCCATCAACAGTTTTCCTGTAAGGGAAGAAGAGGAAGGAAGGGAAAAAGGTGTTGGTGAAGGGGGAGTGCATCAGCAGAGGAAGATGCTGGGCTTCATATCAGAGCTGTCAAATTCTCTGCTGTCTACCACAAGTACTGTGAGTGAGCATGCTAACCGTGCCACACAGATAGTTAGAAGCAACCACCTATTACCAAACCATTATCTCTCAGCTCATTACTGCTGTATCTTTCAGCTGAATTGTCACTCACTCCTTGGGAAGTTTTTCCTTCAGGCTCCTGGGCAGACACTCCAACCAACAGTTCTTCTTTCAGGAGCTGGGTCTCAGGGGCTGCTCCACAGTGGAGCACCACTTCCCAAAGCCCCACAGTACTCCGTGCTCTTCTTGCCTTCCTCCTAAGAAAGGGAGCTGCTAAGTATTAAACTACAGACCCGGAAAGGTTTTGTTGCTTTGCTCTCGAATCAGGAGGTTGGTATGGCTAATCTGTCACTGCTTCAAACGTATTGAAGGTATATGAAGTGGTAACACCAAAGTTTTAGTATTCAGGGCCTAGACAGGTGAACCCTTCCAAAGTCCTGAACTAATATGCCGAAGGGCTGATCATACACATATTCATCTACACCTGATTCATTCCACCAGAGTGACAGAAAAGGGGAACATTGTGTTGAAGCTGTTGGCAAGAGCTAAGAATAACTCTGTTCCTCGAGATTCAGACACATGTATGTCACCATAGACGGGTTTATTGAGGTTTGTTTCAGAGATGAGGCAGATGCCCCCTGCCACAGCCCTCTCCTGATGCCCAGCCTGGAGAGGTCTATTAATCTCCCTGGCAAATACATTTGCTTTTCTGCTTTTGCAGAGGAACTAAACTGGCCATATCAAATCACAGACGCTTCTCAGGCAAACAGAGCAGCAGTTTGCTGAGGCAAGGCAGATGTGACTGAAACCCTACTTCAGACTTGATGAAAAATGTTTTTTTAAACAGAGACAAAAATGTTTTTCTGATGATCTAGAACAGTATGAGGAGGAAATACAAACATTTTCTCTTGCAGTCATCTGTCAGGCAGATGCTTTTCCTATGTAGGCTGATCACAGACGCCATTAGGATCCAGTACTTCCAGAGATCTAGTGATGGACACAGGACCCGAGACCTTGTGTTGGACACAAGCCCTGCATCCCTTGGTGAAAGAGTGACTCAGACTTGGGGGTTGCTAAATTCTTCTTTCTCCTGTCTCCTGCATGGAGTGCAGAAGTGGAGGGCGTGGAAGGTGTACAAAGACACAAGACCTCTATAGTTGCCAGGACAAATATCGGATCCTACCGGGCAAGAGTGGACCACTTGAAAAATGTCTGCAGTTTACAGATCATCTCCGTCATTGCTCATGTTTATGTGGTGTCAGAGATGAGCTTATCTCTCCTAGAGAATGGAGATGGGAGAGTGTCTTAGACTGCAGAGAAGTGGACCAAAGGTACTGGGAAAGGAAAGATTCAGGAAAAAAAGAAGAAAAAAGGATGTGGGAAGGGGGCTAGAGAGTGAGAAGGTTAGTCAATCCCAGGAATGTGTTTTCTCTAACAATTTGGTGTGTTGCCTTCAAAGCTGCTTTTCTAATTGTTCGTTATACATATGTATCATTTCAATCCCAGGAAAATACATGGTTCTCTTGCAGGAAAGCCTCAGCATGAAAGTCTGTTTCACTGTATGTTGTGTCATCTGTAAGTAGGACAACTGGGCAGGGTGCCAAGAGCTTCCTCTCCATTTCTGCTCAGGGTGATCCTCCTGGAGGCCTTGCACCTTTGTAATCTCCCAGTTGCATTCATGACAGCCATAGCCTTGAATCAATGAAACTCTAGGTCCTGTGATTATAAATAAGCTTTCTCATGATCTGCACATTTGTGTTTATTTTCCTTTGGCTACTTTGAGGGAAGGGGGGAAGAGTAAGCAAAAAGAAAAGTCCTACAAACATAGAGAAGTTCAAGCTGTGACCTGAGGCAGACCAAAGCACTTGCAGGAAG
Source organism: Limosa lapponica baueri (assembly GCA_002844005.1). Classification (NCBI taxonomy): domain Eukaryota; kingdom Metazoa; phylum Chordata; class Aves; order Charadriiformes; family Scolopacidae; genus Limosa; species Limosa lapponica. The sequence goes on along the minus strand of KZ505908.1, from coordinate 381,702 downwards.
GTGAGTTAGGGCTTTGCTGCAGGGAGGGACACCCAGCAGCACCCTGCTGTTGGCTATTAGAGAATTGTCAACTACCTGGAGGCGTGTAGTGTCACAGGAGTCTGTCACAGGTTGACATTTGTGCTTCTGCATCTCCATGTCAGAAAACTCCCAAGGTGCACTGGTTTTGTGAATTGTGCCAATGTAGCTAGTCATGCCACCCAAGAGTGTCCCATGTTGGCCTGCGTTATGAGTGAATGGCCACGGATGTGGTCAGACTTGAGGTTCAGGAAAATATCCCAACAATTTGTGTTCTTCAAATTTTGTAGCAGTGTTATCTGCATGATGTCTACATTTGTCTCTGTGTTGGTGGGTTCCCTGACCCCGTTTTGCAAGAAGGACCTTGTTTGTAAATCACCATGATCACAGCACCTCAGGAGGATAAACAGCAAAAGAAGGCCTCAAAATCTGCAGTAAGCAATGTCCAAATATGTGGTTTTGATATGGTTATTTTTACAGAGCATAGGAAACATGATTTGATCTGTGTGATGTAGATAAAGACTGGTTGTAGAACATCCTATGTTGTATGTTCACAAAGGTTTGTGGGATGGTTACTAATCTTGGTAATACACAAGATAGAGATGACCAGTCTGCTCCAGAAACTCCTTGACTTGACTAGTTTGGGCACAAAGACTCTCTTTTTGATGTGGATCACAAAACAGGGTAAATATATGCACTGGAACTTGAACTGCAAATGACCCTGTTAAAGAATATTGATTTTGGCAACTTAGGTACTGCTGGAGCTGAAAATTTCAGGAGTTCATTTGTAAAGGTATAAGAATATCACATAGATGCCTTGCTATTTGCCCTGGCTATTCCTGCTGCTGTTGCTTGCCTGTATCTCACACCAGAGAAAGAAAAAGAAAAAGATGAAAAAAAAAAAAAGCAAAAAGAGACTTTTGAAGTTGATGTCACAGACAAGCAAAATATAATACACGAAAAGGCCAAATTTGCTAGGAGGTGCCAAGAACAAGGGCAAACAGCTGAAGCTTTTATTACTGCAGATCACAGTTTTGCTGAACATTGCATATACAGAATGTTAAAAGAAGAATTAATAAGAGGCAGAATAATTTTTGGCAAAAGAGACAACCGGTTCATCAGCACAACTTACACTTAGGCCCAGATCGCTCGCTAGCAGCGGCTTGAGCAAAAGTGATGCTGACCTACATACGGGCAGCACAGAGGAGATTGCAGCAGACCGGTGAAGAATAGGAACACAAACATGAAAAGAGCAGCTGTGAGCACTTTTAATATCAGAAGTAGCGTGTAGTGAGCGAGGAAAAAAAGCCAAGAAACTTTAACAGGAGAGAAGATGGAAAAGTTGCAGGATACATGGCAAAGAACCATGCACACAGGCCACAAAGTCCCTCTGAAGACACACAATGTAAGACATGCCACATGGGACTTGTTGTCAGAGCAGCTAGGGCAGCAGGGAAATGATCACTAAACGCATGTTTCTGTCATCTGAAGGCTTGCAGTTTACAGGGAACAAGCTCCGCACAGCAGTGTGTTGGAATTCCAGGTAAACGGGAATGCAGACAAGGCTCTTCAGACCTTTCTTTGAGTGGTAGGGCCAATGTGGGCTCAAGTACAGGCACAATCCTCAGTTACAATCATACCTGTGGGGAAAAAAATGTGCCCAGAATAAATAAGACCCTGTATCACCTCCTCATTCAAAATCAGTTTAAACAGAATCCACCTAATACACACAACTCTTTATTACCTACTAGGTCATACATGGAGTCAAAATCCAGGTCAAGCATAGAGTCGCCTTTGCTCGTGATACAGAGGTTTGTTCCTGACAGAAAGGCCAAGCCTTTGGTGTGTTATCTAACTTACAAGTAGGTAGGACAGAATTACAGGATATCCATTTGCTGAGGATTGGAAGGCAAGTAGAGAAGGGAGAAGAAAGGAGAGCAGACCTGCTCTACTGGGTGAGGAACAGCGTATTTTAGAGAATGTAGGCCTCACTTTTACCAGCAAGAGTTGCTAAGCTGGTATGTTCTTGCTAATTTACCTCTTTTCTGGCCCATGGTATCTCTGCATCTGTGTTTTGACTAGCCTTGAACTGTATGTGCACAGAGGTCCTGATTTTGTGTGTCAGTTTGGAAACCAGAGCACTAATGGCTGCAGTGCCAAGCTCAGTTAATGTATGCTGAAGAAAAAAGTCCTGCAACTACCAATGCAAGTAAGAGCTCTCCAGAGGCGCTGCAGAGGCCCTGTAAGGCATAGCATGCTATAATTTTTCTTCCCTGTACTGGCCACGTATCGGTATCCAGTCCGTCCCGCAAACTTCACCAAAGGGTAGGCAAGAAAGTCAAAGCACTTTCCATGTCAGTCCAGCAGGAGATCACCACTAAATAAGCTTTCATATTCTACTTGCTGATCCAGGAGGGTTTCATGGCCCAAGGTAGTGGTGTGAAAGCAGTTAAGACCACTCTGACTGCTTGGATGTTGTGTCCTCGTTGTGGGGAGAATGATGCAAGCCACCTCCTGTCAGTAGACCCTCAAGCTGTGGGAAATGCAATTTACCCAGTGGTGATAACTGTATACTCCCCCCTGTGCTTGCAAGTTGAGAGAGTAGAAACCATTCCTATTAACATAGCACAGGAGCATTTAATTTGTCTTACATATAATTTATTATTTGTTATAACTGAAGGGAATAAATTCTGACTGTGATCATTAAACAAACCCTCTGGAAATGTGTAGAAACCATTTCAGGCACCAAGCCTGTGTATGCTCAGACTGCCGCAGCACATAACAACTGGGAGCTCTTTTTTTGTTTTCTGCAAAAATTTGGAATTAAAAAATGAGAAAACAATGAACTTTTTAAATGGAAAAAATCAAAACTCTGAATGCTTGAAAGTTGATGAAAATACAGCTTTTTGGTTTGGCTTCCTAAAGAAATGGGATTTGGCCACACTCTGTGCATCATGTGTGCATTAAGGGTGTGTGTGGAAAGTTTCTTTCTAAGAATTTTGAGTGTGGTGGCCAAATTCAATTACACTGAGAAGGGGTTAGAAATCTCAAAGGTATTCAGCATTGGTGAATTAATACAAAACGTATTTTAAGGTCATAGCTAGCCATTAAGTATGTTTTTACAAGTTTTTATGTCAGTGTTTACAAATTTTAATGTTTTCATTGGACCATGGTGCTCCATAAACTATTAGCCCAATAAAGTCATAGGCCTAGCACAAAACTAGAGCTAAGATAAACAGCAAGGTGGTAAAACAGAATATCATAAACAAATGATGACAAGGATGAAACTAAAAGAGAACAGCTGCATGAACACAGTTTGAAATAAAAATTAGTTTTAAGAAAAATAAAATGCATCCTAGAAGTGATTTTATATTTATCGTTATGGATGGCAATGCTTTTTCAGAGTGTGCTCCCATAACTTTAGAAGATTCATGAAAAATTAACTCTAAAAATGATGTCAGAAGAATAAAAAATGTAGCATTTCCAGGCTTAGATAATGATAACATGAAAGAAACCCCACCAAAATGGGAATTTGAAGAGATTATGTTTGTAAGTGAGTGAACTTCCTGAGAAGCTAATACCAACACATTATTTATTCATAATGTTTTCTAACTGGATGACATTAGGTTTAGAATGAGATTTCTGTTTTTCCCTCCAAAGAGGTTCATTATTAAATAAACCTCTTTTATTCTGTTTGTTTTCCAATTCTGACCCTGCTACCCAACATAACAAGATTTTGATGGTTTGCATGGAGGTAAACCTAACTGCTAAGCTGCAATACAAGTTTTTCATGCTGTGGAAGCTCTTCAGGCAACAATTTGTCAAAGTTAAAGACCACTGCAATGTGAATCTCACTTACGTTGTTGTTCTTTTTTAAACAGAGTGGAGCTCAGCAGGTCCTTTCCACACAATTTTCCATCTCTAATTCTGCTAGTTGGAACATGCTATATAGACATTCTCTTAAAATTGAAGTGTTGAAGAATGCTTTAGTGCAACTAACAAATTTTCAAGATGGTAATAGTGTTTATTATTCATACTACAGCATTGCCTTCAGGTCCTGGCACAGTTTGGAATGGCACTGCACAAAGATTTCTTCAAGGCCAAACTAAAAAGTTGGTTCTCTCAAAAATCTTATGGTCTAAAACACGGACAAAAAATAAATACTTTCTCTTTTTTACTTATGTGAAATTTGAGGCAAGAAAAGAAACAAGATAAATATATTTGAAAATAGGGGACATGCAGTGATCTGTGTAGTATTTATTTCATGTGTTTAAGGTCAAGTATAAGGAGCAGCTGCAAGTCAAACGGGGTGGAAGAAATTACCTTTTTAGCCCACCCTCTGCTGCTCTCGATTGCTTTCCCCAGCCTCCCAAACAGAGGGCTGCTGTCTCTTCAGATCTGGTGGCATCTTCTTGTTTCATGGCTCCTAAAGTGGTTTCTGTCAAAAGAACCCAACTTATCTTCTGAAGGATGAGCAGAGGAAGTAATTGTATGTGCAGTTTTCTCGCTGTAAGACAATTATCATAGAATCATAGAATGGTTAGATTCAGAAGGGACCTTAAAGACTTGATGACCTTTAAGGTCCCTTCCAACTCTAACCATTCTATGATTCTATGATCATCTATCTAGTTCCAACCCCCTGCCATGGGCAGGGACACCTCCCACCAGGTTACTCAAAGACCCATCCAACCTGGCCTTGACCACTTCCAGGAATGGGACATCCACAAACTTCTCTGGGCAACCTGTTCCAGCATCTCACCACCCTCAAAGTAAAGCATTTCTTCCTAAAATCTAATCTAAATCTACCCTCTTACAGTTTGAAGCCATTACCCCTCATCCTATCACTACACTCCCTGATAAAGGGTCCCTCTCCACCTTTTTGTAGGCCTCCTTTAGGTATTGGAAGGCCATTATAAGGTCTTGCTGGAGCTTTCTCTTCTCCAGGCTGAACAGCCACAACTCTCAGCCTGTCTTCAGAGGAGGGGTGCTTCAGCCCCCTGATCATCTTCATGGTCCTCCTCTGGACTCATTTCAACAGGTCCATGTCCTTCTTATGTTTGGGGCCCCAGAGCTGGACACAGTACTGCAGGTGAGGTCTCATGAAAGCAGAGCAGAGGGGCAGAATCATCTCCCTCAACCTGCTGTCCATGCTTCTTTTGATGTAGCCCAGGATCTCATCCATTCTCTGCCGAGCCTGCATTTGTGCTTGGGATTGCCGTGACCCAGGTGCAGGACCTTGCACTTGGCCTGGTTGAACTTGATGAGGTTTGCACAGGCCCACCTCTCAAGCCTGTCCAGGTCCCTCTGGAAGGCATCCCTTCCCTCCAGTGTGTCGACCATGCCACACAGCTTGGTGTCGTTGGCAAGCTTGCTGAGGGTGCACTCAATCCCGCTGTTCATGTCATTGATAAAGATATTAAATAGCACTTGTCCCTACACCAACCCCTGAGGAACACCACTCGTCACTGGTCTTGGCTTGGACATTGAGCCATTGACCACAACTCTTTGAGTGTAGCCATCCAACCAATTCCTTATCCACTTGAGTGGTCCATCTGGCAAATCCATGTCTCTCCAATTTAGAGAAAAGGACGTCACATGGGACAGTGTCAAATGCCTTGCACAACTGCAAATTCCATGGACAGATCTGATGAGCAGTTGGAGACTGGCTGAAAGCAGTACTCTTTCTAGATACCTGCAACCAAAATGTCATGTTTTACCTGTACCTAACATCAATGAACACAGGCTGCCACCTGAAGCAGGCAGGAGCTAGTGGAGGTATTCAGAAAATGGGAAGCCAGATTGATGTGCCAGGAGTCTGAGTATACAGACTTCTGTATGGACTTAAGGAGTGTTAATGTATTGTCAAGTAAGGTAGTGACATGAAAAGCAAATAAGAATGAAGACAAAGACTGCAAAGAGTTTGAGAAGGGTCTATAGCAACAAAACCTCTGCTGCAAGCACCAGAGACTGGGTGGAATATGCATGAGCTGCATATCTGGAATGCAGACCGTGTCCTGGAGTTCAAGTCCTGATTTGAAATTCCTTCCATCTCCTCAGATACAGGACAATTAGGATGCTTTTTCCATTCAGGATGGATGTAAACATTGCTCTGGAAGCCAAATTCTGTCTGCAAAGTAGGGAACTATCTGTATTTAGTTCTTCCAAGCCTAACTGTACTTGTTATTGACTTTGAAGTTTGCATCTCTTTTTTAGCCTCTTGAGTCCCATTTTATAATCCACTTTGCGCTTTCCTCCTTTGTGTCACTGCTCCTCTGTTTAAAGAGAAACACATAATGTCTTTGGTTTTCATTTTGTGAAATATTTTTGATGAGAAATATCTTGTCCCTCTTCTCCACTCCCTCCCTCCCTGAGAGTTCACCCACTGATCCTCTGTGTTTGTTTCTCCAGATGTTTCAACCTACAGATCAGGAGTTCTTGAAAGCAGGCTTCTTGAGTGATCAGTCATCACAGTGTGAAAACATCTGCTGAGGTATTTGGCACCCAGGTACCATCTCCAGAGTGCGTAGCCAGTCCATTGGGGTGCTTTTAAAATGTGTGATAAATGAATCAGATTCTCAGAGCTGGAGCGCGCTGCAAATGTTGCTGCTCTAAGTCTTTCAAGTTGAGTGCTTCAAATTCAGAGATATCTGCAGTCAGGAGTCATTTCTGTAAAGCTTCTCAGCATCACAGTGTCCTCCACTGGGTTCCTAGATCAAATATTCTTATTTAACTAGTCAGGAGGAAGGAAAATCAGTCAGGAATAATGCAAAGGAAAAAGTAAGAAAGAGGAGTAACAAGCATAAACAGTTCTTCCGCTAGTCTTCCTCCCCAAACGCATGCACACAAGATGAGTAGCAAAGATACCCAGAGAAGAACCACAAACTGCTTCCTTTTACAGCTCTTCCAGGGCAGAAATAAGGAAGCTCTTTGTCATCCCCGTCACCTAGCTCTTTAACATTCTGGTCCTGCCAGCACTTACAAATTTATTCATAGCCTAGAATATCTTGTCCAGAATTCAAACTCATAGTGAATGATTTACCTGAAAACCTCTATTTAACAAATTTTTCAAAAACAAAACAATTCTTAAGAGTTTAATTAAATAGAACTGAGATTAAATTAAAAAAGGAATCTCATTTCCCTTGCATGAAATGTGGTGGCAGTTGGAAAGTGTAACCCAGCATCGCTTCATGTAGGCATTGCTCAGTGTACATGCAGAGCATCGATGTGAGGATATTAAATACAGTCAGGAGGCCTCACAATATTTTATGGGTACAGAATTAAATTTAAACATAAAAGTAGCAATTAAACTGGGATTTCAGCTGAGATATTATAGCAATCTGACAATTGCAAAAGTATTTAAGGAAATGAATATACTTTCAGCTTAACAAAAACCTCTTTCTGATACATTGCAAAGTGCTGTGTTATTCCCGCTTCTTATTCTCTGTTCTTTGAAATAATTTTTTAGAAATGGAAAAATCCCACTAATAAGGTTTCTGAAATCAAATGCAGACAATAGTCTTATGGGACACTGAGGTATATATTATGGGTGCCTACTATGGGTGAGTAATTTAATGGTTAAAATTATGTCTTCCCATGGTCTTTATCAAGATTTGGTACTCCTGTGTATAACTGGGTTAAAAGGTTGATTGACTTGTAAAAGTAGGGTGCATACCTGGTCTCTAGCTTTGGCCCAGTTCATGGTCTGAGCACCACTTTCTGGCCAGACTGATACTGCAGAGCTGGTCCTCCCTAACGTATTTTCCCATGCAGTGTGTTATTCAAACTTGTACCTATCTGCCAGTGTTTTGGGTCAAATCCAAGTCTTTTTTTTTCTTCCTTTCTTTCCCTGCTGAAATTAAAAATGAAGCAGGTGAATAATACTTTAGTTTAACCAAATTGCTTATCTTCCCCTCAGTGAAAGGTTTCATTTTGTTTTAGATTTTCTTTGTTCCCTTTTTTTCACTATTCTGTCTGGGGAACTTTCAGACTTAATCATGAGACTATTACATCTGGAATACCTGAGGAAAAAGCATTTCACAAATTCATTTGTTTTGATTTTTTTCATCACAGTCATTCACTAATAGATTTAGTTGAGCTCAGATTGCATTTGTCCACACCTAGTCTCAAGCACGCTGTCTACTCTACCTTGTAGTGACTCAAGAGTCAGGATTTCCAGTTGGGCCATTGATATCTCCCAACTCTCACTTTTCCCAACAGCTTCTCTGTCCTTCTTCTCATCATGTGCACAAGTGTGCTCTGAGCCAAGGGAACTCTCTGCCAGCTCTTGCCCGGATCTGCAGGTGCCAGACTACAGATGGTCTATGGGAAGAAGAAGGGGACTGCAGCTGAGGATCTCAAGCCCATGTCTGGGTGACTGAACAAAAGTGCTGCTTTGGATCAGTAGGGAGAAATTATATGTACTTCAAAACTGGGGAGAAAGTCTGGTCCTCCAATAGAGGATGGGGACTGGAGCCAGAGCCCGTGTGCTGTCCCTCTCTGCAGGAATACCATGGTTTTCAGAGACCTCTGATATGCCATTTGCAGCCTCACTGCTTGGGTTCTTTCCAATGTAAAATGCAGACACAACTATATTTAACTTCATAAATCTCATATGTTCTGGGTATAAAGCCATTTTCAAAAGTTTCAATTTATTAATATCGCTAAAACCTCCTAAAATCTTTAGACATAAGTTATCCTCTTAATACTGTGAAAAATTATTAGTTTTGATGCCTACAAATCTGCAAGATATTTAATCCAAGCCTTATAGAGTCGGAAAAGAAAGCAAAAGGATTTTTCACTGAACCCTTGTGCGCCTATTTGCCAATTTGTGAAGGTCAGGTTAAAAATACCCAGCCTTTTCAGGCAGTATATACCCAGGGGAAAGCCTTTCATTCAGTATGCTTTCAGAGAAAAGTCCTTGCTTTTAACCCTTTCCTTCTCTGAGGTTGTCCCTCGTCCCTTCCTTTTCTCTGTCCAGACTTCCATGGCTGCCCCTTAAGCACAACTCTGCAGGAGATTTATTTTCCAGTTGCTAGCCCCTGACATTCATGCAGTGAGAGAGAATTCATTAAGCAGAAACAGTGGTAGGCAGAAGTCATGCTTAGGCAAAAATTGCAGCTCCTGGACGTGAGAGGTCAAACTGCTAGACTCAGCTGAAACTGGAGCGGGAAGGTGACAGCAGTGACAGTGCCAAGAGGGATGTCCAGGCCACACAGGTGACAAAGAGTGAGTGTGTGAGAAACACCCAAACTCTGCAGGTCATTGGAGGGGTACTGGGGGCCTCTGAGGAGCAGAGCTGGATGAGACCAACTGCAGTGCCAGTAGGTGGCCATGTCAGCAACGCCATGCAAGGCCACAATTACCCAGGTAAACGAGTAAAAAATACCAGATTTGTGTATGGATATGGCAGAACTGGCACCAAGAGGGGCAAAGGGCTTCAGGAGCAGGTTGTGTAATTGGGGAAGGCTGCAGTCTGGGATGGGAGTTAAAAGCAGCAAAAGAACGGCCAAGAACCAGGAAGGATCAGGTTGGACGGGGCTCTGAGCAACCTGATCTGGTTGAAGATGTCCCTGTTCATTGCAGAGTGGTTGGACTAGATGACTGCAAAGGTCCCTTCCAACCCAAACGATTATATGATTCTATGAAAGGGATGTTGGGGTGTGCAAATCCCATGATGGGTGCTGTCTGGGGAATGTGCTGGGCAGCCCCAGGTTTGCTGATGGTGGCTTGAGCAGTGCAGCCACCCAAACCTGCTGTCCTGATCATGTCATGAGGGTCTGCCTCCAGCTGGGGTGGGAGCAGGTGGGTGCTATCCCTGGCTGGCGAGGGGACAGACAGACAGACATGGACAGAGGGAGACAGATACGGACAGACAGATTGAGCATCCTGGTATCAGTGTGTCAGTGCTCATTCCAGGCCTGACAGCATTGGCAACTGCCTGCCATTTCATAGCACCTTCCCTTCATAATTTCTCCTCACAGCCATGAAACGGGCTCTTCTTTCATGGCTGAATGTATCTCACCTAAACTTCCTGGATGCTTTTCTACTTTTATCAAAAGGTTGAAAATTCCTTCTCCCTTTTTTTTTGCCCCCGCCCTTGCCTGGTAGCAGATGTTTTTGAGTGTATAAGAAGCTACCTGCAGGGATAGGCTTAGCTTTGTATTTAATGGAATAAAGAGGCAAAGGTACAAACACAGCCCTGTTGTTATACTGCGTTAAACAGTGAAACAAAGCTTGGGGTTTGAGTACAGAAAGCTCAATCCTCAAACACCACTGAAGTACTGTAAATCTTTTATTACAGATACAGAAAAGAATAAAAAAAGATTAATTCCATCAATGCTTTATGTATTTTTTTTTCAAACAGCATTCCTTTTTTACCTTCAGCTCAAGGAAGTTTTTATAAGAAAAAATGTCCATATATGACAGTCTTTTTGACAGAATTAAGGCAAGGAATTACTGGAAGAAAAGTCCAAAGGCTAACTGAAATGAGCTGGCTTGCTGTAATATCCTGCTTCCTTCAAGACAAAAGGAGACAAACACACACAAAAGGGCAGAGAAGAAGATAGACATAACGTAAGGCAGCTTTCTTCTCTCATGCTGTTTCTTTATAGTTTTGCTGTTGGAGAAGCACAGGTTCTGCACCCTGTTTTACTTGTACCTCATACTAATGTCAAGTGTTGAACTGTTCAGCCACTATTTTGAGCTTCCTTTCTGGTTCAAGACTCACAACAATTTCACAAAAGGTGCAATGTTAGCTGTAGCTAACAGAGAGTAGCTGGAGAAAGAAGGAGGCAGGAAGAAGAAATAAAATAGAAAAAAAGGATCACAGCAGTATACAGGTAAGGGAGACTTTAGACCACCAGCTAATCCGTCCAACTGCCCTGAGGTCACTCAAATACTCTTAGGCCATCTGTTATCTTTTATTAGTTACTGAGCCACCAGTAACTGCTATGCTTTTATTTAGCTCAGGTTTGCTGTGTTTAGCTTGTGTTTTTCCAGACTGAATCTCACCTTAATTCCTATTTCTTTTCCTAACCTCCTGAAATCCTGCTAGAATACTTTTTACACTGCTGTTACATATTTATGATTATGGCTGTATAACCTCCCAGTTCAGACTCCTTTACATATGTGATTAAGGTATTTCCTACCTATACTGCCAGGTAGTTAAAGATTAAATTAAACTAAATAGAATACCCACTGTTGTTGGAGCACTCTGGTTACCTGGGCTGGATCCCTTACAGTTTACCATTGTGTTTTGTTTGGGCCTTTTTGTTGGTTTTCACTTACTGTAACAAAGAGAAATCTCCTTCTCAGTGCCTGGACTTCAGTAATCCAGGATGGAGCTTATAAGCACCTTCCTAGACACAGAAGGGTGGCTGCATTTCTGAGGGGTAAATTGTGAGGGGTAAATTTTCTGTCCCTCCGTTCCAGCTCTCGCATTTGGTATGAACATGCCCAAGCACAAACTGTAACCTCAATCAAACTTCTGTGAAAAGGGTAGTAAACAGTTGGTCAGTGTCCTTTTAGGAGCCAGAAATAAGTGGACTAGCTGGGGACTGTTACCAAAGCCCATATTGATCAATAACTTCATCAGAGATCTGGATGATAACATAGCATCATCTAATTATATAAGCTGGACAATGAAAAAAGTGCACCAGTAACAAATTTGCAAATGATACTAAATTAGGTATGTGATTGATGTGCTCAATGGCAGAGGTTCAATCCAGAAAAGCCTTCGTGACTAGGCCAAGAAAAACTTTACAAAATCCAGCAGAAGTGCGAAGTTCTGCTGATGGGCTAAATAACCCCATTTATCAGTACAGGCTGAGCACTGGGTGAGTTGCTCTCCTGCTAAAATGGGTTGGGGTTTATGGTGGATGCCAAATTGAGTATGAGCCACCAGTGTGAATCAGGCAAACTAAGCTACAATAAGAGGATCATGGTCAGAAGACCGTGGCAGTTTATAATTCCTTTTGGTTTATTTAGCACCGGTTAGGCTTGCAGCTGTGTCCAGTTCCAGACACCTCCCTTCAAGACGGCTGGGGAGAAGAGGCTAGTGTCCATAAAGAGGCTACCAAGATAGTAAAGGACCTAAAGTGTAAAAATCCCAAGGAGAGGTTGTGGTATTTAGTCTGTACTATTGAACATACTGCAGTATAGTCAGAGGCCCAGTTAGATGCTCAGGCCTCGTACCCGATGTAGCCATGGTGATCATCGAATCACAGAATCGGAGAATAATTCAGGTTGGAAGGGAGCTCGGGAGGTCACTGGTTCAACCTCTTGCTCGCAGCAGGGTTAACTTCCATCTCCAAACCTTTGCTGCCTATGGGTTTAGCAGAATAGTGATTTTGAAAAATCTGGTGTTATGCAAAAGAGACTATCAGCACACAAAAAGATCTTTGAGGATGTGGGCTATGGACTTCTGACCATGCCCCATTCAAAACAGTGTTCCTTCAGGTCTTGTATTCCATACTTACATCCCAAACAATGCTTGGATCATCACCAAGGTTTTTGAGGGTTCCTTGAGTCCTGTAAAGCTAGACTAGGATATCCAGATCTGTAATGCTGAGTAGCAGATCAGATTAGATCCATCTATCCCCATCTTGAGAAGCATTGTGCTAGCTAAGTATAGCTTTTGTGTACTTGTTACTGTGTGTTTCAGAGACTGCAGTGAACTTTTTTATTTTGCTGTCTTACATTCAGTAACTAGAGCACGCAGTCATGATTGGTATCTTCTTGAAACAAAAATTACTTAAAGGAATGTGCATCAACTCTAATACCAATGATTCAAACCTTAATTTTTTTATATACTGCAATAACAAATTTTATTTACTTGCTTTGATAACATTACATGGCACACAAATGTTTATGGTTTTATGTTTATAGACACATTTTTCCTTCTTGTACAACTGTCAGTTGCCTCTGTACTCTGGAAGTGGTACTCCTTTCAAACGCAATTGTTACCAGAACAACCTGCTTCCATCTGGAGAAATCAAAAACTTTCCAAGTATTTTCCACTGACAGTTTAACAGGCGGCATGCAGATGTAGGTGGGAAAAGGAGAGGAAGGAACCCATCACTCCTTCCATTTGAAGTGCAGACCTGCCATGCGATGCCCTAGAAAGGAGGATCCATCACCATCCCTGATAATTCATGCACAGAGTGACATGATGGAAACAGAAAGTGCCTTTACTTGACCATCTGAATTATTTTCAAATTTCTTAATTACAGTGTTTCAGACATCCCAGGTCCAGCCCTAAAATGTTTACTGACGTAAAGAACAGTTTTGGCTTTTGTAATATTTCAAGACAGGGCTGGTTTGGCAATGTACCTTTTTCACGCTGTGTTCCGTGAAACCAGAAGGGAGTACTAGTTCCTATTTCCACATTTTTGCCTTTAATAAAGCTTTTCAAACTGCATAGGCAGTTGAGTTATTAATGCCAAAACTTCACCTTGACACAGCTTTAACTCAGAGCAAAAACCAAGAAAAACAGGCTAACTGTCTTGATGTAAAACTTGCCTCATGAGTATTTTCCCCAGGTGTAAATCGGGTTATACAGCCCCATAGTGCCAGTGCTGAGCAGAGCTCTGCTCCAGTCCTGCAAACTCAGAGGCCGACTGCGTGGCTGGTAAAAGGCAGTGTATTTCTCTGCTGGTCTTTGATGAGGGTAAGGTCTAAGTCTGAAAAATAAAGATTGTTTACTTGCAACATTCTCTTTGCTTGGAATGACTGAATGGAAATGAAATGATTTATGTATTCATCATCATTCTTCATGTCTTCACTTGTTGCAAACACTGCCAACTGCATTTAAACATATTTTATTACTTGTGCATTTAGGAGTCCTCAGGCAGTAGAATAAGGTAAATAATTTTCTTCTGCCATCTAAGGTACTCCTCTAATTTTTCCTAATTGACCTAATTAAAATTATTACCATAAAAATTATTAGCACAGTATTTTGGAAAGCTAAAGCAGAGTACAGCAGGATTGTCTAGAGAAGTGTATGTCAGGGCCCTGAGTAGGTCTTGGTGGCCCTGATCCCCTCCCCAGGGCTCCCCCCACCTTGCCCAGGGCTCAGGACCCCATGTCAGCTCCCTGGAGGCATCAGTCCCTGCCCCAGTGATGCTGCAGCTGGATTTGGTCTCAGCTCCCACAGCCCTGCCCTGCCTGGCCATGGGCTCCACCAAGTCTTGCCCGTCCACATGCCCATGTCCTGATGGGTGTTAGCCCATCCCTGTCTCCAGGGAGGTGACTGGTCATCCCTAGACCTGATGGTGACTTGTAGATTGACTTCCCAGCTTGATCTTGGACCTCCCTCACCACCACAGACTGACAACTTGACTTAGAGTAGTTTATCAGTTTAGGGGCAGACTGGAATAGTGAGCAGGACACTCCTAGATTACAGTGCCTGCTCTGATGCTGATAATAACAAATGACAAGCCTGAAACTTTTAAGCCTACACATCCTTGTACGTTCTGTAAAGAAAGGCATAAGTGTAACTAAAACGGACAGCATGTTGCCTGCAGTTTCGAAGTGAGGAAACAGTGGGGTTTCAGCAAGAGAAGCTGGCTGGGTGCCAGAGCAGCAGACCTTCAGCTGACCAGAGTGAACAGCTCAGGTGCTCTCATCTGTGCTTAGACCTCAGAGAGCATCTAGGGCTGATGACAAGGGAAAATCCTGGAGAAATCACTAAGCCTGTGCAATCTAAAGAGCACAGGAACCTTTCAAGCATTTTGGGAACTGCAACAATAAGAATTGCAGTATCTTCTGATTGAACCTCCAGGCATTAAAATCTGGGTCTATTTTGCAGTCGTGTAACGTTTCCAATTTTCAAAGAAAGGCACAAATATTAATCAGTGCACACTTTTGTGCCAGAGCAAAGGCAAGCTGGTCTCATCTGCAGGTATCATCTAGAGAAATCATTATCTTGAAACCAAGCCTAATCCACTCCAAGAAAAGACCAATAACATTGCAAACAGCAGCTTAGACTGGAAGTCTGCTTGATCCAGGGTGCTGCTTGTGCAAAGCTGTTGCCAGTGATGTCAGAATAAAAGTTGTCCTGGAAAGCTAGCATCTCTTATGTCTGGGTCCTTCTTCTGGCACTAGCCTTTGAGTCCGGCCTATGGTTCACATGTGGTGTCCCCCTTAGATGGGACAGCTAGAACATGCTATTCTGGATATTGGCATACTTTATATTTATCTAGACTCATCGGCGTGACCAATTTTCTTCCTCATGCTAATACCTTGTCGGCTGGTTTTTTTTTGTTTTCAGGTTTTTTTTTTAACTTACATTTTAGATTAAGTAAATTTTCTTAAAGAATTTTCTGCAATCATGCTTAAGGCCTAGGCACTTTTAGATTATTTGGATCATGTATATGTGTAGAATAATTTGAATTGCTATGTTTAATATATATGTCTGTATGTATACATATATATACACACGTATATGTATATTTATGCATCTACCTATATTTGTGTGTGTGTGTGTGTGTACATAGCTCAAGGACAAGAAGGTGATTGGGGGTAGTCAGCATGGATTTACAAAGGGGAAATCAGGCTTGACCAGCCTGATGATAGCCTTCTACAGGGATATGACTTGCTCGATGGATGAGGAGAGAGCAGTGGATGTTGTTTATTTTAACTTTAGCAAGAGTTTTGGCACTCTTGCATAACATCCTCATTGACAAACTGATGAAGCACGGGCTAGATAAATGAACAGTGAAGGACTCTGAAAACCGGCTGAACTGCTGGGCTCAGAGAGTTGCAAGCCGCAGCACGAAGTCCAGCTGGAGGCCAGTAACTAGCTGGGTACCCCAGGGGTTGATACTGGGACCAACATTGTTTAATATCCTCATTAATGACCTGTACAATGAGACAGAGCACAACAGCAGCAAATCCGCAGATGACACAAAACTGGGGGAACTGGTTGATAGACTAGATGGTTGGACTGCATCAGGAAGAGCATCACCACCCAGTAAAGGAAGGTGATCCTTCCTCTCTATTCAGCTCTGCTGGAGCACATCTGGAGTGCTGGGTTCAATTCTCGGCTCCCCTGTACAAGGGAGACATGGACACACTGGAGCTAGTTAAGCAAAACACCACAAAAATTAGTAACTGATTGGTGTGCGTAGAGTCTGAGAGAGCTGGGACTGCTCAGCCTACAGAAGAAAAAGCTCAGGGAAATCTTATCAAGATGAACAATTACCTGATGGAAGGCAGTAAAGAAGACAGAGCCAGATTTCTCAATGGTGCTCAGTGACAGGTCAAGAGACAATGAGCACAAACTGAAGTACAATAAATTATATTTAAATCTTATTTTTTTCTTGTGAGGGTGGTTGAACACATGAACAGTTTACCCAGAAATGTGGTGGAGTCTCCATCCTTGGAGATATTCAAAACCTGGATGGAGAGTCTCCTGAGCTACCCGCTCTAGGTGACCACGCCGTGAGCAGGGGGTTGGACTAGACAAACTCCAAAGGTCTCTTCCAACCTCAATGGTTCAGTGATTTTATATGTGTCCATATATGTGTGTGTGTCTGTACACACTCATAGCACTTGATTACACCTATTTTATTTTACAGCAATTCAAATTATTCATGTCAATGTACATTACTGTGTTTGTATAAACACTGTACTTTTGCTTCCCTTTATTTCCTTTGATTCCCTCCAGTTCTAGACAGAAGCTGCCAGGGAAGAGTCTCCCGGAGGAAAAAAAAAAGTGTTCATCATAAAGGGATGTAGAAATAGATGTACAATTCTTGTGAACACTGTAGCAAATATCTGCCATTGAGGTTTGTGGGCATGGTAGCTTCTTTACCCTGGCCTAAGATAATGCTGCATGGAGAAGGGGAATGCAGGGCAACATCCAATTAACATCTGCTGACCTTCAGACAGACCAGTGACTGATAGGCTCAAAACTTTCTTGCGAGGTAGCATTTCCAGCATGCTGAGTTATAAGGTCATGCTAAGTTTGGAATTAATTGCAAGGTCTGATGTGTGGTTAGATGTGACTCATCTCTGCTCATGGACTTAGTAAAACTTGGTCAACAGCTTTGGAATAGGCATAGAACTTCAGTCGGCATGTCCTGGCACACTTGCTTCTCCAAGAACGAAAAAAGTTCTTCCCTCTCCTCAGGTCTTCAGCAGCTACAGCGGGATGTGGAGACAAGACATATGGTATAAGAAGTGTACTCACAGGTCTTTCCATTCTTACACCAGAGCATTCAGCAAGAGGACTCCGCTGCCTGAGCCCTGAGAGATCACTAATCCTTGCAGTCCTGAAGACTCTGCCCCTGTCTCACAGGCCTTTGTGCCCACAGGAGCTAGCATGAATGGTAGTGCAGACAGCAGGCTCCCCAGCACTGCACACCTCCAGCAGGAATCTTAGGAAGATATAGAAAAATCTGGAGGTTGCAAAGCGTGGAAGTAGCCAAATTTAAAGTGTGCAGCTTTATTTCACTCCCTTTCTGTGTGGGCAGTGTAATACTTCATCTGATCACTGACTTTTTTGCTACAGAAACCTGCCCTCATTCAGTAAGTGCAAATTATGTAAGTGATTTATTATATTGTGGTTTCTGAAGGTCCTGGAAAATTAAAATCACATTGTGCCACACAGTCTTGATCTCAATAGATACCTTCGCCATTGACACTCCAACAAGTCTAGCGGGATCAAAGGCACTCAGGTTTTTCAAAGGTTTTAAACTCTACCCAATGTGGACATGTTTTCATGGGATTGGCAGAAGATGCAGTTCTGGCAGTGTCAAGTGGCACCCCAGCCTTCATGGCTTGGAGGTGAAGCTCCAGAGACAGTCTTATCTCAGCCATGCCTTTGGGAGCCAGTTGTGCTTCTTCACTGAAGCACCCAGGTAAACCTGGTGGGACAGCACACAGTCAAACGCTGTGACACTTACCAGCTGTTCAGCGTATCCATCCCTCTCCTCCCCTTCAAGTCCTTCCCTCACCTGTGTTGTGGCTCATCCCACTAAGCACTAAAATCCGCTCAGTTGGCATTGACTGCCAAACCATGTTCATATTCTATAAACTGGGCCAGACTGCTTTCCATTGCAGTGTCATTGAAGTTTACAGTGCTAGTAGGGAATCTGACATTCTGTATTAAATAACAGAACTTTAAAACCAGAGAAGAAAGAGAGCAAAGAGAAGGGATAATGGCTTGGCTACGATGAAAACGTGGGCCAAGGATGTTCGTAACTTGTCTGTTAGCAGATTCTATCAACCTCCTTATGTCAGGATATAAACTGTCATTTTCTAAAATAAATAGGAAGTATTGCTCTTTCATATGGAATATCCACGCTTTGATTCAGCCCCACACTTCTGTGTTCACTTCTTTGTCTTTGGGTTTATTGCCATGAATACAGTTTGCAAAACAGGGGATATAAACCTCTGTCTGCAACCCCCACTGTCACCTCCTCACCCCCCTGCTCCAGGGCCAACCACCTGTGCCCAGGATCCCCAAATCCCAGCACTTGATACAGCCCTCATGGTTGCGTAGCCACAGCTCAGACTGCAGCGGGCATTGTACAGTCACCAGGAAGAGCCATGAGACACCTGCAGAGCAGAGCCAGGCACAGACACAAGGTGACACCACAGGTAGAGGTAGGGTGGTTGAGATGGCGTTGCTACCAGCTCAAGTGTTCACCAGAAAAACCCCATTGTGGGAAGACATAAACTCCTCAATAAGCAAACACAGAGGTGAAACGGCAACTCAGCACCATCGTGGATGTGTTCTGGGGCTGCAGAGACCAACTCTTCTCCCCCCGAGCTGGTGACCGTGCAGCCAGCAAAGGTGCTGGGTGCCGTACAGGGTGGTGACCTCCCTCTGCTTGTCTGGGTAGTTCTTTAACCGCAGCTATCATGTGTGTGGACGTGTTTTGATCTTTTAGCTGTTTATATCCTCCTCCTTGCAGAGTTTCTTTCACACAGTTAAAGATGTCCAACAGGGAGGGATGGAAAGAGAAGAGGACGTGGTTTTGTTGCTATTATTTGTCCCTTTTTTCTTTCAAATCATGGTGCTTACAAAGTTTTTAAAAATCAGGAAGCTGATTTATCCTAATGTCTAATCCCTTGTGAGCAGGACCAATGTTTAACACAACTTCAACTCAACCAATAAAAGTGCATGACAGTGCACACCCACTCATGCCTTTCTGCCCATGAGTTCAACAGCAGGACAGCCAAGCCCAGGCTGTCACTCAGTTAATGTGCTGATGTGCTCTCATTGATGTGACTGCCCTACCATGAGGTCAGTAATTCTGGAGAGTGCATTTCCAAAGGGAGGTCACACAACTGTGGTGGAGACATTGCTGGCAGTGGTTCTGTCTCTTGGGTGAAGAACTCAAGCCCAGAGGAAAGAGAGGGTACATCCGGGACATTTTCAGTATTTCATGTTTGGCTCAATGCCCTGAAGTGGACAGAAAAAAGAACTCAGAACATTTTAATTTATGGGCCAAACAAAAGTTTCCTTTAATTAAAATTTAGGAGCCAATTTCAGCAAGCGGTGTTTGGAAGGCAGCCCGGAAGAAAGAAGACATTATGCTATGATAAAATAAACTTGAGAAAGTCAAATTCCATCGGTAAAATGAACCTAAAATAAAGTGAGGAGCAAACCAGGGAGCAATGGAGGAGACAGTAAGAAGCTATGCTGAATCCAAAAGATTTAATCCCCACAGAAGTGTATGAAATTGCACAGGGTAAGAGCAGCAGGTGAGATCTTCAGTTGCTCTGCGACAGCTTTGGGAGGCAGAGGCAAGCCCTGTCTTCAGAGATCCTCTCCTCCATGGCAAAGAATTAGCCCAGCCCTTAGCACATTTTTGCTCCCAAATATACTCTTTGTGGTGATTCATCTCTCTTGGAAGGGACAAGGTACTTCACAGCAGGAATGGGATCAAGAACAAGGTTGTTTCAGGAGGAATTTCTCCCCCTTGTAAAACTTACTGGGCAGAGTAACGGTTGAGGGTTCTGTCTGTGCCTGTGACACAGGGCTGCTCAAGGTATTTTTGTTTGTGTCTGTTTGTGCTCCCAGCATAACGATAAATAGAAGAAACAGAAGTGCCAGGATTTAGGAACAGATCAATGAAAAATAATCAATGTTTGGATTCAGCAACATTTTGTTGCAACATTTTGTTTAGTTGCATGGTTTCTGGGTAACTGAAACACTTCTTTGATCAATTTCCATCTTTTTTTCTCCACCATAGTCCTGCGGTCTGCTAAATACTGTCTTGCCCTGCCAGCATCCAGTCACCATGGATTTAAAACAGTGATCATTTTCCTGTCATTGACCCTGGAATTCTCCTTTTTAAATCCTTGACAGACTACAGAAACCTCAGCATACTTACCTTCTTTTCTGACTTCTTTAACAGACTACTTTCACCTTTGCATTGAGAGATCAGTTCGCATCCCGTCGCAGTTATCACCAGACCCTCCCCTGCTGCAAGCATCCTTTCCTCACCTGGACGCCTTTCAAGTATGTGTTTTCACACAATTATCCTTGCTGTCCTTTGCATTTGGGGGCAGTTGAAGTGTAATGAAGTAGTATCCTTCCAGCATCCCACCCTTATGCCTTCAGAGGAGCAGGCCAGCCCCATGTGAATACTTGAATACTTGGGGAAAGGTATGAACAGCTTCTCACTGAGGGACTTTTCTTTCAGTTGAGGTTGATACGTGAGCTGATGTGAGGTGACATGTCACTCAGTGTATGAGTAAATTGTTGCGTCTCAGTAGGTTGCATTGGATTCCAGCGCTCCCAGTTTCTCACCTGTAGCAGCAAACAAGAGAGAGGGAAATTGCTTTTGCATCTGCTGCAGCAGGCTTGGACCAAAAAAGAAAAAAAAACAAACAAACAACAGTTTCTGTTCTAGAGGTAAGCAGGCAATTTATGGCTTTTCTGCTGGTTTAATCAAGACACGCTGTCTTGTCCCACCCAAATCTTTTAGTCTTGTACTATGATGAATTTTGCCATAACTCTGATGCATGGCTCACACATGAGCTTCTGCTCACTGCCATCTGTATATTTTTACCTGATTCTTACCCATAAGCTGCTCATAGAATTCAGAGACTGTTAAGGTCATATGGAGTCATTATGCAGGAGGTCTAGTCTGACCTCCTGCATGACACACTGAATGCCGCCTAATAATTCCTTCATCCAGCCCTTCATGTCTTGTTCAGCTAGACACATTTTTAAGATAAAAGGTCACTTTAGTCTGGACATAAAAGTGTCAGAAATTACAGTGGATCACTGCATCTCTTAGGAAGCTGTTCAAATGGTTAGTGACATCTCTGCTAAATACAGGTACCAGTCCTAACTGGGAGGGTAGCAGCTTCCAACTGTGCTTACTCAAAGGTGGTCAGACAGTTATCAATGATTTGGTCCATCCTTATTGAAGCCATTATATGTTCCTGGTTTACTCCAGCCTGGAAAGAATGATGTGTGTACAAAGGCAGCATGAAGCCAGAGGAGGTAGAATGGATAAATGAAGCCTAAGAAGTGAATGATGCCCCATTTTTGTGACAGTATTTAAATTTAAGACCTCAAAAGATCAAGAGAAAGTTAAATGACTGTCATCATTCTCACAGATTAGTTATCCTCCTGCACAGCATGTAGTTCAGTTCACCCCAGACATCTGAGCATGGGATTAGTTTATATAAACAGTAGTGGCTAATGCCCTAGGGTATCCAAGATGTCTGTACAGGTCTGGTAGATAAGATACAAGACTTCAGGGAGGCCTTGCCTTTCAGAAGTGGCAGCTGAAGGTTAGATGGATACTCCCCAGTGTTTAAGAAGGTGGTCAATGTGGAGGCAACTATTATATCTTGTCTTTCTAGAGGATGACTGAACCATTCTCTGGGCTCTGCTGGTGACTAGATGTCTGTTGTCTATAATGGTGCACATGTAGTTACTTGAATTCGAGTGTCTCTCTATTGAGCTGCATACTTAGCATGGATTCAGTCCAGGATCAGGAGTACTCAATGTCTAGCAGTAACAGAACTGAAGAATTTCTGTGTATGGCAGAAATAGACTTTCAGGGGTTTAGAGAAATTCAGTGAAAAGAAATAAGACATTGCAGATCTTACAGGAAGAATCTATCTCACCAGACTTCAGGTGTCTCCATCTGAACTAGCTACCTGATGTCCACTTTATACTCAATGCAGAGATACAGGATTCTCTGGAGCAAGTCATGCTTAGATTTCTCCATGAAGAATTGCTCCTTCAGAGACTACAGAAACAGCTCAGTGTGACTACCTGAGGTGGAGATTTCTACACTACATCTATCTATGAATGACCAGATCAGTTCCATCCTTTGTGCCCCAAGAATGATGCATGAACTGAGTGAACTTTAAATTTTTCTAATTTTACATAGAGAAATGCAGTTAGGCTCTCACTAGGTGTTCATATTCTTCTCTTAACTCCTATATTCACGTGGACTTAAACCAGTGTTGCTTATTTTTGGTTAGTGTAGCTTGAAACACCCTAAAATCACCTCATTTTCAGAAACTTGTGAGCATCCACTAACAGGGGGAGAGCACACTGCCACACAGGTCTCCATTGGTCTCCTTAGAAACACTAATAAAATCTGAATTTTGGTTTTAGTTCAGGGCTGCAATCATTAGGCTTTAGATTCTAACACTGATTTCTGAAACCTTTTGGAAATTCAGAGGGGTCATCTTGATGAGCTAGGGTAAATACCACCTCTGGGTTGCAGTACTTCTTATCAGAAAGGATATTGTTCACATTTGCTCAAGTTCCTGGTTCACTCAGAGTACTTACCATTTCTTCAGTTTTAGTGTCCCCTTTAAATATCTGCAGTTTGAGAGTACAAATTCAGGAGATGCCCTTGACACAGGGCAGATAAGTTCATTGCTGACCTCCATACTGTCCATATGTATTGCAGGGTACCACAGCATGTTGCAGTGCACATTTTTCAACTATAACACCACAAACAGAGTTAAATGAAATGCAACTTTTCATTATAACATTTGATTCTGTGCATAGCTTCATGTATTAACCATCCAGGAGTCCAGGAATTAATGGCATTTTCTCATTTCTTGTAATTCATAAAGCCTCTAATAGATTTCTTCCTTGCATGATGGCAACAGTAAAACTGCATATCTGTCATACTTAATCAAGGAGAAATATTAGAGCTAATTTGTGTTAAAGAAGAACTGCTTGTGTAGATTTTACTCAACTTTACTGATATATAGTACTAAATGACTGCTGAAATCAATTTCTAGGAATAAAACCTAAAATAGTATAAAAAATCAATATGAATCCTCAGTCTCAGAACTTTCATGAATTTAGGAGATATGAGGTGGTCATTGCATACAAATTGATTTTTCTGGCTGCTGGGGTGCTAATATAAGTATCTAGCTGGTGAAGGTACATGCTCATACATCCTCTTGCATATACACATGGTGTTTTACAGAAGTAAAGGTATGATTGCTTCATGGATTAATTCATGCTACATATTAGTATCTGCCTCATGAAAGATTAAATTCACAAACTATCTAGTCATGTTTTTTGGAACTGAGAAAATCCAAAAGCAAAATTGAGAACTGCTGCAGATGAACACAAATTCACTGATTTCCATTTTGTCTGTGTGACTTGACTCTGTTTATAGCAGGGCTGAGTTCTACCTTTGTAACCAGAAGTGTTTGAAAATGACGAAATTGATGGCGTAAAATTTGGGATGTACTGATGTCAACTAATCCCCACCCTACCCCTTCAATCTGCCAGTGATTTCAGTGGAGCTAGGATTTATGCCTGCATTGCTCCCCAGCTGCATGATGAGAGTGAGTCATTCACACCAGCTCTGCAGGACCATAGTGGGGTTGGGAAGTAGCACAGCTGGGGACTGTGGCTGCCTTCTCCAGAGAAAAGACTCCTGCTCTCATCAGGGCTAGTTTTCTCCAGCACCAGAGAAGCAAGAATGCTTCTGGTTCCACGTCTAAAAACCACACCCCGTACTTTATCCTGCCATGTATACCTGGATATTTATCCAGATACCATATTGGGAGTTCTGTCCCTTAGAAGGTGTTTTCCCAGTCACACTGGGATCTCTGTCTCATTCATGCTGCTGTGCTGTCATAACACAGCAACAAAAAAACCACCAGAAAATATTTCTGCTAATGAAGTCGCACAGCTTTGGTTTTCTACTTAAACTGAAATGGCAGATGGCATCGCAATCTTGAACATGGTAAACAGTGCTTTGCTGTGTAAAAATGGTGTTCCAAAGTTATTGCTCTTCTGATTACAATTCAGCCCATAAGAATTAAAGCAGACGGGGACTTTGGATGACAAATTCAGTGACCTGAGACTCGGTAAATCTTTTCATCAGAGGGACAGAATGGCAGGGTTAGAAAGATTTACTCCACTCTCCATATTTTAGTCAAAACAAGCTGCAAATGGCCTTTTGGAAACTTGTTTCTGTTTCCACTTGTAGTTGGAGTCTCAAGATATTTGGGTTATGAATTCATCCCTCAGACTATGTCATTCTGCAGTGGTTTGTGCCCCATGTTCAAGGGTACTTAATTTTTGCCACTCTGTGAGACAGTGTAGCCTTTCATATGTGCACAAAATATATAAAACTGTAAGTATTCACTCATATGTCCCAAAAGCATGGCTCAAGTAAGGGTATGGGGACCTGTGGAAGTTGTGGAAGGCAAGGCACTCACCTTCTGCTCCAGCATGCACCAAGGAGCATTCACTGGAATGGAGCTATAGACCCTAGACATTCCCAGTGAATCCATTTCTGAGCATCCTATTTGTTTATTTCAAGTGAATTAGTAAAATTATAGAAAACAGAGTGAAGGAGATGAAGAACTGTAAATCAGTGGTATTACCTTCTGTGCTTAGTCTTTTCCCTCTCATGTGATTTCACTCCACCCACTGCTCTCTACCCAGCCTTTGCTACAGGGCTTGTTTTAGCTTGATCCCTCTCTTTCACAAAGACACTTCCTTTTAAAACATGAGCAGCAAGCTCCTGAGCTCCTGCACTTCCAAAATTACCATGACCTCAGAGATGGAATAACTTGAAATGATGAGCGCTAAAGCTATCCTCATGAGTAGAAATGAAATATTTAGGATGTGAGGAAGCTTTCATTTTAGCTGTTCATCTTCTTTTCAGTGTGACATTTCTATCCAGCTTCCATACACACACCCTACACACAGTCAATTACTGACTTAAAAGAAGTCAGACTTACCATAGCTACTCATAATAACAAAGAGAAAGGTTCCAGAGTTTTATATTTATCCAAGCATCTGTAGCAAAGCTTACAAGCTGAATCCTTGCAAATATATCCCTAGAGCTTGAAGACATTTTCTTTCTGGATCTTGACCAGTTGAAAAAGGAATCTGGTTTTCCCATTTCTCTGGTGGCAGCTCTAATGCATTTTGACTAGTGGGAATCTCAGCATAAAATTTCACAGTAGGCTTTTATGTGTGTATGCATGTGTATAACACAAGGTAGGTCTGAGAAAACAATATAATATAATGCAAAACAAGAATGGTGCAGGTTATTCATTATCAAGTCAATACTAACAAGATTAAAATATTTAGTTTTGATACTTCAGAAAGCAGAAATATTGCCATTACCTTGCAAATGACCTTTTAAGCTTTCTCCCACACATTACTTATCACACTCAGTTCAAGCTGACACATGCCCATCTCCACAAGCTTTGGGACAGCTGGCAAAATCCCTACAGAGGTCTACCGTACAAGTGTGTGAATAGATAAGAACTACTTCCCACCTCTCAGCGTTAGTTAAAAAAAATCAATGGAAACTTGTTACGTGTTTTAACAAGTTTCCATATGGCAACTCCAGCTGAGCACAAAAAGGGTTCCTGTTGCATTATGCTACCACTGCATACTGCAGTTAAAATAGAAGGATAAAGAAAGATGCCGATGAGGTTTATAAAGTTCTGGTGGGGATAGGCCAAACTGTCTCTAAGGTAAAAGACACCCCTGCATTTCTGATCATTGCAAGAGACAAAACCCAGTATCAGTTTCTTGTGCGAATGTCTGTTTAGTTTCTTCACATCAGCCTCAAATAATCAGTGGGTTGAAATAAGAATATTCCTCTGGGTACAAGGGCATTTGAAAATGCAAATGATCAAGTGTGAATTATCAGGAGTGAATAGAGACCTGGGGACAAAATTAGTATAAGCATTTAGGAAAATCTGAAAACACCACCAAATTCAGACTGTTTATCCGCCTGATGTAGGGTTGGGTTTTTTTCTCCTTAGTCTTCTAAGAAGTATCTCTGCTGTAGAAATGTTGGTGGCAAGACCTGGTACCAACCTTGCATCAAAGTGGGACTAAATCATCACCAGTCAAGTCAGTCAGGGCTCTGTCTAACCAAGTCTCAAACACCTCCAAGAATGGACATTTTTACCACCCCTCTGGGGACCTTGTTGCTGTGCTAAACAAGCCCCCTCCAGTTTCTCCCCATCCCTCTTGAACTTGCCTCAATATTCCAGTGTGACTTCACCATTGTCAAGTAGAGGGGAATAAAAATAATTTCCCCAGAACTGCTGGTTGTGCTTCTCCTTGTATCATCTTTAATCTAGACATCTGCTTTTCTTTATTACGTTGATAGAGAACTGGAGAGAATGAGGCACCACTAAGCATGATTCACCTCATATTTAAGTAGATACCTAATACAGCTCAAAAAAATCATGTCCCTGATGGTGCTTTTTACTTTCCATTGTAGTAGGGACTAATCTCACTGATGAAACCTACAGTGGAAACATCTAACACCAAGTAAAATGAATCCTACCTGTACAGTCCCTAGGAGTAGTCCTTCTTAACTGGTAAATAAGGATGACAGAGGACAGGTAATTATCAAAAGCTCCTAAGGAAAAAATAACTCTTTTCTTATTCCAATGTAGTGAAGTCCTGATGATGTTTTCTGTGTAGGCCCAGATTTTCAAAGATATTCAAGCATTAAAATATGCAGACAGTCAGCTACTGGAGATCAACTAAATGGACAATTTGGCAAGGCATTGAAAAGCAAGAACGAACTGGGTTCCCAACTCATCTCCAGTCTTTGCAAATCTCACTAGCTATCTCAGTTCCTTTGCAAATCTGTTTTTTAATACCCTTTTGATCATGGACTTCTAAGTTGCCTAGTTACTTTTGGAAATCAGACCCAGCAAGCCTCCAGTTCCTGAGTGTCAGCCAGAAAAGCATATGCTTACATCTGGTACACCAATTTCCAAATTCTGCCAGGGCAATATCAATTCACTGTGCATCGCCATAAAAAAACCACAGCACTGTGTTCTCTGCTCACCTATAAAATATGCAATCAGAATATGTATCTAGATGCAAATAAGTCTTGATGCTAATGCATTTGCGCTGCAATTCCTTTCACAGTCTGAATGCCTTTAATTCCCTTTACCAGATGCAATTCCTGCAAAGAATTGGCAAAACAGTTGCAATTAAAAACACACTCTCTAAGCTATTAGAATGAAAAATCAGTCTTCCCTGACTGTCATCTATAATTCCCAGCTTGCAGGTGGGCAGCCATGTAATTATATATCTATATCTATATCACACACACACACACACATCACGATTTTTCTATATCAGATCGATTATTTATGATGATGAAAATATAATTTTCAGAATGATATGAAACTCAACATTTGTTTCACAACAAACTAATGAACATGCCCTGTGATGCCTTAAAATATGTATTTGCCAGAGGAGGACTGCATGTGTTTGAAATAATTACAAGAATGAACTCCAGATGGTCCCGCTGTCAAGGTACAGTAGGTCTTTGTTTGGCTTAACTAGCATGAACTGTGGCAGAGAGAAATCAGATAATCACAAAGCTGAACAAAGCACATATTCAGTGATATGTCTCTTATTTTCTGGGCTATTTGTGTATCATACTTCGAACTTGAAAAAGAATAAAATAAACCTGTGTGAACAAGAAAAGCAGAAGAACACATAAATGCTGTGTTGTGTGCCATATCTTCCAATTATGCATCTAAACACTATGGTGTAGCATTGAACATTTATATATATGATTCATAAGCACATTCAAGAGTATATCCATGACTATATATATATGCATGGCATACTCAGCATCCTGGAAAAAAAAAAGATAAAACTGCAACATGCAGGATGAGAGTAAGAGCCAGGACAGCTTTTGTAAATCCAAACAGAGCTGTCTGTCGCTGTCTGAATTGTAATTGTCTCCCTGTTACTGCTGCCTCTGCTGACTCCTCACAAAGCTCAGCTGAAGGAGCTGCATGGCTTGGTGTACCCAGCCTGGACGATGTGGTCCTTCTGTGAGCAGTGTGCTGCTTCCCCTGCCCATTTCCTTGCCTCTTCCCTACAGCCACCTGCCTCGCTGCCTGCAGAACAGCAGATTACCCAGGCAAGTCGATCCCTGAGATAATCCACTGGGTTCTGGAGTGCTCCCCGGGCACTGCACAGACCACACATTCAGACTGGATGGCTGAAAGGAAGGCAAGTCTTGAGCATGGGCTCAGCATGGGTCCCTCCTGTTCAGCATAGAGGTACCCATGGGGAAGGGAGCAGTTTTAATGGTGCACAGGGAATGCTCTAACAAGAGAGTCCTGAAACGCTCCTTTTTGTGCTCCTTGAGTGCTAGTGGAATACATGTCATAATAATTATAAATCAGAGAGAAGCAAAAATACTTTTGGTATTGATGAACCTACAATTAGGAATCATAAAAACCCGACCAACCTCAAAAGAGTAAAAATAAATCCTCAAATAGGATGCAGCTCTCCTCAATCCCTGGATACCATAATCACAAAAAGCTCAGTTTAGACTGGCATGTATTCCTCTTGTTTTTTTTTTTAATCCACCCTGTATTTCCATAATATATTTGGAAATTTGTTTTGAGTCTGCATAGTTTCATGGATTTTTGGCACATTATTTTTGACAACATAATAATATTCTGGGAAGCCACCAACCATGGGCTTTTAGCTATTAGAAGCTGCAGCCATCCGGACACTTATCACATGACTGAAGGTCACCAAAACAACCCATTCAATGTTCAGCAACCCATCTGTGTCATCTCTTCTCAGCTACCAACCTGCAATGATGGTGGCCCCTGTTTTACCAGACCAAAGCTGCTGTGCTCCTTTGGTTTGTTTAGCTGAAGTTTTGATGCCTGTATGATCAGTTTACAGCATGGTCCTTTATGACCCCTCTTGGTCACCAATCCTGCAGATTACAGGATTTGTCTTATGCTGCAGTCAACCTCTTCTGAGGTTGGCCATCACACACTGAAATAAGGACTGATGAACTGAAAACACAGTTTCCTAGGAGGGAGCTACAGCTTTTTTAGCTGCCCATCCTGGAAATCTGTGTGGGACCACAGGAGGGGAAGAGTGCTAGTCCAGTGTGGGGATTTAAGAGATAAAAAGTGCAGAAAAGTGTTGGGCTATATGTAGAGTTGGGAGGTTCATGGAATCATAGAATGGTTTGCATTGGAAGGGACCTCCAAAGATCGTCTAGTTCAGTCTCCTATCATGGGCTGGGACATCTTTCACTAGCTTAGGTTGATCAGAGCCACATACAACTTGACCTTGACCACTTCTCTGGGCAACCCATTTAAGCGTCTCACCACCCTCATTGTAAAAAATTTTCTTCCTTATGTCGAGTCTAAATATACCCTCTTTCAGCTTAAAACCATTGCCCCTTGTCCTGTCACTACAGACCTAAGTAAATAGTCTCTTTTTTCTTATAAGCCCCCTTTATAAGTTGAAAGGCTTCAATAAGGTACCCCTAGAGCCCCCTCTTCTCCAGGCTGAACAATCCTGACTCTCTCAGCATTTTGTCGTAGGAGAGGTGTTCCATTCCTCTGATCATTTTTGTGGTCCTCCTCTGGACCCACTCTGACAAGTCCATGTGTTTCTTGCACTGAGGGCTCCAGAGACCTGGCACTTGGCCCTATTAAACCTCATCCCATTCACCTTGGCCCATTGATCCAACCTGTCCAGGTCCCTATGCAGAGCCTTCCTACCCTCAAGCAGATCAACACTCCCACCTAGTTTGGTGTCATCTGCAAACTTACTGAGGGTGCACTCAATCTCCTTATCCACATCATCAATAAAGATATTAAACAATACTGGCCCCAAAACTGAGCCTTGAGGGATGGGATGTCAGGATTCTAACCCTTGAGGTAGATGTAACATCACAACTGGAATACTGCGTCCAGTTCTGGGGTCCCCAGTTCAAGAGAGACAGGGAACTACTGGAGAGAGTCCAATGCAGGGCAACTAAGATGATTAAGGGATTGGAGCACCTCCCTTATGAGGAAAGGCTGAGAGAGCTGGGGCTCTTTAGCCTGGAGAAGAGAAGGCTGAGGGGAGACCTTATCTATGTTTACAAGTTCCTAAAGGGTGGGTTGAAGGATGATGGAGCCAGACTCTTTTCAGTGGTTTCCAGTGACAGGACGAGGGGCAACATGCACAAGCTGGAACATAGGAAGTTCCATTCAAATATGAGGAAAACTTCTTTACAGTGAGGGTGATGGAGCCCTGGAACAGGCTACCCAGGGAGGTCGTGGAGTCCCCTTCTCTGGAGATTTTCAAGACCTGCCTTGATGCAGTCCTGAGTAATGTGCTCTAGGCAATCCTGCTTTAGCAGGGGAGTTGGACTAGATGATCTCTAGAGGTCACTTCCAACTCTGACAATTCTGTTATTCCGTGATTCCATGATTTTCCTTGGTACCAACAAACCTTGAAAAATTAAAAAGGTGAGAACCTCTCAGTAGAGGTGAACACCTCATGAACAATCAATAGCCTGAAAATAAGTCATCTGAACAACTTATAAGGGCATTATTAAAGTCCTTATAAAGGAGGTGAAGAAGAGATCAAAAAGAAAAAAAAAGTATAATGGGATCATTAATGTTATAGAGAAAATCGGTTGGAAAAATGGGACTTTAAATAAAATTAAAAGATAGGATCCTCAAGATCACTTAAAAGAAATACTTATTCAAATAATCAATAAGCCAGCTATGGAACTTCTTGTCAAAGGAAGTTGTTGAGACCAAGAACTAACTAGGATGCTTTTGTGGGTGTCAGAATTATCATAATAAATTATGTGCATTCTGGGGGAAACACTAAACCACATGCTTCAGAGCTGATTATCAACTCTTGTACACCTCAAATGAGAAGAGGAAGGGGAGGAGAAACAGATTGATACCTGACTACTGCAATATCTTAATGGCTTACTCTAAAACTTCTTGTCTGTCAGAGTACAACTCACAGACCTTAGGTTCAACCTTACAAGGCAGCCCCTGTTTTGCACAGCAGTTGCCTGGCCACAGCCTTCTGAGAGACTGACTATTCAAGCATTGTTTGGATTGAATTTTGAGGACCTGAGAGGATTAGGAAGTTTTAGTAGTACTGGAGCATAAGTCACTAGAACAATGTCTCCTACTGGATGTACACAAATAGCTTATTTATTTCCTCATCAGCTGTGACTGGGTCATCTGAACATATCCTAAGATAGCCCAACCTCATGTTCTAAGAGTTTCATGGTCTACAAATTTCCTTGCTTTCCAATGTCTCTTTTCCTAACGTTAGCAATATAGATATCCTGTCATTCCAGTTAGGATGCCTGCCTTTTCATGTCTCTCCATTTTAAAGTTGTATGGTGTGATGCTCACTTGTTGCCAAAAGACCCTATTTATGAACATCATCAGGCATATGCTTGGAAAGGCTACTGGTGCCCTTCAATCCGTGATGGATACCTTTGAAATCAATGTACAACTGAGGTGGGACGAGCAAAGATAGATTTCTAGTTTTGTAAGGTTTTGTTTGTAGCAAAGTTAACTTTCTAGGACATGATAATAATCAAAGAAATACTGTGGGTTTTCTTCATTTTCATTTTCTGATTATTCATATAATTACACACCCTCTCCTGGATTCAGATTCATTTATAAATTGCAACTGGGACAGACAGCAGTTGAAGGATAATTGGGTAGTTTACATAAATTAGATCCCTTAGGTATATCCAGGACAAAGTCAAGATATTCAAGCTGAAGAAAAGAAATGTAAAAAATACAGAAAAAGTTGGAATTAATTAAAAGACAACTCACTTAGTCACATTCAGAGCATTTAGTAGTTTACTAAAACATACAGCAGACCTAAAGGGCAGTAATCTATTTTTGGTTCTTGATATGACTGCAATCAAGTGACTATGGAATGTGTCTTCTGTGCATTATCTCTATTATCTTTTTTAATAATAAGGTGGTGAATGATTGTAGGTGGGTTGTCATATTTTAGAAGAAAAATTCCACCTGAATCCCACCTCCACCATACAATTTTCTTCTCAGGCTGGTTCTGCACTGAGCTATTTGAGTTTCACATGAAGTCTTCTTTAGTTTATTTATTATGTGTTTTCCATAACCCTTTTTGCATGTTGATTTCTAACAAGTTTTTTGAGATATGCATTGCCCTCCCTCCCACAAAATAAGCGTGCCGAAAGGTTATGTCAGGTTATAAAGCTAGATGTTGCCGAAGGCTAGACAGGAGATCCTTTCCTTGCCAAAGCTGATGATACAGGTTTCAGACATAACAACTGGGAGTAGGAGACATATAAAATGTTATTTGAGGTGGCTGCAAATAAAGAACATATTTGGACTGAATAACTATGTGTTAATTTATTTTACTGACTTTGGCCAGAGACAAGTAACAAATAAGAAATAAGAGATATCAAATCTATTAGCAAGAAGAGGGAGGTGCTCTGCTGCTATTTAGTATTTCTATTTAGAAAAGCAATTTATTTTTAAATTATAAGACATATTTTTATTAGCATTGTTTGTCTTACACAGCTAGGGAGCTAGTAGTTAACAAGCCTGGATAGTGTGATTTTCTTCTCCATAGCAATGTAAAAAAAAAGTTTGCTTTCAGTGCCTTGGAGACAGAAGGAGGAGGATGAAAAAGAGTAGCTCCCTCTCCAGTCAGCAAGTATGAGACTGTGGTGGAGAATAGATTTTCAGAGGGTCGTCTGCTTAAGTGACTGTGTAAGTGCTGAGATACCACAATGATGAATGTTTTATAAATGCCTAGGTAGGTAGATAGATATGACAACCGGAATAGTTGCAGGTTTAAGCTGAAATGAGGCACTCTATCACTATGTCATCTCCGGAAAGTCACTTGACCTTCTTGTTCCTGAATCAGCCCAGCTGTAAGAGCTGATAAAAAGCTGTCTTTCTCTGAAACCAAGAGCTTAATCTAAACTTATGGCTTTCAAGCAAAGCCTTTTAGTTGATTCGAGTGGACTTGAGCTCAGGTCTTAAATACTTCACATTGACTGAACAAGTCTTCTTTGCTGTGCCTCATCTTTCTCTTCTCCCTTCCTCCTCCTCACTCCCTGCCAGGCAAGCACTGACCAGTAGCTCCTAGAGATGGCTGAAAAGTTTGAGGGCTTGCTAGTCCGGGCTCTTCACTCCCCTCTCCTACTCCTCAGTTTCTTCATGTTGTACATATGAATTTGTTTATCAGGAGTTTCCTATTTCAGTGTTTTATAAGTATGTTGTGGGACAATGCAATTTATCCTACAAGGATGAAGCTGACAGCATTGTAATTAAGAATAAAATAAATGCTAAGGGTGGGAGCAGATTGCAGTGAATGACTGATTATTTTTGATAAGAAAGTTGCTCTGCTGGTAGCAGAATCCACAGTATTTAAGAGCTGAATTGAGATGCCGGAAATAAATATAAACAAAACATGTCTTCACCAGTGTAAATATACTACCTGTGCTGTTCATGTGCAACATATAGTCTAGCTCTGCCAGTGACTTCCAACAAGTGGGTGACCATCAAGAAATGCGTGTTATTTGCACATAGATAAATTGGTAAATTCAGAACCTCCATATTTATTATGTGACTAGAAAGTGAATTTCATTGTCATTGGCTCTGCAGCAAGACAAAGCATGGACTCCCCCAGAATTAGAGATCTGACTCAAAACAATTTGTGTGAATAATGATGCCTGACATTACTGTTTGGTAAGGATCCTGGAAAGCTTTAGAGGCATGAGTGTGCGAATGCCCCAGAAGTCCTTGTCAAGTAAGTAATTGTAACTCCAATTTTACAAACGAATGAACTACAGTAGAAATCCAAGGAGATGGCATCTTTGTGATGGGGCTGAGAACAGCCTCCCAGAGCAGCAAGTTCTCACATAGGGACAGGTGTGAACAAGGCAGGTGACAGAACCAGCATCTGGAACTGTTGTTCCAGCTAACTGGTACTGGATTTGTCCCAGCTGAGATCAGACTACACAAATTCATCCATACATCTCTATTAGCTGTGCAGACCTGTGAGAAAAGGGGCAATGATATTCAATTCAATCAATAGCCCATACAACACAGTTGCCAGCCTGTGTTCTTGAGCTGTATTTTGGCATCATGCTATTCAAGTGCAACTTGTATGCCAGGGCTGCATTGCGTGGCTGACAGCAGAGGTGTGTTTGTCTATAAGATGCTGTGATGCATCTTCAACAACAGGTTGCCCAGAGAGGTGGCAAATGCCCCACCCCTGGAAGCATTCAAGGTCAGGCAGAATGGGGTTTTGAGCAATCTGATCTAGTTGAAGATGTCCCTCCTCATTGCAGGGGGATTGGACTAGATGACCTCTAAAGGTCCCTTCCAACCCAAACTATTCTATGATTCTATGCAGATCCTTGGTTTTTGGAGTGTGCTGAGAGGTGTGAGCCATCAGAGAGTTCTGAGTCCAATCTCACTGAATCCCCCTGCAACCCAGCAGCACACATCCATCAACACCCAAAAAACCTCTTCTCCTTCTAAGGGAGACATTGTCAGCTCCCACCTGTGAATGGTTTCTCCTGCCCCAGCTCTTCAAAGTGTGTGATATGTCTTGTGGCTCTCAGCCAGGGAAGCTTTTAGGATGCAGATTGTAGGATCAAGAAAGCTGGCCAGTCTGCTTCTGGCAGAGCCATTAGCACCTTCTATCATCACTGAAGATTTTGTCTTTCATTTGATTAGCAGGAGAACTGTGAAGTAGATTGCCATAATCAGTGGTAATTCCGGCTATATTATGATATCTTTGTCAATCTCCCTAAAATCTATCTGTTCTATTTCTCTCTCCCTCTTAAGGGCTGAGAAGAAAGAAAAATCAATCTGCTGAAAATACAGAGGGAAAACAGAACCCCTTTTCTCCAACAAATGACACATTCCTAGTAGCAGCATTGTGTGGCTTCTAATTTCACCAAAGGAGAGCCAGTAATTATTTATAGTTTATCACAACTGGGGAAAGGTTTCCTGAGGTACAAACTAATTATGTTTTTAAATAAACTGGTAGCCCATGTAATAAATGATCACATTTTCTAATCATTGGGAGATTTATGTTACTTTATTCAATCATCTGTGTGTAGAATTGAAACCTTAGTAAATCAACTGGAAAGAAAGCATCTAGATTAAATTGAGAGCTCTGCACTATGAGGCATTATGAAATGAACGCGGTAGGAGGGAATGGGCTGGGTGCACAAAGCCCCCAATACATTTGGTTTCAT
The DNA here is from genome assembly GCA_002844005.1 of Limosa lapponica baueri. Taxonomy (NCBI): domain Eukaryota; kingdom Metazoa; phylum Chordata; class Aves; order Charadriiformes; family Scolopacidae; genus Limosa; species Limosa lapponica. The sequence goes on along the minus strand of KZ505908.1, from coordinate 346,162 downwards.
ACAATAAAAGAGTGGGTGCAATTGACAGCCAAACCAGAATTTATATTCATTTAAGGTCAAGTCTTAGCCTGTGCTTCACAAATTTGGCATGTATTAAAGGATAAAGGCAAAGACAGTCCTGTCATCTGCAGGGTATCTCAGTCACAGTCATTTGTTTAAGGACAGTAATTAGAATGAATCCAAGAATGTAGAATAGGTGACTGCATATGACATTTCATTTATGGCAGGTAATAAATGACATGATCTTATCGTGAAATTAGTCATCAACATAGATTTCTCTTGTCGATCTATAAAATGAAATGCCATGGAGAGCAGCATATTTTTCATTGTTATGCCAACATGGCTTTTTCATAATGTACATCATTAAAATAAGCCTGGGAACTGGAACATGCAATCATAGTAATAGCATTAATAATGTTTAATTTATGTGTTATGTGCACAAAAACCTTTTGGTGCTTGAAACAAAAACAACCTGAAAACACAATTTATCCTTAGCAAGGCAGCATGTAGTGCTGGAAAGCATCTGTAGAGCTAGAAAAAAATCAAGATATGGACTGCTGAACAGCACTGGAGTGAAGCAGCACAGAGGTATGTTGTGAATGGCAGAACTGTGGGAAGAGACCTACTGCAACAGGGGCAGATCCTCAACTGGTTGATGAAGCCCTTTGCAGTCCTTAGCTAGGCAGTGCAGAGCAGAGAGGGGCTGGTAACAGCTCCAGGAGGGCATGTCAGGTTTTATTTTTCTCTTCCGCATTCAAAATGAACCATACTGAAGACAGTCAATGGGAACCTGGGAGATTTTGTCAAAATCACCTTGTATAGGTGATTAGCCATAGAAAATGCCAGTCTAACTTTTCCTTAACCTGAATTATTTTGGGGGAAAAAATGTAAGCATGGAGTGACCACACATGCAGATGTGCTGGGAGACCTGAGAAGGGAAGGAAGCCCCAGCAGGGACTTGGTGATGAGCTGGGTCAGGACACAGGACTGCAGTGCATGTGTATCCAGTACCTCTGCGCTCTTGCCACAGGACCCTCCCCAGTGTGTTACAACAGAGAGGAAAAGGCTGAATTTACCATAAACCTCCAGCTGCCTGCAAGTATATCCACATTCAGCCATCACTGTGTCTTTGATTATGTGAGCAGGCATGCTGGTCATGTACCTGAGAGATTTTAATTAGACTTGGAGCACTTCCAAATTTCTCATGAATCTGGGTTTCCAGACATTTCCAGAGATTGAGTGAAAATGCAGGACATGAGGCATTGCCTAAAGAAATTGTGTTTGTGGGGATCAGAAGTGAAGCGACGAGGAGGTGAGAAGAGCCCTGAGTGACTGAGCCATGAGAGATTCCGCCAAGGAGAGCCATTCTCTGTCGAGGGAGGGTAGATGCCAGTTCACCTCCTGGGGCTGATCTCTCCATCTTCCTCACATCCTGGCCGTGACACAGAGAAGTGGGACTCTTTCAAAGACTGCTGCCACCTGCCAGCTCTGAGCTGCTTCTTACGTCCCTGAGGAAGATGCTGGTAGGTAAGATGGGACCAGGTGGGACAGCTCCACAGCTCTGAGGTGTGTGATATTAGCCCCATGGCTCTTGGCCGTGAGCAGATTTTGCTTACAGGGGTTAGGATGGATGGCAAAAGGGTGACTACTCACTGAGAAGTCCTGGCTCCTCTCTGCTTTCAAGAGGCATAGACAAAGGGCAGGTTCAAATGTAAGGGGATTATTACAAAAAACCCTCTCAAAACCCAAGTCGGGAACCTGGGGAAGTGATGCTAAGCTTTATTGCACCGAAGGAGCTACTCTTCCCACTCACAAACATGAATTAAATAGCTAATAAGCAACAGTTTTATTAAAGACAAGAAATTAATTATACTGATAAATAAGTCAACAGTAACTAATACCTGGAACATTATCATAGCAGCAGCAGTTTTCTCTTTTCTCTCCAGTGAGGTGCCTGCTACCTTTCATAGTTCTCTGCCAGCCTGGGCTGCCACTTGTGCTGGCTGTCGTGGTCCTGCTTCCCGTGTGGGGCTTGTGGATGGGTTGCTGCCACTCTCAGCAGAAGACAAGAGCATTGGGAGCTCAAGCAGCGAAAGTGTGGGGACCAACTTCCACATGGGGCCACCAGACTTGTGCAGGTGGTTTGGGGGACCGAACTCTTCACAGCCCACCCCGACTTCAGGCTGAATTGACAAGCAAAGGGGCTCCAGCAGCTCAGCTTGAGCTCTGGGCACTGGCTGCACTGATTAGCTAGTAATTCATCCCCTGGCTCTGTCCTCCATGCTCTCACCAGCTCTCTTTTAGACAAATCTGCTATAGACAGGCCACTGGCTGGGTGCATGATGCTCCACGTCACCTGGCCTCCAGGTGAGACATAACTATAGAGTGCCATGAATACCCACACAGAGGGCCAGGTGTCATTAAGAGGCTGTTTAGACTCTGATGAATATGCTGTTTGTGCAAACCTGTGCAAGTTTCCAGCTCAGACTCCAGTCGAAGTAACATTTGTTAGGTAGAAGGTACAGTGCTAGCTACGTCTACCCTGATTATTCTAAATTGCCAGATATTGAAATCATCATAGAATCATAGAATACCAGGTTGGAAGGGACCTCAAGGATCATCTGCTCCAACCTTTCTTGGCAAAAGCATGATCTAAACAAGATGGCCCAGCACCCTGCTCAGTCGAATCTTAAAAGTGTCCAATGATGGGGAATCCACCACTTCCCTGGGGAGATTATTCCAGTGGCTGATTGATCACCAGAAATCATCAGAAAGCAGAAGAAATTGCTCTGATGTGCACCACATTATTTGTATAATAGAGCATTTCCAAGGGGAGCACTTCCAGGAGAGTGAGAAAATTAACATAATTTCAAAGCATGCACTTAGTTTCTGGGAGGCTAAAAAAGGTCTTATATTAGCTAAAGTGTCACCTTTCAATCAATGGAAGCTTGTATTTTTTCTGTGCAGAAGGATAATGTGACCAGGCAAAACGAAGTGTCTTTGGTCTGTGCTTTCCATTGCAAGGCAATGTTTTGGGTAAGGATAGTGACGAGTATTTAAATGAGTTTGCTTGATGGTCACTGGGGATAAAAATTCATCTTGCTGCCTAAAAATTCAACGATACTGTACTCTACTGTATTCTAACATATAGAGTCTGACAGGTTTTTGTAGGTGTAGTGGTATAAAAATTTCTCTCATCTCTTCCCCCCTCCCATCTGTGACCCAGTTAGTGGGTCTTGAGATGATCCTTCAGTAATTTAAGAGCTAACTCTGAGAGAACAGACTAGAAGGGCACACGCTTGATGTGTGAAGGCAGTTGTGTCCAACTGTGATGGAGAAAGAAGGCAAGGAGGGAGGGAATAATAGGCATTTAGAGGTTAGTAGTGTCTTAAACCACCGCTGCTGGGTCTGTGAGCCCATGGGCCCATGATGTCCTTGTCATTGAGATAGGAGCAGGTGCTTAAGTTTTGGGTTCCAGTCCTGGTAGTAGCATTGGCTGACTGTGATGAATATTTAGCAATCGTCTGCTGATGCATAAATTGTTTTTTAGGTTTAATGCATACTTTGCAGTCTTCATTTTAAAATATACTCTGGCAGAGCCTGGCACTAGTGTTACTTAAAAGCCAAACAATCTGGAAGCAAAAATTAATTTAAAATTAATTTAAACAGAAGACTTTTCTGATTAAAGTCCTATCCAAAAACACCTAACCTCTCAAATCAGTTAAGCTAGATGTTGACTCATGTTGGTTCATATGTTGTTTATTTTGTCATACACAAAATCTATTTACTGTTCTCTCATTTAAAGAAAAATGCAGACCTGTACCCATGGGGAGCCAGGGAAAGAAGGATTGCATGTACATATTTGAATGACTACAAATGTGTTCAGTTTCCTTCCCTAGGTGTATACTGCCAATGGTCCTCAGCAGATGTAAATCAGTGAGCTCCACTTGCTCCAGCAGGGCTGAAGTCAGATGATTTACATCCACAGGAGATTTGGCCAGCTGAGTCTGTGGATAGAACAGCTCAGTGCCTGGCTTTACATTGTGAAGAGGGTTGTTGGCAAGAAAGCTTTGCAAAGCAGGGAAAGAACATTTTCCCAGCCCAGGACATTTTGGTAATAATAGCTGTTATTTACTCAGTGCAGTCTGGTCTATACCAAAAGAAATGGACTTGCTCTTTGGGGTTATTTGTATTATTTATTTCAGGTGGACAAGAAGCAGAACTGTTCCAAGGAGAAAGAAGCTGTGCAAACCGTCTGTGGAGCTGGGCAGCAAGCTTATCGCAGTGGATCCCCAGGGAACTCCCTCTGCCTCTGTGCTACAGATTGATTTTACTCATCAAGCTTGATTTTACTCATCAAGCCCATTCTTGCTAGTTTCGTAGGCTAAGGTGATTTGAGGAAGGTTTGACACCAGAAGATAATTGTTAAGGGCTGAAGTAAGCATAGCAAATCTTTTCTTCTTTTCCCTCAAGAACAGTATTGTACAGATCTGAGCAACAAGGTGCTACAAATACCTGCTGCAGGTCAATTTAGTGAATGATGCAGTATCAGCAAATGTCAAATGCCCAGAGGAGAATATATGGCCCCAAATAAGCTTCTATTGTATCTCACATCCATTAGCTGATCTCTGACATTCTGACATTTCCTTGCATACTAAAACAAGCCTAGATATTTCTGCTAGCCCAGCTCCAATTCCCCAAATGTTCACCAGCTTCCTGGCAAGGTTGGGGACAGTCACTGCTTATATTTGTTAAACCTCCAAGCTTACTGAAACGACTTCATTTTCACCAAGCATTCAAGAAGGGGACAGGGATGACTCTGTGTGGGAAAGGTGAAGGAATAATCAGGAGTTATTCAGGAGATATGAATGAAATGGATTGGTAAACTTTAAAGACCCTTTCTATCGCTTCAGAATTTAGGATAAGATTAACTTGCTTCTCTGGCACAGTGGAAATCTGCATTAGAAGAATACAATAAAAATACACTTGACAGTCTATTACAATGAGACAGAGTTAGATAGATGCTACAGAGATGGATGATGTGTGCTACTTACAGCATGACAAAAAGGTACCAAGATCTTTGTGTTAGCTACGGTGTGGAAATAGCCTACCAAAAACTGCGGGAGCCTGAATGAATGTCTGGATTATTGCATGTTATGGAAGAGACATCATGAAACACCTAAAGAAACAAGTATCAAAGGAGTGGAATATCTGAGCACATATATTAAAAATGTTTAAGCATGGAGTATTTCATATTGGTACAGTAGAGAAGATTACACAGTTTTCAGTAGCATATTGATACCCTTTCACAGACTTTTGCCTGACCATCAGCTGGAGACCTTCTCTGAAATCCACCTTTGGCATTTAAGTGATGACAGAGGTAAACTTAAGTGGAAAGATAGTGACTGAGGTAATGCAGGAAAGCAATAGACTTTATTGTCCACCAGCACAATGTGAACAAGTAAATCGAGATTTTTTTGTCTGACTAAACGTCTTCTGAAGGAAATGGTTTCAGAAAGTCAGTCACTGAGGGTGAAAATTCATTTTGCTGAGCTTCAGCTATCTAAATATTAAGTCAAAGCTAGTCTTGCTGAACTCTTCTGCAGTCAGTGAAGAAAGGTGGGCACCCCTAGAGGGTAAGTCCTGCGTATTAAGCAATTTACTATAGCAGACCAAATTGGAAACACTGCATAATGAAACTAGTCTGTTTTGGTTTGTGGACTGATGCTGTGAAGGGTTCATGCTGTCAACAGAGCAGCTTGGATGATTGCTGTTCCTCTCAGTAAGTACCTGCAAAATTGTTAGCTGATATAGTCCCCACTGACAGCTCTGATGGGTGGCTGGTGACCAGGGACACTTTACTTAGCAGGGATTCTGGTCTTGCATTGAAGACACTTCAGTAACAGGAGCAAATCCTGCTGAGAAGAGAACAACAAATACCTTGGTCCTCAGCCAGTGAGGGCATTCCTATAAAGAACAGTATCTCCAAAACATTAGAGCAGACAAGCAGCAGCTAACTTGAACACCCCTGAACACCACAATGTGCTCGGACTAGACTGAAGAAAATCTTCCTGAACTCAGTTTCTGCAGTTTTTTTACCAGATGCAGCCACTGCCTGGTTCTGGGTAGTCAACTGTGTGCTACAGAGGCTCTTTCCTGCAGTCATTCAGGTACTTTTCTCCAGTCCTCTCTTGATTCAGGCATCCTAGTGCTTCACAAGAAGGTCTTCCATACAACCACAGAACCACAGGCTTTTCTCTCTCTCTTTTTTCTTTTTTTTTTAATTAGTGGCAAATATAGTATCTCTCGTTATTAGACAAGCCTTAGGCTTGGGTCACATCGGTGGCTGTGACAGTAGAGCTCCACAGCGATGAGTGCTGCAGGAGCTTTATTTTCTAGGCCAACACACCAGGGCAGGATTATCAGGCAGATTTTTGAGTAACAATAAAAAAACCCAAAGAGCTACAGGCAGGTAGAAATGATCTGGGCTCTGCTGTACCCAGTTTGGAGTAACCAGAGACAAAAGCTGTGCCAGAAAGCCAGCACTTGGGCTACCGTGTGGTATTTGAGACATCACAACTGATACCATAAGTATTAGGAATAACTATGTAGCACCTGACAGAAAATCCCAATTTTCTAGAGTCCACTACTGGAGGTGATTTGCTGATTCGTCATTTATTCATTTTCTATACGTAGTCTTTTCCTGGAGTTGACAGTGTTAGCTGAGGAGGTTACCAGCCTCATGTGCTCATCGCTACTAATCTTTAGGACCTCTACCTCCCTGCAGCTGATATCCACAAGACAGAGCCACTGCAGAAGCACCAAGTTGCTTATTACAAGGCAGACTCTCCCAGGTCCTGAGAGCATGGCAATTAACACTAAAAAGTGCAGAGAGCCCAGAAGTCCCATGCATATGTTGTTGTTATCACATGATCCATCTCTGTTGTTTGTATTGTTCTAAAGTAGTTTGGGCTTAAATTTGAGAATGTGCATCTGGGCAAGGGTGTGTAAGAAATATATATGCTGGGAAAAAGAGGTTCCCTAAAAGTAAAGCTGAAGACCAAGGAGGTCTGGCATTTGCTTTTGGCAGCCCTGGATCTTCTGGCGTGTGCTGTCAGCAGACACGCTGCTGTGTTTCAGAAATCATCACCACACACTGATCAAAGCTCCTTCGCTCATTAAAATCCCTATGTTCCCTCCTATTTGTTGTGCAAGCTGCATTGAATTAATCTGATTCATACATTTTCTTTTACCCTTTTATATAACTAATAATCTTTGAAATGTAGAAGAATATTAGTAGCAGGTGAGAGCTTCTTTGTAATGGTACTGAGATCAAATCATCTTGTAAATTAAAATATGTATTTTCCTTCAAATCTCCTATAATTCAGCACTGACATTAATTATAGTTTTTCTTATCTATCTTAGTGTCTCTCAGTTGCTGTCTTTTAATACCCTGTTTCTCATTTTCCCTACTTTGCCCATTGCCTGACACAAATGAAGGATACATGGGCAATTACTGGGATTTTCAAGGCAAATTTGGCAGCCTCTTTATTTACTTTGATTCAGATGACAGTCATATCTGACAGTTTTTTCAGGCACAGTGTTTGTTAGCTGAATAAATGTAGGTTGGCAGTGTTAGCAGTGTATTTCCATTTTGGCTAAAACCCCTGAAAATCTACTTTGATTGATTCAGTATTGAACATTTATGCTTACAAAAACACAGAGAACAAAAAAACCACCTGGAATCCAAGGCATTTCTCTGTACACTGTGTTTTTGCGTGCGACCCATCGAGGCAGTGGAAGTTGCCCTGCAGTTTGCTGCTGGCAGTGGTGATTGACTGACACATCTCAGGTAACTGGTGTCTTCGTGACCTACACTTTTCCTTTCTCTCTTGAAAAAACCCAACCAGACAGTGAAATCACTGTTTCCAAAGACAACTGCAATTGCTCAGTCTTCCATGTCCGTGGGCAATTAATAAACAGCAGACTGGTGGTGGATCAAACGCTTCCATCACAAAAAGCATGCCAGAAATGGGCACCATTGTGGATGGGCACCACTGTATATGTGTAGGTCCAGGTCTCTGCTGGCTGTTAGACAGGTAAGAGTTGAGACTGGGCTGTGGGAGAGAGGATGTTTCATGTTCTCTTTCTACTTCTCCCAGGCCATGGATGAGGATGCCCCAGGAACAAGCTGGGACTGGGAGGGTTAGCAGCTGGGGTGTAAGGAAGGCACACGCCTCAGAGCCTCTTCTACACCTGCCCTCTCACTGCCTGAGGGTCAGCAGAGCATGACGCTCCCTCGTCTCCCTCATCACCTCCAGCTCCCTTTCTTCCCCTGTGATGCTCACGACCTGCTGAAGTGCCCCTGGCACCAGCCAGCCTGGCTCAGAGTAGAGGCAGGACAGGGCCAGGAGATGGACCTCAGCCTGAGGTCACAGCCAGCTACACTGCTGAGCTGTCTCACACCCCCTGGAGTGGTTTGACCCTGGGCACAGCCTAGGGTTAGTGTGGGCCAGGAAAGGCTCTGGGTAAACAGTCTGGATGCAGCCACCACCAGTTGTGGTAGGAGAGGTCAGCTGCATGGATGTGACCTGTGCTGCACTTGCTGGCCTCTGGGCAAAAGCTTGGTCCCTGACTCATCTTATTTATTAGTAAAGGAAGAACTGCCTAAAGTCAGGCATGTTTGATAAGGTCAAGAAGAGGATCAGAGCTGGTAAGAGAGAGAAAAGGTCTGGGCAAAAAGTTGCTAAGGGCTGTGCCTGTCCTTTCACTGGCCTCTGTACATATGGCTCTGAATTTAGTGGGTGGCAATGAGGTAAAAAGGATGTCCAGTGGACCCACTTTGCAATTATCTTTCATAATTCCTTATAGAGCTACCCTAGTGCAACCCACACGAGTCTGAGAAAGGACCACCCCTCATCTCTGCGTGAGAGACTTGTGCTGGATGTTTCTTCCCCGAGGCTGCCCACATGCTGTTCCCATCACACCAGCCACAGTCCTGTACTCCCGCAAGAGCATCTCCAGTGAATTCACTGCCCTGTGACAGGGTTGAGGCATCCTTATGTGGATTGGATTAGACTAAAATGTCAGATGCTCACAAGTGTCCTTGCTTTCCCCACTGGGGAAGCAGGCAGCCCAGGCTTTCTGATGTCTGTGCTATAAAAGCAGGAAGATGTTCAACAAAGTGGCTGTGAGCTGCAGATGCCTCATGATTACAGCATGCCCAAAAGTGAACCTGGTCTCACAAGAGAGACACAGCCCTTAGCACAAAGAAGTCCTAAAGAATGACTGAATACATGCATGAGACTGAAAGAAATGTATGTGTGAATTGCTCCTTCTAAATGCCATGCTCTAAAGACAAACTCCAGGAGCACAGGCTCCTTAGGGACAGCCATTTCCAGTGGCTTCATGATATGATCCTGCACCTCCCCTCACAAACAGCTGGTGAACTGAACTACAAGAGTTCAGGCTCATTGCAGCAGCCTCCACCACAGCTTATGCAGGAGAGATTGGATTTCCATCCAAGCTGCTTGCTATGGCACCAGTGCGACAGTCGATGACTACACATCTAACCCAGGATGGGTAACACATCACTGGCATAACCGGTGTCCCAGCTTGAAATATGCTAAATTAAAACAAAAGGACCTCATTCTATAATCACATTTACTGGTATAAATCAGGATTACTTTCATTGGTGCAAATTAGGTTACTCCACAACAAATCCTGTAGGGACATGACCAATGTTGTGCCTGATTCCAGTTTTTTAAAGTAGTATGCTGGGTGCCCATTGCATTGCAGCAGGAGCAAAGACGTATGTGGAACAGTTCTTGACACTTCCAAGCCTGTGCATGAATCACTGCACACATCACAGATCAGCAGGAGAAAAAAACCCAAACAGGTCCTATTTCCCTCTGCAAGTTGTCAAGTCAGATTTTCATTTTTAAATACTTCTCAGGATTGCCAAGGTGGGGAAAAAAACCAAACCCTAGAAGTATTTTCTAAGCTTGATTAGATTCATGTCTGTATGTGGCATCCACCTGCAAACTGCTGCCTCCTGGACTTAGATACTACACAATGATGGAGGGAGGTAGGGCAGAATTTCTAATTACTGCTTGCCATCACCTCTAACTATACATTTATCTGTCAAGGCTTTTTGACGAATTACGGGCAAGCCTGTGGCCTGTCCTATCAACTGTAGAATAACAAATGCCATGATTCATCCCAATGAAGGGATGCTCTTAGTCCCAGACACCATGCTGTACTCTGGCCTGACATTGGGTTTGTGCTTTAAGTACTGAACAGTGTAGTGTCTTTTTAAATTGGTTCTTAGTATAAAGAAGTGCATGGGCACTGAAGGGAAGAAAGCCATGCAGGTTCATTTTCATAATTCTTCCTTACCCAGCTATGGGAGATCCCTCAGAAATGGAACATAAGAAAAGTAATTGCTTTCTTCTACAAAGGACATCACAATGACTAGTTGGCTTTAACCATGTAGAAGTCCTTTTAAAATGATCATAGCATAGTCTTTTATATTAAAAGCTTAACAACGTTTTTATGTCCTCTGATACTCAGAAGCCTCCATCATGGATTCTCATGCTATAATGACACAGAAAACCTTGTCATACATACATATGATGCCACAGCTGAAATCCATTTCAAATGGGTTTTTAAAGCTCTATATTAGAGAGGTGCCATTGCCTTGCCTCCATCACATACATCAGGGGCAGAATTGTGGACTGAATCAACTGCCACTCTCCTGCTATTAGATCATGCCTCTTTTTGACGGGAAATCGAGAAAGCGTAATGCACGAAGAGATTGGGAATTAAGTGGGATCAAACTTCATACGGTTGTGTTTTCTGAGGCCATCTGGTTAGCAGCATGTATTAAGAGAGCAAGACTGCTTCTCTAAGTATAACAGTAAAGTTGATGAATGTGGATTAAAACCACCAAGAGCTTAGCATTTGGTGATATCAGCCTGGGGAGACACTACACATGCCCTGGTAAACAACTTAATGTCATCACCTTAAATATTCTCCATGCATTGACTTGTAGAATTGGATCTTTTATACAGTATCTTATGGTTTTGTCCAGGCCATCTGGAATACAAGCTGCCAAAAGCCACAAGAAGTTTGCTGCTAGCTTGCTTCAGTACACAGAGTTGTGGGGTTTTTTAAAGGACAAGAGAAATGCAAATAACAAGGTGTCAAAATATTGGAGGAGAACTTCACCCTCGAAACAGGTGGCCTTTTTTCCCTAAATCTTAACAGATTGGAGTACATACATTGGAGCAATAAGACTGTCTTGCCATTTTGCTTCATTGTAAGCAAAATTATCTTTTTTTTAAGCTACATTATCATCCTTCTTCACCGTAAGTTTGTGGAGCGCAATACACTTATATTTTGCCTGCTGAACACAAAAGCGCAAATCAGCCAAGGGAATAAGGTCATGCTTTCCTGAAATGTACTGGGATAAGTTGTGCACTTCAATTAGGTGTATTCAAAAATGTTTCACTAAATTTTGGCCACAGTCCCCTTCTCCACAAAGCTGTTGTTTTTACTTTCTTCTTCTCATTCACCTCACAAAGGCAAGAGACCAGATGGCGAGCACCTGATGCAGATTGAAAAGTCATTATTACCAGTGTGTAGCACAGCTTCGTAACTGCTTACCTAGAGCTAGTAACAGAACAGAGTTGGCTGAGATTGGGACCCTGTCGGTCCAGCTGCCCACCCACCCGACTGCAGCTGTGGGTCTGCATATGGCTGACCTTGAGCTTGGGCAGTCCAGGACATGGAAGCCTGTGCCCATCCGTGTCAACACATCTGAAGAGGAGTTAGAAGGCAAAGTAGATAGTGCACCTTGTTTTGTTTATCTCTGATGTGTGGGAAGTTAAAGAGATTTTTTTAATTTGTTCACTTTTTTTTTGTTTTCTGTTCAGGTGACAAAAATTTTTCCCTATGTTTCATGAATGGTTCCATAAATCGCTCAAAACAAAACAGAATTTATCACAAACAATAACTCATTAAATTAAACTTGATTCAGACAGAAATAAATTTTTATTATTTCTATTTGAGACAGTCTTTTGTTTTACCTTTGTTGACATCCATTTAACTGGAATCATTAACTCTATTGAGGGAAAAAGTCTTTGCTAATGGCTCAGTACTTCCTTTGTTTTGTTCAAATCTGAAACGCCAGGTGGTGATGGGTTGGCATCATTCAGTAGATTGCTTCATTTTTGGATGCATTTAGAGTTGTTGCACCTTCATAGACTCATAGAATCATTTAGATTGTAAAAGATGCCTCTTGGAGGCCTTTTCTTTACCATGGTTTTAGCCATGGAGGTTTTACTTGCTCTGGTCAGAGCCAGTCCTGGAAGAAGTTACACTGCAGAGATGAGCGTAGGATCCAGGCTTAATTTGTGGAAAAGCTGTTTGTTTGAATGCTTTCTGTTACCGAACTGCTGGATATTTGTAGACAAGATAAAATAAACCCCATGTATTGCCAGTCACTGTGTCATTACTTTCTTCTCGACAAGGAAACAGAAACCCATGAAATCTGCTGGGGCGTGGTGGGAAGCAGACAATGTTCAGGTTCTTTCCCCACCTGAATGGTACACAGAAGCAGTCATCTGCTCACAGACACCTCACTGTGGGATTGAGACCACAGTCTGATTAAACATGAAAAAGACAATCTATGGGAATAAAAAGCTGGCAAGTAGAAGGATTGCAGTATTGGTTCACCCCTGAGAACTTAGAAGTTTTCAAACAAGCAACGGGAGCCTCAGCTTGACATTTTTCATAGTACTAAGGTAAAAACAAGCAACAGGAGAAAAAAAGAGACTCTTCCACTTCTTGTCTGAATGACATAAGGGAGCACAAATGACACATTTTTGCCCATTTCTTGGTGATATAAAAGAAACAAACTCTACAACAGTAAAAAAGTTTTCTTCTCTCTTTTTGAGCAGTAAGTCTCAATTTGCATTATTGTCACATACTGAGAACAGAGACGTACTTTGACTTTCTCACGCATAAAAGCTGTGATGCTTCCCACCAAAAGACAAGATAATGTGGGGGGTACCATTGACCTCCATATGTACTTTGTGCTCTAACAGTTGGTAGGAAATTCTGTCTGAGTGTAGCAAGAACAGGTAAGAATTTTGAGCATAGATGCAAGAAGACTGGCAGGACCTCAATGATCCATGCAGAAAGAAAAAATAAAGCTTCCTGTATAAAAGAAACAGAATTCTTTAACACAGTCTTCTCCAATCTTCCATATGAAAATTTGTCTATTCATGACCTGTTCAAGCAACTACACCATTTGGGTGGTGTAATTCACATTCGTAGAGCACAGCTCCATGACGAATAAGAAACTGGTGACAACACAGATTTCTAAGGAGATTCAGTCAGATTTGTCTCTCTGACATTTGCCTCAACTCACTGAAACTGGACACTAAATCTATGCACGGATGGAAATAGAAAATATAAACTGTGTATTTAATGGGTGTGGAAAGCTGTTGATGGTGTGCATGAAAAGGGTCAACAGTCCGTGGGCATGTAAGAAGGAAGTTCCAGCAATATTCAGCAATGCACAATCTGAGACATTTGGCGGAGGTGCTTGAGAGGAGTCAGTCATACTCCTGACTATGCCTGTCCAAAATCCTGGTGAACCTTCACGTAACAAAGCAGTCACTATAAGAAGAATGATGTCTCCATATTCACGTCTGTAGGACTCAGTGGGTGAGCTTTCACTAAGCTATGTGGTTTTTCCGGGGATGCTCCATAGTCCTTGTCCTCTCTCTCGGGAATGGACTTTCCTTTAATGACTAAATTTACAACTATTGTTTCTATTTATGGCTATTCAGCTTCCTGACCAATACCTGTCGTAGTAACCCAGTGCTTCACCACCAGGCCCCAGCAGGATCGTGGCTTGGCCGCTCTTCTTCAGTATGACTGGATCAGCCTAAACTACTGAACTGTCTTTCCCTGTGTCTCTGGAAATACGTTAATTCCTATGGTCAAACAACAGAAAACATGACATTAAACAGAAAAACCACAGGGAGTCATTTATTTTGCAAAATAGTGCAACTTTTTTCTGTGTTTTCTACCTGGGGCATTTACAGAATCAGAAAACTGGTCTCTGCCATTACCAAAGCCAAGCATGTCATGTTTATTTATAACACTGGTAATTTTGCAGAAAGCATAAAATATTCTTAATCTAAGTTCCTTACATATGACAATTACTGAATAAACAAAGAAACAAAGGAAAATAATCTAATGCATAGCCTTCTGTTGCACTTCAGGGACATTTCTCTAAACAAGCAAAACTGTACAAATATAGGATCTTATCCCATGCCATGTATAATCTGAGAGAAATTTGCTACTTCGATCACAATTGCTTGTGGCGACAGGTATTAGAGGAAGCTGGACTGGGCATCACGGATGGCTCTTTGTGGTACTTAGTGCGTCTTTGACAGGGCTTGCTTCTGCTCTAATGGGTACACAGGGGACCCATTTCTAGAGCAGAGACAAAATCAATTTGTTTTCACAGAATTTTCAGCAATTTCCTAGGGATAGAGCTGTGTTTATTCTTATTCTTTCTGATATTGAAGGAAATTACAATGCATTTTCACAATGTCAGCAGACTCTTATGTTAGTTATTAACTCAATGGACTGATAAAATTTGGAATCTCACTGTATCTGTGAATATTAATTGGGATTTTAAGATATAGTATGTGATTGCTACTTTCAAAAACTAAATTGCAACCTTGAAAAAAATGGTTATGAAGCATCAGCCAAAAAGCTATAGGTGCATGTATCCACGGGTCCTGAGGGAGCTGGCAGATGAAGTTGCCAAGCCACTATACATTATATTTGAGAAGTCATGGCAGTCCAGTGAAGTTCCCCCTGACTGGAAAGGGGAAACATAACACCCATTCTTAAAAAGGGAAAAAGGGAGGACCTGGGGAACTACAGGCTGGTCAGTCTCACCTCTGTACACAGCAAGATCATGGAGCAGATCCTCCTGGAAACTATGCTAAGGCACATGGAATGTAAGGAGGTGATCAGTGACAGCTAACATGGCTTCACTAAGGACAAATTGTGCATGAAAAATCTGGTGGCCTTCTACAATGGGGTTACAGCGTTGATGGATAAGGGAAGAGCAACTGACATCATCTACCTGGACTTGGGCAAAGCATTTGACACCATCGCGCATGACATCCTGGTATCTAAATTGGAGAGACATGAACTTGATGGATGGACAAGTCGGTGAATAAGGGATTGGCTGAAACTCAAAGAATTGCAGTCAACAGCTTGATGTTCAAGTGGAAACCAGTAATGAGTGGTGTTCCTCAGGGGTCAGTATTGGAATGGGAACTATTTAACATCTTTGTTGGGGTCATGGACAATGGAATTGAGTGCACCCTCAGCAGGTTTGCCAATGGCACCAAGCTGTGTGATGCAGTCGACATGCCGGAGGGAAGGGATACTATCCAGAGGCACCCAGACAGGCTTGAGAGGTGGGCCTGCAGAATCCTCATGAGGTTCAACAAGGCCAAGTGCAAGGTCCTGAACCTGGGTCACGGCAATCCCAAGCACAAATACAGGTTTGGAGGAGAATGGATTGAGAGCAGCCCTGAGGAGAAGGTCTTGGGAGTGCTGGTGGATGAGAAGCTCAACAGGAGGTGGCAATGTATCCAAAGAATATCCAACCATATGGCCAAAGCCAACCGTATCCTGGGCTGCATCAAAAGAAGTGTGGACAGCAGGTTGAGGGAGGTGATTCTGCCCCTCTGTTATGCTCTTGTGAAACTACACCTGGAGTTCTGTGTTGAGCTCTGGGGCCCATAACATAAGAAGGACGTGAACCGGTTGGAAAGAGTCCAGAGGAGGGCCACAAAGATGATCAGATGGCTGGAGCACCTCGCCTGTGAAGACAGGCTGAGAGAGCTGGGATTGTTCAGCCTGGAGAGGGCTCCAGGGAGACCTTATAGCAGCCTTCCAGTACTTAAAAGGGGCCTAAAGGAGAGATGGGGAGGGACTCGTTATCAGAGAGTGTAGCGATAGGATGAGGGATAATGGCTTTTTATTGAAAGAGGGGACATTTAGATCAGATATTAGGAAGAAGTTATTTACTGTAAGGGTGGTGAGACACCGGAACAGGTAGCCCAGAGAAGCTGTGGATGTTCCATCCCTGGAAGTCTTCAAGGCCAGGCTGGATGAGGCTTTGAGCAACCTGGTCTAGTGGGAGGTGTCCCTGTCAATGGCAGGGGGGTTGGAACTCAATGATCTTTAAGGTTCCTTCCAACTCTAACCATTCTATGATTCTTATAGTAGTGACTACTGGACAGATTTTTGACATATTGTCTGATCTGTCATTCTTTGTCCTGATCTTGGTCATTGTTTTAGCAAAACGTGTAAACCTCTCCTTAAGGGACTAGGGTGAGGAGGGAGGAAGTCTGTGACAAAACCAAAGAAGTCACCAAGAAAATAAAAAAAGGACAATTTTCCTTAGCAAAAAGGATCTAGTCCAAAGCTAAATGTTTTAGATCTTCTGAAAAATGCAAAGGGCCTTCAACTCTAATTACCTTCAGCAGGATTTGAGCACTTGTAACACTCAGCAGAACTATGCTGGTCCTTGGAGGGCTGCATACTTGCATTTGCAGCCCTATTAACCTTACTATACCTGATGATTGCACACCACATTTTATATGCTGCATATGTCCAGCTGACCTGATGTTGACATCTGTTCTTCCAACAGTACAAATGTGCCTAATTTCAAAATGTTGGACTAGGAGTATCACGTTGCCTCATATTATTTTTGTCTTGTTCATTAGAAGTATGTCTCCTTGGAGATCAGGTACTGTGGAAAGAAAATAGATTGTCTCCTTTCAGCAGTTAGTAGAAGCTGAGATCTGGGAAGTGGGGGACAGAGAAGCAGCTGATTCCACCTAGTCTTCTGTGTTTGCTGCCTGGAGAAGTATGAGGCTCCCTGCATCAGAAATCTTCATGAAGCAACTGGGCTAAGCCTGGAAACAATGACATATTAGTGACTTAGGATAATAGCAGCCACATACACTGCAGAGGGAGAACGCAGCAGTTCTATGTTTGCCAAGACCTTTCTGTTTCCTCTGCTAAGAAAACAAATAATAAGCAATGTCCTGAGAGAAGAAAGGGAAGAAGAATACCAATGTAAGCATCATCCCACACTGATTTTCCAGACTGATTTAAAATTAAAGGTTCATATTTTCAGGCAGTCTAAGAGGGTCTGTAGATATAAGAGTAGATTTAAAGAGCTTCGAGCTTCCCAGCTTGAAGGCTGTTCAGCAAAATTGAAGATGGCACCAAGTTAGTGATTAATGGAAATATTAAATGCATGAAAGGATAATGTATTCATATTTAGAAATGCATTACATTACCAATCAGTTGTTTTGTTATAATGTGCCCCAATTATCCTGTGCTGCTAATGCAAATACATTTTGATCTGTTGAATCAATAAGGGAATTTCATTATTACAGCTTCTTGTTCTGTTTTGGAGAGCCTGGAAACAATGAGGTCTTGATTATCCTTTGTGTAAATGTTGATAAATGTTACCCATATTGCTTAACGCACTACTGGAAGACACTGAGATTTTACAGGGATGAGGAAAGGAAACCTCACTGAAGGTATCTGAGTTAGAAACGTTGTAGTGTTGGCTGATTACAGGGAGTACTCTGTCCCCTTTCTTTAGTCACAGGCTATGCCTGTGCTAGGAAACAGTGCCATGACTTGGAGTGGATCTGTCCAGAAGAAGCTTTGGTGCCAAGCAGCGGGCACCCACGTTGCTCACATTTCAAGGCAGTTTCCCTCAGAGTAAATCCAGTCTGGTCCCAAGGATGGACACCCATCAGAGACACTGGTGAATTAATGGGAAATATCTCCTAGTCCTGTTTCATCCAAAAAGAATCCTGTTCTTGCACTCAAAGACCTTTCCATAAGGTGACCCAAACACACTGAAGAGGAACTACTGGCTCAGGTTTAAAGAGTACTCCTAATGTGAACTGAAATGCCAGTGCCAGTGCAATAGCATCACAGCTCTATTGTAGCTGAAAGCAAGCATTGTTATAATTTTGAGGGGTTTCTTCCAAAGACAGCTACATTCAATATCCTTAATATTTCTTCTCACTGTTTTTCTCACTGCAATTGCTTGTTGCAGGAGGCATCCAAATTTTTTTCTATGTTCATCTAATTGTAAAAATCCTGCATTCTAATCAGTGAGCTCAGCTATGGCCAAAGAAACCCACTGAAAAAGGGAAGACGTGACAGCTCGTTATTAAGACTTCATACCCACTGTTCTTTTAATGTTACTGAGAGCACGATAGAACTGGTCAACATTTTTTACTTACAAACACTTTTTTTATGGAAAAATGAAAAGACACTGAGGGATGAGTCAGTGCAGTAGGAAACTGTTGACAATCAGCTGGCTGTCAGCAACCATGGCTGACAGTAAAAAGGATGAACTTAAAAGAATACAGCTACTTGAAATAAAAGCTAAAAAAGTAAGACGTTTTTCTTTGGGCACAATATCTGACAGTAACCAGTCTAGAGCTTGTGCTTTAAAGCAAGGTGGCAGGAAAACCACAAAGAGGAAAGCAGAGAGCTGGAGATGAAGACAGTGTTACAGATCACACTCAAAAAAGCCTGGCTGTTATACTGTTCTCTCATGACTGCATCCCAGCTCTGCTAGCCGGAGCTGATCAACAGCTTCTGGCTCAGAGATGTTATCTGCAGGGGAAAAAAAACCCACAATTTTTCCTATATATTATGCATTTTTTCAGAAGCCAACGCCATTTTTGTTTTCATATTTTACCTATAGTTTCTATTCCCCCCTTAAATTTCACACAAAAAATAATTCCTATTTTCCAGCAACTTTTATGCAGTCTCAGGTATGCTAGGATAATTTGAAAGCAATGCTTGTAGATTTGTGGGTTTTTTTTAAACTGGTCATTTTCAGTTAGGAAGAAAAATCAAATAAAATATAGTAGATTTTACTTGCTACTCCTAGGTCCTTCAGCTCCATAGATCCAAGGCAAATCTGCATGTGAGAGCTGGTCTTTACACTTTCCTGTTGTTTTTAATGAAACATACACAATCATGTTAATTTTCTATTCACTTTTTATTATCCCCACTGCAGGTCTGAACACGTGCAGAAATGCAAAGAACATTTTAAAACATGTAACTGGAGAGTCTTCTCTTGGTTACCTACTGGATAGTAAGGGCAGAAGAGCAGGAACACCTCTGAGACATCACCACAGCTCACTGCACAGAGACAGAAACTATTGCGGTTTCTAACAGCTCTGCACTGAGATGACACTTTTAGCTCTCCTTGCTGCAAATGTGAGTGTGGTCACCCTTCACCATTTTGACTGTCCTTGGTACACACTGAAGATGGCTTCAAGCAGAATTCGTCATCCTGAGTCTCCTATCGGTAATGAGAGCCGGTCAGGCTGCCAAGCTTTCAAAAGTAATGGGCTGGAAGTGTAGCGCCCTACTTCTGTCCTTAACTGGAAGATATATTGAGACCCTGGTCCTTTTTTGTGTCATTATGAGATTGCTGGTGGCTCCCCTGGAGGTGATTATCTCCAGCCTCCCAACCTGGGACTACAGGCTTCCCCCCAGTCCCGCAGGGAGAAGGTGGGAGGAGGGGACAAGATGGCTTAGTCCTTGTAAGCAAGTCATTTACCCTCTTGGTCCACCTCCCCACCTCCAAGGACTGCAGTTTCCTAGAAGGGGAAAATATCAATTTAATCTTCTTGCATAGGGCTGTTGTAACAATTGGTTCAGTGGTGGGACAGAGGGTGGCATGGAGCCAGCGTCTGCATTTTGGTGGATTGAGTGGATGAAGCAGGAGGGTTTCTGGCCAACTGCCCAGAGAAGCATGGCTGGCCCCACCACCCTGCTCACCTGGACGTGCAGAAGGCCACCTCAGTCTTCACCAGTCAGCCCCATGGGATGGCCCCAGCCTGGACCAGTGCCTTCATGCCCTGTCCATGTGGGCTTAAGCAGCAAGAGAAGGACACCACTGCCATGCCAGCCCTTAGGCTTTAGCAGGGTTCAGGGTCTGCCCTTGAGCCTAGAAGGTGTTTTGGACACACGGAGCACTCCATAACACTGTGGATTCAAAATCTTGGCAATATACTTATGACAATATACAAAGAAAGTATCCGAAATGACACAAACTGTGTCCCTCTGGCAGTGGGGCTCACCCAGATGGCCTCATGTGTGCAGTAACAGTGTCCAGCCCTGGCATGGCGTGTGAAAGATAATGGCCAAGAGGGGCAGCCCCTGGGACCAGGTTGCAAACCCCATCAAAGCTGTCCCTTACAGTCCGTGTGAGGGCAAGGACTCTGTATTTTCCCCCTACCTTGCAAGGCACTTACTGCAAAAGAAACATTGGTGAAATACCAGCAGACATGTTGTCAATGAGAGGCCACACAATGCTGAGCAGAGCCCTGAGGATCATAACTTGAAGCATTGACAAGATCCCGGCAAGAAGTGCTCAGCAGAGTGTTTCTGAGGTAATCGGCGTCTCCTGCTGTGATAAAGTCTCTGAAATATTTCAGAATGAATATAGGAAGCATATATCTGTATGTGCATTCATCAAAGATGCTGCAAGGACTACAGCACATGAGCTGCCCATATATTTTATTGTATTATTAACAAGCAGGAATGCATGCAAAGGCTCTCTCACAGGTAGACACAAATAACTGCTAAAGACAATTATCTTTTAGAGAGAAGAGAGATTCCCTGAAGAGGCTGATGCTGACTATATCCTTAGGGAGGATTTTTACACCAGTTAAATTCTCACAGGTACAATTTGTTTCCAAAGAGATGGGCAGATCTGCCATCCTATGCACTGTAAAGTCCAACCTCGCTCCCCTTCTGCAACAGGAGCAACTCCAACTGAAAACTCCCCCCTTTATCTCCTGGTCATTAATGTCTGAAAAGCACCAGTGAACCCAGTGGCGAGAAGCCACCAGAAACGCTGGTGCTCCCCTGGCACAGCAGCTGCCCCAGCTCTCCCCACCTGCACTGGGCTTTTGCTGTAAGTCTGGTTATGAACCGCTGGAGAGCGTGTGAGAAATACATTACAGGCTGACCACAGTCTGTTGGCTCAAAACATTTGGACACAGCTTCCCTGGCAGCTAGGCAGGGATATAAGGGGAATGTAAAGGAGGTACAGGATTTCCTCCCCCTAGTAGTACCAGTCCATGTAGCGTTTGTGAGATGCAATAGCCCTATCGGGCTTTGCAGCATCCTCCTCCACCTCATGGCTGCATCCCACCTAGGAAGCATGTCGGTGATCAAAGGGAAATAGATTCAGGCTGACTGAAAAAGGTCAGGTGGAGGGACAGCTCTGGCAATGGCTGATGAACAGGGTGCCTCGATTGTCTCTTTATTATTTAAAACTTGAAGCTTACTTTTTTGTGCATTTGTAAACGTGCAGTTTAGAAAAAATCTGTAACTCAGAGTGATAGGAGTGGGGGAAGCTGACTATAAAGTGCGCAGTTATTCCTAGCAGGATATTTCTCCATCGCTCATGCAGGTGGGAAATTGGAGCTGCTGTGACTCATCAATTTTCCTGTTCATGGTGTCAGGTATGAGTGTCACTCTATATTCGGAGATATCCTTCGCAAGGATGATAAAAAAAAACATGAAGCGCAAAAACAAGTCAAGCAAGAAGAAAGTCCTAAACCACTGAAACGCAGGAGAGGAGCTGTTAAAAATAAAATAAAATAAAATAAAATAAAAACTTAACATTAAGCTTTCTGGAAGGAATTGCCACAGAGTTAATTTAGTGGTAGCAGTGTGGAAACTGGGAATTCAAGTTGAGTTTTTTGAGACCTCAGTCCGTTAGAAGTAGAAATCTTACTAAAATGTAATGGGATTTTGGAAACTAATATGTGTAGGCTCCTTTTAAATCCCAACCATTGTGCACAAACTAGATGCATTTCAAGACACAGGGCAAGACCCATAGCAGGTGTAAATCGGAGAAAGTCTATCAGAAATTTATAGCTTTAAACTAAGGTAGTTGTCCACTGGGGTATGTAAGTACCACTACATTTGCACTGGCTACTTGAGCATGATTGCAGTCTGTGCAACAATTTTAAAGATGTATCTTTTACTTGTTCCTTAAAATCATTAATAAAAGTGACGCAAAAATGAAGAAGCAAAAATCTATATGGCTGGGTGGTAAATATATCAAGGAAGAGCATCTGGGTTTGTTCTGAATTTGCGAGGTACCTAGCACATAAGGAGCTGTATTAGCCTAAGATTAAGAATTTGGGAATTGCCACAATACATAAAATATAGATGAAGACTTTTGAAGCCTATTTGTACATTCAACTTTGCCTAGAGTCCCATCTCCAAAACTTTTCCCAAGCCATTTCTTCAGAAATTCTGCAAGGCACAAAAAGCCAGAAGACTTCAGGAGATGCTGCAAGTAGTAATTATCCACCACGGCAATAAAAATCACCAGTGAGACATCATTCCTTCCTGATTACACCAACAGCCTAAGGGCTTCAGCCTTCTAAAAACAGTTATCAGCAGCTGAAGAGGAACAGAGTAGCCTGGGTGTGAAATGAAGGAAACTAGAAAATGTGACCTATGACAGATATCTTATCCACCCTGCAAGTAGGCTGTGTTTACGCCTCTGTTCTGCCCTGGTGAGACAGCTGGCGTATGAAAATACACCTGTATAGACGGCCCAAACAGCAGAACAGCAAGTATCCTCAAGAAGTCTGCAGTGATGAGTCGCTTGCTTTCTTGAACCCAGCAACATGATAATGGGTGACTAGGTTGATTTGCTTTGAGCGCTGTATAACCCAGCAATGTATCACAGCTAGTGATGCTAGAGCCATTCCCAGCACCTTCGGCGCCCCTCCATACAGGAGCCTGGTTTTTATCTTTGCAGCCACATCCATATATTTACACTGTTGTTCCTTCACACACCTCTGGTGTGATCTGATTACACCTGGCACCAAACAGCATGGTTACTCTTGGAGAATTTAGATGGAAAAATAAAAGTTATCCAGCTTAGAAGGGCATTATACATTGACTAACAATGCAGTATCATAAGCCATAGAGTATGTAGATCCACTACTGAAGTATGTTCGCTAAGGTAGACAAGGCATCAGTAAAACTCTCTATTTTAATTTCTTTAGATAGTTTCTAAAACATATTGCTTAAATGCCCTTTTTTTTTTTAATTAAAATCACCAATATAATTTGTTTTTTCTGCCTGTTCCATGTAGTCATTCTTTAAAAAGAAAACATTGCATATTTGCAAAATCTCAAATGCCTCTGCAGCCCAAGGGTAGTTAGCAGACTGTATTGGATAATTCAATTTCATTAGCAGATTTTTCGTCCACAGTAAAAACTAGAAGAGCACATACTTCTGCATGTCTATCACTCCACTGCATATTGTGCTTTATGAATTGCCAGTGTCAGATTTATACCAACAAAATTTAAGTGCTATAATCCATTGCAGCTCCTTCTATGTTAATATGCTAGACCTTGGTATTAATTCAGCCTTTGGAAGAGGACTGGTCTCAGGGATGATGCGATAGTGGCGGTAGAGGATTTCCATAAGAGTTGAGTATTGTCAGCGGTTGCTATCTTGGTTGCCATCTCCTTAGTTCTTTCAAGCACTTAAAGCTTCAGAAGGGCCCCCTTTTCTCACTTTTCTCTCTTCTTTACATCAAAAAGCCTACAAATGAACAAATTGTAAAATTGTGCAGAGCAGCTCTGGTACCTGCAGGAAAGGGGTCAGATGTACCACAGGGAGGGAATGTGGAGTGCACTTCTCGGAGATGCACAACCACGTGTGGGCCCTGACACACCACCTCATCCACTCAGGTCTGGGTGGCCAGGGCAGTGGTCTACAGTAACCCTTTCAACTCAGACACTTACATGTTATAACATCAGGCACACACATCAATAGGTAACTATTGTACAGCTGTACCTTTATTTTTTTCCTGTTGCCATTCTCCCTCTCTGGTTGCACCACGTGTTCTGGTTATAATCGAGATGAAACAGAATGATTACAGGAACATAAGTGCATTAGGACATGCAGTCAGCTGGAATTGTTCTTTCATGCTTTTTTATGAATAGCTGCTGAGCGGACAGGGGAAAGTGAATATAAGCCCTCGATACAGATCACTGCTTTCTGCATGAGTTGTGTGAAACTTTTACTCTCAATGCAGTTATCTGACTGAGGCTTTTTACACCTCCTGTCCCTTTTTTAAGTGATGGACTGGCAAGCGAAGGCAGTGCCGTATATTAGGGTGGCCACAGAATGGGTACATGCGTGATGTATTGCAGTGCTGTAGAGCAGCTAATGCTCCACTGCACCTTGTACTACACAGCAGCTCTGCAATGAGTAGTGTAGATCACAGGAGAGTGCAAGATGGCTCTCTTCTTCCAGTGATATAATTAGATCCATTGTTCATCTGTCATACCAAAGCGCTGTAGCAAGACACTCGGCCAT
Source organism: Limosa lapponica baueri (assembly GCA_002844005.1). Classification (NCBI taxonomy): domain Eukaryota; kingdom Metazoa; phylum Chordata; class Aves; order Charadriiformes; family Scolopacidae; genus Limosa; species Limosa lapponica. Next base: position 321,640 of record KZ505908.1, on the reverse strand, counting down.
CTGTGACACCGCTCTGCCTGCTCCTCCATCAGGAATGCTGACACATCTGCATGTTGCTGTGTGCCCTGGTAGCAGGAGCTCAGACCTCTGGCTGAGGGCTACATCATTTTGGCTCCTACCCACTCATCATCAGAGATGCTGTCTCTGATTTTGACAGTGACAAGGGACAGAGACAGCAAGTGTAAAGCTGTACAGAAGCATCTTCTTCTCTGGATATCTCTTCCTACATCTTTTGTGTCTTGCCATCTCTTTCAGTGTGCTTTTCTTACTCCGTATGCTCCCTGGGGGCATGGATCTGTCGTTATTATTTAGTTTCCCTTGTGGCATCCAGAGCTGTAATAAATCCTGAAGAAGGTCACTGCCATTAGCATACCGCAGTACAAACATCACAGAGATATGGGGTCTGTCCCTATGGGGAGGAAACATCCCGAGCCTCAGAAACAAGACCTCAGCCCTTCTTTTGTGGCAAAAGCTTCATTTATATCTAGTGACAATCCTGTGAACTCCCAGGTCCAAGGCATTCCATTATCAGAGGTTATGTTTCTCTTCGCTGTTTCATAGCAGTCCTCCGCAAGGACACAAGGCACTGTGTCCTGTAGGAGGGATGTTTGATCTGAACTTATGATGGCTAGACTGCAAAAATGAAAGTGAGGTATTTTTCAATATTTGTACATATTCCTGCCTGAGCGGGATGAAAAGTGGAACCTTAGCAAATGTTCAAAGGCAGATAATCTTAAGAAACAAAAATTAGATCCCCATACATCAGTTAAAATGCTTCATTTCTGTCGCAGTCTATTTATTTATGCATTTTATTTATAATTTATGGCTGTATCAAAAGCCTTTGTGACATTAGTGAAGGCACAGCAAGGCTCTGGATTATGGTCATGACCTGCTTCCTGAAGTTGCCTGGTTTAAAGCAAACCTGACGGTGGTAGAGAGGCTGAGGATGGCAGTTTCCCTTCCCTGCACATGGAGCTGGATGGCGGTGCCTCCCATTGGGCTGGTGTCAGCTGCAGCCAGCTGAGACAAGTGCCAGGGGGTGTTTCCCATAAAGTCCCATCATGAAAAGGCCTTAAGATTTTGTAGCTGCTTCCAGCCTTTCCAGCAGCTGATGCAGGCAGAGCGGCTGCAGCTGCAAGTCGCAGTAATCACTGCTTGCAAAGGGGGAGCTGGGTGTGCATGACACCTTCTTCCCCATATCCTCCAGCACCATCCTTTCTCTTAGACGACCTGGTCTATCAGCAGTTCTCCCTTCAGAAAGAGCAGCCTCTGCTACTCTTGATAATAGTCATCTCTATCCTCACAAGATGTGCAGCAAGCATTTTTCAGCTGCACTCTCTTGCAGGGCTCTAAAAGCACTTGAGCAAGGTGTTTTCAACAACAGCAAGCAGGGAGATTCTGTGGTTATCAGGCCTTTTTGCAGGCGGTTGGAAGATGTATGTACTGCTGAACTCCTCTGGGTTGCGTTCAGCCACATAAGCTGGAAAAGCTGAGCCACGTATGAGCTAGATGAGGCTCTCCTGTCTCATATGTGTCATAGAAATCATGTCTTCAGCTGATGCCTTGCCACTGGAGACAAAATGAATCATATCAAATGCCTCCTGAAAGGACAGTTCTTAAGGAAGAAACTCCATGTTTTCATCCTGTGTCATATGTCCAAAGACCTCATTTTCTCATATGAAGATCTCATTTTCACATGCCGTACTTGTGATTGAAGAGGTTGTTAACGTGCTCAGCCCTGGGTTCCATCTCTTCTCTTGCTAAGGTGAAGCACTGCTCTCTCTCTAGGGGAGAAGAAACAACAAAGAAGGGGCAAGAGACTGTCAAGGGCCTTGTGAAAACTTTCCATGCTTATCAGCCCTCAGCTGGATCTCCTTGATGCTCTCCTGGCACCACCTTTCCTGCCTGGATCTCAGCTCTCTTGGGAGGTTTCTGTTCTTGTGTTTTATGTTGTCCAGGGTTTCAGGAGGCCCTTTTGTCTAACACCCCATCAAAGGAAGGCCAGCTTTGAAATTAGATGTAACTTCAAAGTTAGATCAGAGCATATACAGCCAAGTTGTGAATATCTTCAATGGTGGAGATTCCACAACTTCTCTGGGCAACCTGGTCCAGTGTTTGACCAACCTGACTGAGAATTTTCTCCCTAATATCCAGTGTTACTGGTGTTACACTACCACAGCTCAATATATATATTGGGCTTTTTGTTGCCCCTCTCATATCTACAGGTTCAAGGTAGAGATGAATGATTGCCTGGGAGTCTTACTTGCTTCACCTCTCTTATTCCCTTGTATCTATGTGCGACTACTTTTAAGAGCAATTAGTTAAATTGTTATCACTGCTGGCCCTAGCTACTAAGAGTAGGCCGGTGTTATACAAAGATGTGGATGGGATAAGCTTCTAAGAGACCCACAGAATAACTCAGACTGGGAGGGTCCTCAGGGGTCTCTACTCCAACCTCCTGCTCACAGCAGGTCAGCTCTGAGGTCAGACCAAGCTGCTCAGGGTTTCATCCAGGCCATTCTTGAAAACCTCCAAAGTTAGAGACTGCACAACCTCTCTGGGACACCTTCACCTCTGTCTTATTGTCCTATGGAGAAAAAATGTCTCCTTATACCCAAGCTGCAACTCTTGTGTTTCAACTTATGTCCTTTGTGTCTTTCTTCCTGCCCAGACCCACTTTGGAGAGCCCATCTCAGTCTCCTCGATGACCTCATAGGGATTGGGGGCTGCTGCTAGGCTCCCTGAAGCCATCTCTGCTCCAGGCTGAAAAAGCTCAGCTCCCCCTGCCTCTCCTTGTGGGGCAGGTGCTCCAGCCCCACCACCTCCCTGAACTCACTCCAGTTTATCAATGTCCTTTTTCTACTGGGAGGCAACAAAACTGCAGTATCCAGCTGTGCCAAGTAGAGGGAGATAACAACTCCCTGATCTCTATCTCTACCCCTGTTCATTCAGCTGTTGGCCATCTTTGCTGTCAGGACTCACTGCTGGCCCGTGTCCCATTTGCTGCCCACCAGGAACACCTGTGTTGTTGTAAGTGGTCCTTCCATCACAGGTGCAGGACTTTCCACTTGTCCTTGTCAAATTTCATGAGATATTTGCTGGCCCATTCCTCCAGCCAGTCTAGATCTACCTTGAATGGCAGCCCTGTCCTTGAGCATAACAACTGGTTTCTCCAATTTGGTGTCATGTGGAAAACTGATGAGCAAACCTTCTGTCACCTCCTCCAGAGCATTGGTAAAGGTATTAGACAGTACTAGTGCCAGGACAGACCTGTGTAGTGCTCCTGAACTTGGCCTGAGACAAGAGTCCTGCTGTGCTGCTCCAATTGTTGCTGGAGACCATGCCTTGTGGTGTGTCACCACCTCTGCTGAGCATGTGTACTCTGCCCTCAGCAGAGTTTCCAGCCTCTTCCCACGCACCTTTCTGCAAAAACTGCTTCATCTTTGAGCTGCTTCACATCAGCGTGCATTGGTCCTCCAGCTATATAGGTCTCTAGCACTTTCTGTTTGGTTGGTTGGTACTCCCTCATTGACAGTCAGCCAGAGACAAGAGCACCTTAAAATGAGGAAGAACTGGAGACTGCTAGATGCAAACCACTAGAAACAGCAGCAAAGGGCAAAGGGGCAAGCCATGTCCCTTGCCCATTGCTGGAGATAAAAAAAAAATGGACTTGGAATTTACTTTTTGTATACTTTCCAGTGTGTGATACGAAAGTGATGTGAATAAGGCTATTCTTTGCTGATAATTCTGAGTTTTCAGTACAGAAAAATATATAATCTCCAGTCAAGTATGGAAAAAAAAGTCAACATTTTATCTGCAGCCCTCTGCAATTTTAGCTGAGGGAAGATAACATGCTGTAATTTTGAATCATTGATTGAAAACTTGTTCACCACAAAGTATCATCGTTGTGCTCAATTTTTCCACATTCACATTTGTGCTGACACAGCTCCAATGAAAAGTTAATCTTGTCTAATCACTAGCACAGAGCGGTTAGGAGGCCTGTGGTTTTTTTCAGTGTATATATTCTGTACACCAATATAGCTGCATCAGTGGAAAGCCCCAGAAAATGTATTTCTTGATTGGTGCAATTCAGCAGGCTCTTGTTAGAGGTCGTAATTAACTACCACCCAGAGCACAGACAAAAATGTTTGTGAGGCTGCTGCTAGATTGGATATAAATCATTTGTTTGGGAAAAGTAGGACTGCAGTGGAGAAAAGGTGATACGGTGTGTAACCAAAATATTACTAGAAAAAATGTTCTAGAGCTCATATAATCGCTTACTAGACAAAGTCCTGTAGACAGACAATGAAATATATGTGCCAAAATCAATTAGGACCTTATGAAAATTTAATCAAAGTTTATGGTAAATAATTCCACCCTAGATAAATCTGCATTTCATTAATTTTTTATTGTTACTCATTTAAATTGAAGTGATTACTGCACAGAGCAGAAACTTTGTTGTCATAAATTAATCTAAGCACAGTCCAGGGATCAGTTTGGGGTAAGCTTTTTGCTTCATGTTAGGATTCCTGGTCTTGCTCCAAAAAGCAGTTTAGCATTTTAACAAATCCCTTCCAGTCTAATGTGTGTACTGCCTTTAGAGCAGGGACTGGACCTCAGGCCTCTCCCTGTACAAGCAAGTGCCAAATTCACAGGTAAAACATTAGATTTTGGATTAGCAAATCCCTCGCTCCTCTCTGAAGCACAGAATAAGTTTAGCTGAAGGACTGGAGGGTGGCCTCCCCCCTGCCTACCCTGTACCATAGCAGCTCTCCATGCCAAGGATGGGGAAACCTGAAGAGTCTTCTACATAAGCCCTTTCTTATGCGTCACTGATTGTTCTTTTCTTCCTCAGACATCTGTGTGAAAACCTGAATGTATCCAGGTATGTTTTCTGCAAAAATACAGCGTGGGAATGGGCTCAGGTTTCCAGATAGTGGAGTCCATACAAGCTCCTTGGACTTTTTTGAAACCAAGAAGATGTGTTATCTCTGTATGAACAAGATAGTCATTGTATTGCTCCTATCTGTCCATTCCTACACTGGCTGTGGACTGACATGCCTAAATTTATGTTTACCTGGAACAATTCAAAGATCTGACTTGTGCACGTGTCATGTGTGGCATGCGTGCCTGTGCATAGTCTGCAGTATTTGCTTTGCTGAAAGAGTGTTGGTTTTAACATCCAGATGGGGGTTAGATGTTCTTGAAAGTAATTCTAGAAAGCATTCAGGGAATTCAGAATGCATGAACTGCTCAGCATTTGGTGATAGAAAGGGTTAATGAAATTCTTGGTAGTGTAAAGAGGGAAGTAATGATGAAAAGGTGGCTTTTACCTTTATGTATAAAATTGGCTAGACTAGGCCTAGGGTAATGTGCAATTCTGGCATACCTATATTAAAAGAATCATGAAAAGTTACTGAGAGTGCAAAATTAACCTAAAAACATGTGGAGATTGGAGGAAATATAATTCCTTGGGAGGTGAAAAGAGCATCATCACTTTAGGTTAGCAAAGAAAAGTTCAAGGTGACCTCGGGAGGAAAATTAACTGGGAATGGAAGTGTTCTGTAATTCACTTTATAATTATGGACAAAGGTATAACAAGAAATAATGGTTCAAAGCAAGGCCATACAAATTTAAATGAGAAATAAGGTGCAAATATGTTATCAGGAGTTCATAAACTACTGAAGTAACCCACAGAAGAAAATCGTTGTTTCTCCTGATGCATCCAAATGTCTTCCTGAATTTTGCTTAAGTCAAACACAAATGATCAGGCTCAGCACAGAGATAACTGGGTGAAATTAAGTGGTCAGTGTTTTGGCTGTTTCTAGTGCTGATGCTTAGTTATTTTGCTTTTTATTAGATATAGATGATGTAATTTTACTTTTTAAGTGTAAAGTTTATCAGTATTCTTGCAAAGCCTTCATTGGGTCTGTAAACATAATTAATCAACTGGGTATTGATATGGCAGGTAGCAGTTTGATTAGGAATGCAAAATATCAGAACATCGCTGTGATTAATGAAGCAGCTGAGACACAAGTAATTTCACATTAGTGGGGCAGGTGTTTGGTATAAGAGTGCAAGTGGAGTGTTGTTTCAGAGAGAGTAAAATCGATGACATTGCTGGAGCTCCTCCCAGGACAAAGAGCTGCAGGAATATACTCCCACGGGTAAAGCTCAGATTGATTCAGTAGCTGCCATAATTTCTTGCAAATAAAACACCTACTTACAAAAAATGAATAAATGTTAAATTTAATGCAGTATGAATAAATACTCCAACAAATATCAATGCCTCAGTTGTCTAGGCAGCTAACCATCTATATTTATGTTTATAAAAACGATACAAAAATCTGAGAAATCTTCACATTTCGCACTGATCTCCCTCCTTCCAGCCTCGTCACGTGCTTGGGAGTTTTCAGCCTGGACAGGGACAGCCAGAACAGCCCTAAATGTGTGAACCAGGGGAGCAGTCTCTGTTTCCAGATGCCCGAGCTGGTGGGGGGCATCCTGTCCTTGCACACATTAAAGCAAGCCCTGGACATGTGACTGCCACGGAATACTTTTGAGTTTCCCCAAAATCTATTCTTTGTGCAACTCAAGCTGCCCTACAAGAAGCACGGCACACCAGCAAAATCGTCCAAACCCATGATCCCTCCTTTCAGAGGAGGGACCAGGGGAAACAACCAGCGTGGGATGGGAGAGACCACCATCTGCCCAGCCACCCCTGGGTGCTACAGCTCCGGGAGCAGGAAATGAAGATCTGTGTTAATCTTAAATGGAGTTGACATCTTGTCTTCTATGAGAGCTTTTGTTCCACTACTCCTTTGGGAGTGAACTAAATTGTACCATCAAAGGCAGCTATAATTCTGCATGCAGGGGTTTATGCTACTCCATTTAGAAGCAAATTCAGAGGAGCTTTCCTGGGAATTTAAATATATGAACCTCTATTCATGTCTGTGGGAGAAGATCTAGCCTATTTCAGATCTCCTTATATGCACTGACTGGGTGATATCCAACAGTCTCTTACTGCCTTCAGACATTGCCTCGCTGTTATTTATGTCATGTTGATATCAGATTGCACCATGGGGATACCACCCTACCTATTGCCACATTTGCAACATAAAATATCAGGCAGGGGATTAATATGCAGAAAGTCCAGGCAGCAGACTCCCATTGGCATATGAGCACATATTTGTCCTTCTGCCACCGAAAACCTTTGCAGAGGGATTTGACTTCCCCTGGGCAGATGATGAATGGCTCTGTGAATTTGGTTTTGTCCTATCCCTTCCTCAGTGCCGATAAAGTGAAGAGAAGAAAAAGAAGGAAATGAAAACCTTTCTCCTCAAGGGATTTGGTTAACCACATCCATCTGGAACATTTTTATTATCAGGGAGAATAACAAGAAAAACAGACAAACTGCACAGGAAGGTATTAGCAAATGTCTTCACTCCCATTCCCCCAAGAGAAAGCCCTTTCCGCACATCCATCTTATATTTTTATTTCACCTCCCCTTTTCCCCTTCTTTTCTAAATTTCTGCAGACAATACAACTTCACAGATTCACGGATTCATGGATTTGACAGAGTTGGAAGGGACCTCTAGAGATCATCTAGTCCAACTCCCCTGCTAAAGCAGGATTGCCTAGAGCACATTACTTAGGACTGCATCCAGGCGGGTCTTGAAAATCTCCAGAGAAGGGGACTCCATGACCTCTCTCAGCAGCCTGTTCCAGTGCTAAGTTGTCCAGAGACAACTTAGTTGTCTCCTGTTCCCCAAAGTTCTTAATGTTTGATGAATATTCGCCATTTTTCTCCTTCAAACCAACCTGAAAATCCCCCTCCTTGCCATGAGTCCTCTCCAGCAACACCCCACCTGACCTTTATTTTCCATCCCTTTGCGGCATCCCATGGGGCAGTTATTACCCCCATATCAAAGAGGATCATTTCTCACGGTCTCTTTTCATTATTTAGAGAAAGGTCAGACTGCCTCCCAGCACCAACTCCTTCAGCAGCGTCTCAGCATCCCAGTCCTTCTCTCACTTCCCTGTATAGCGAACCAGGGGTCCAGCAGCTCTGGATAATAGGCATCTGACCTGCTCATTGCTTTCTTGAGCCTTGAAGGCAAAGTCAGCACTTGGGTTTGTCTTTGATATCCCAGGTGAGGGTCTCAGTGTGCTGAAAATCTTCAAAAAAGGTGGCACCACAACTTTTTGGGGATGAGGATCTACTCTCAGTCCTGCTGAGTTTCCTTTACAAGTTGTGCCTCCTGAATATACACTGGAGCTCTGTCAGGGAAAATCTAGAAGGTGGCACTGAAGAAAAGTCCTTGTTTGTATCAGACCTGCATTCACATGATGTCCCATGCTGTACCAGAACAGGGACATAGTCCAATCTCATTGAGCTCCATCTTGTTCTTAGCTATTCCAGTTCCTGAGTCCCTCCCCACCCCTGCAACAGTGCAGCTCTATGGCTACATTTTGGGAGTGTGGTTTGAATGGTTAAAGTTGCCAAATGAATGTCCAGGAATATGCCTCATACTCTTGCCTCTCTCTGCTGTGTACCCACCTCTACCTCTCCATCTGCTTTTAAGCAGGGGAAGGCAGTGCCCCCTGAGAATTTCCTAATATTAGCAGAATACTTTGGGAACCCTGAATGAGAAGATCCCTAGATACGGGCACAGGCTGATGTCAAGCCAAAGGGGATGAACTGAAGGAATAAAAGCCTGGAAATGGCTTGTTTGTACCTTTGCTTCCCTTCTGAAAGTTCAGGAATGCTACAGCATCCCAAAGCACTTCGGGGACACTGTGAGGGAGGAAATCTGAAGCCTCAAAGATATGATACTGGCAAAAAAAAAGTGTTTTTTTCTTTCTTTCTTTTTTTTTTCCAAGCTGATGAAAGGGTCTCTGTGATTGCAAATAGGTGCAAACTGTGGTTTGTGGATCTGTGTCCAGTGTTAAAGTAGCATTGGGATGCTAAAGCTTCTGCAAATACTGCTGCAGTGTAATCACACCAATAATTGCCCTTTTCATCTACATGAGGCTTGGAAAAACTTGCTTTCTGCTAAAATCACCATGTTGTATGCAAATGTATTTATGTGCTGTGCTTGTACTTTCACAAGTTTACTAGGCTTAGTCCTGGAGTGATTGATGACCTCGTTTGTAGAAGGACACTGAAGACATAAGCAGTTGATCTGCTAGTTGCAAACAAGGAAAATCTGATTAAGCAGGTAAAATAAATGCATTGTGTCTGCAAAGGAGCTCTGTTGGCACATTGGCTCTGCAGAGCCCTCTGGCAACTCCCAGGCTGGCTTGGTTTGACTGTCCAGCAGTAGGGCCAAATGGGTACGTGCTACTTGGCCCACAGATCTGGTCTCTTCTGCTCTGCAAACTTGAGGTCCTACAGCTCCCAAAGTTGGCAGACCCAATGCAGTTTGCAGCTCAGCCACTGCCTGCTCTGCTACTTGGCCACACAGGACAAGCTCTCAAACCACGGCTGCATTGATGGGAAGGCCATAAGGTAAAGCCAGCCTTCCAAAGAGGAATTTCACAGAGTAATTTGCCTTCGTCTCCCAGGGGTCAGGGCAGCATGGTGTGCAGCATTGCAATCGGCATGGTTCATGTGGAGCTGAGCTGCAGTGGAGCCCTTGCACTGGCCAAGCAACAGCCCAAAGGCTGGGACAGCTTAATCCTGCACTTTTTGGTGGTGGAGGAGGAGGAGGAGGAGGAGAAAGGCTCCATCAAAAGTATTTGGCCTCCCTACACAAGCAGCTTTTGCTGACAATGCTGTTTGTTCTCCTGAGAGATGGAGTCCTTTTCCTCACATCCCTACACGAACACACAGAAAAGTGTGAACTTTATAAGCAACTGAAAAAACAATTCCTATAATGGAAAGCATCTGGCAGCTTTAGCAACAGCTGCTCCTGTGCCCCTGGCAGTGCATACACACAGCCCACCCTGTTAGGGACACTACACTCTTATGGGAATTAGGAACAGAATTTCCCAGGAGCATTCAAACGTGTGGGTATACAGCACACAATAGAGGTAGTTATATTAGGTATGGATGTGAACACGCTTCTCAGAATGTGTAGAATAGCTGCATTGAGTATAGCATATACATAGCATTCACTGTGAAGGAGAACCATTCATATCCTACCAAAATCTGAGCTAGATTTTGGGAAAAATTGCAGATCCAGTGAGACACCAGTATGAATTGTGGGGTTTCTTCAGCTTCTGGAAGATGTGGATAGGGTTTTTTTTCAAACTACAGTTTAAAAAATCCCTGAAATGGATTCAAAAGTCTCAAGTCAGTGTAACAGGGATTACTGAAGCTTTCCCAGGCTCTGCCAGTATTAGCAATATGAAGACTCCAAGGGGATCTCTCCTGTAACATTTCTAGGTAAATATGGAAATTCCCATACAGTATTAATTCCCCAGAACAAGAGCAGGCTGGGATGAATATGAGCTTCATAACAAGTAGCCACTGCTAGACTTTAGAAAGAAAACTGGTTTATCTAATGTATGAAATTAATAATGTCAAGTTTAGCCCTATTCTTCCTATATCTTGATTATGCAGATTACCTATAATTTGTGAGAATGATCTGGATCTCCAACTGAGCAGTCCTCAAGGTTACTTGTGTAAGTGGCTGGGGCATGTAGCAGACAGGGGTGGATGTGGTCGCAGCAAATGACTCTCAGCCAAAAGGACCAGGAAATAAATCAGAATCAGCAGCTTGGATGCTGATGTAATACGAAATATGAGATTATGAAATAATGAAATATGAGAGTTAGTGGAGCCATGTGAAATGGTAAGGATCTGGGCTGGAAAATAAGTCAGTTACTGGAGTTAGTATGAAAAAAAAGCATGTCTGCAAGTCAAGGTAAGAAAAGGGAGGAATAAGCTTCTTTCAACAAAACTCTTATTTTGAGAGGTGTGATGATGGGGCAGACAGGCGGTGAAAATATCTCAATGCCAATTAGGTTGAATGTCAATTGGAGAAGACTTGTTGAGCACATTAAAGACTGTTAATTTTTGTAGAGTTTCAGCAGGAAATCTAGACAGGAGGTGGACAGTAATTAATGTAAATTGCAAGGAAAAGCCCAGGAAATCAAATGTTAACAGCCTTCACAATGAAACAAAATGAGTTAATCATAATTATCATTATTACAATGTGTATCAGGGGAATTAATAATCGTTAGTTAATTGTCAACAGTGCCATCCTTACTTTCTCCTGGTGCATTTGCATGTTTTCCACCTCTTATTTGGTCTCATTAGTTTAAAGAGTTGCTGTCAACCTGAAATTCAAGCTTTTTAAAAAAATAAATTAAAAGCTGTTGCTCTTCCTCTTCTGCCAATTATGACTTTGCAGTAATATAATCCTATTTTAAAAATATTTTTTCTTCCTCACATACAAAAGCTGCAAAAGGAAAACAAACTACTGTGGAACAGTGACAGTCATGAAAAAATACGCCACCAAAGATTCAAAATAAACAAACTGGAAAATCTATTTCTTTCTGGTCTCTTCCAGGACTCAAAATCTAGAGACCCCAAATGAATACACTACCTGATTAGAGCTGTTCTTTCAGATAAATGTCATGCAGAGTTACAGACAAGAATCTAAGATTCAGCTATGTCTCTCTCATGTTTCTTAAGAGAGCCTCACTTTACAGGAAAAGTTATCTGAGTTTCTTATCAGTAGGGAATAGATCCTGGATAAATGCAGGGATTGCTGAAACAGATACCTTGTCTTGAATTTAAAGTGAAAATTGAACCTTCCTTAAGATTATGTTATGATTCTAGGGAATGATACTACCGGCGATCTTTGAACCGTTGTTATTTCTCATTTCAGAGATGGGCCCATTACTTACAAGTCATATGGAATTTGCCTGATGCTCCACAATATGCAGTCTGTCATTTGTGTTTGTCATCCTTTACACCTGTTCACAGTTTTCATTATTTATGTTGTTATAATGTCCTTTTTATATATGTACTTTATTGCCATGTGGAGATAAAATAAACTTTTTTAAAGCTTTGTTCAGATTTTTAAGACCATTCTGCAGTGTAGGAATAGTTGTGGGTAAACCCACATGCCAAGTTGCCCAAGGTTAAAAACAACTCAAAAAAATTCAACCTGTATACTGCATTAAATGTTTATAAATGCCATCAGAAGTATTATAAGACTTGAGGCTAGAGGCTGTATTCTTCTATTAAATGAGCTACTAGGCTTGGAAAAATTCTATTGGTCTGTCTAATAAAAGATATTTATTTTACCCATCTAGTAGTTGTCAATGCCATCAGGCCTGAAAGGAGCACTAACATAGTGATACCAGGATGGTTGATCTGTCTGTCCATGTCTGTCTGTCCTCCTTCTGTCCTCAGTGAAAACACCTGGCTGCTCCCACCCGGCCCCCCGGTTGCATATGCAGTCCAACCCTCATGGTACAGTCAGGGCAGCGGATTTGGGTGGCTGTCCTGCTCCAGCCACCATAAGCAAATATGAGTCTACCCAGCAGGTCCTCTAGACGGCATCCATCATGGGATTTGCACATCTCATCATCCCTTTCCTGCTTCATGGCCCTCCTTTGCCGCTTTTATCCTTATGTCTGGATCTACTCCGCCCATGACAGTTAGCACAGAGCGGTGATGTCGGAGCATGAGGGACAGAAACAAGAAAGACATAACAGGGAAGAAGAGAAACAAAAAATGTCTCTGCAGGATGGTTTGGAAGGTGGGACAGCAGCTGAAGATGCTGGCAGCCTTTGGGAGGAGATCGTCAATCCCACATCCAAAACTGGAGCTGAAAGAGGTTGGCTGGAGCGGCTGGCTTGCTCCACACTAGACCATCTACCCTCTGCTTGTCTGGACCATACAGCATGAACACCTGCAAGCTATAGCTCAGGAACCCTCAGGGGCAGTGCAGCCCTTTCATCAGTGGTGCCATGTTTCCCCTGGCCAATATCTGCCAGGGGCTGTGAGATGACACAGCCTTCTATTGCCACACTTTACGTGCTGGAGTAAGTTGGAAGACTGAGAAGACACCCATATTCTAATAGCCAAAAGGCATGGGGCACTACAACCATATACTATGATTATATACATAGCTATAAGCAGAGCTTCCTTCCTTCAAGAAGTTCTCTGATACCCCTCCATGATCAAGATCTACCTCTCCCTTGGTGATAAACTGACTTACTCCCCAGACACTGATGATTTCTCAAGTCTGGATTACACCCAGCCTCCTGAACGGCCGTGTCCTGGGCCAAACTTTGCAACCTGAACGCAGAAGCCTGGGCTGGTTCCCTGGAGGAGAGGTGTGAGCGGGATGTAACAAGACACTGGTAAGTGTCCCCCAGTCTGGGCTCAGTGACTTCTACAGACCTGTAACAGTCCCAGCCTGCAGGAAAAGAAATCTCTAACGAATGCACACAGATGTCCCACACCCACAGCACAGCTGTGACTTCTCTCTTCATCAGACCTGCATACAGCACTAAGCCCTGCCCCAGAGCCAGGCTTTGTGTCAGTCCAGAGCTGTGCTCTCACCAGCTGCTCTGTCCTGGGCTACTTTTGAGGCAACACAAAGAGCAATGAAGGGATCAGTAGCAACCTGCTGGCTTCATCCACACCAGAGACAAGGTCAGGCGTGAGTTAATCTGAATGTGGATGTGAAGCACTAACAGAAGAAGAAACAACGTCACTGTTCAGATGCAACAAAAACACTTGTCAGGACCCATGGGGAGCCTCCTGCTCTTTCTTCTGGAAAGGTTACAAAGAAGGTCAAATGTCCCGAAGCTTTTGTGGCTTCTACCATAGCTGCAGTTCGTATTTCAAGTATTGGGTAGGTGCTGCCGTTGGGACTATGACAAGGCATCTATGAGCACAGGAGAAGGAATAGCTCCTGCAAACCATGGAGGCAGTAGATTATAGTACGCCTGCAATCTGTAAAGCACCTGAGAGAGTAAAAATATATATATTCTTAAACAAACACTTTCTTCACTAGTGATGAAGATCTATAATAATAAAAAGCACAACCAACAAGCCCAGGGATCACAGAGACGTACTAAGAGGGACATCTCTGAGATCAGATATGGTAGAAACCAGCTACAGTTTATATGAAAGGATACATTTAAGAGAAAGAAAGTAAGCAGGGATTATGTATTTGCAAACACATGGTGTTTATACTTGGCTTTCTGAATAGGGGTGTCCTGAACTTTGGTATGTGCCAGACCTGTGGATCTGTGAAAATCCTCTTTGTCACTGAGCTTCACAATACTGGGACTCTCTTGGAAGGACCCCAGGCTGCCTCATCAACCCAAGGTGGCCTCGTGGTGCAGCTGCAAAGGGACTAGGACACCTAGAAGGAATTAGGCAAAGCACAGAGTGCAGGATCCAACCAAATGGGACTACAGCTGCCCTGCAGAGAGCTTACAGACTTCCTCTGGGTGTACCATCTGGTCGCCCTAACCCCAGTCTGAAATAGCATGGAAGGTTTGCAGCCCTGTGCTGAGCACAGCCCTCGGGCCGCTCTCAGGCTAGCAGCAGCCATTTGGAGAGGACCAGCATCCCCATCTCACCCTTAATTCCCATCTCTAGCTGAAGCCTCTGGGCCTTCAATTCACTGGTGTCTTATAAATAACACCCTGAGTCTCAAGGGCTTTTGCATTTCTAAAGCCCTCATATTCAAGAAGGGTGCTCTTCATCTCTGCGTCTGGGAGGAGTTGGTCATGATGGACTGTCGCTTCCATTTAGATGCCATGGGAGAACAGAATCACAGAATCACAGAATCTTCATGGTTGGAAGGGACCTTTGAGATCATGGAGTCCAACCATATGTCTGCTGGCGAGCAAGTGCCAGGCTGCAGAGCTGCAGAAAGTGCTGCCCCAGTGCCTCTTAGGTTTGTTAAGCTGCTGCCATGACCCGCTGTGTTTTTGGAGGAATTAAACATTTATGTAACTTTGGTTTGTTACATACAAACATACATACATACATACAAACTGAGAGCTTCAAAAGTATCAGGCTTTGATTCAGCTGCGTGCGTAGCCCCAAGGGGCTGGGTGTTTATCGGAGCTGCTCTCGGAGGTGTTGTGTCAAACCCTGCTCCCAGGTTCACACCAGGCAGTGCAGGAGCCGGCCACACACCCACCACGGGAAACACTGACGGGAGTAAACCTCCTGGCTGGCTAAGGAACTATCCTCTGTTCTCACCATTTTATCCTGATTACCAGTTCATTCATTTGCACTTGCAAACTTCCTTGAAATTCCTGTGGAAGAGAGGATTGCATTAGGAAGGGGTAAAGTCTTTCAGACAAAATAGGTATTCTCTTCGTTTCCCAAATGAGAACATTTCCTCCGCTTTCAAAATGTTTTCCCATTTTATCTAGGTTTTTGTGTTTCTTTCACTGTTAGAAAATGAAGTGCCAAAAAGCTGTAACAACAGAATTTTGGTCTACTGTTTCTACCCCATTCAATGATGGCAATCCAAGGGAGGTAGGATCCAGGGGAGAGCTTGTTCTCACAAGCTTACTAATGTTGTGAAGTTCTGCAAACTGAACTGAGGATATTGAGAAGTTTTATGAGCCCACGCATTAAACCTTTTAGTTTTATCCATTGGTGTCCTCAAAAATGGCCTGCTTGTCTAAGTCTGTGTTGTGCTTCTGATTAACCAGCTCCCTGAAATGACTCTGTCTTTGCTTCCGTCTCCAGCTGAACACTATTCACATGAATGCATAACTGCTGAATTTAATCTCAGCATGTATCAGCTTTCAAAACAAGGGATGCTTGGGAAACATGTTTTTAATTAAAAAATACCTTAGCAGTTTCTCCAGCTTTTCCAAGGACATTTTGCTTGTGGAAGGCTCACCATTCCTGTTCTCTGCATCGTGTCTCTGCATAGTGTAACCAGGCTCTGTCTAAGACGGATTAGACATGCATGAAAAGCAAAGCCTGTAGCATTTATTCACAGTCAAACCAGCATCACATGTTGGCTATAGGAAATGGGGGAAGGGAAAGGACTTTCGGACTCATTGCGCACTGTTCCTTGATATCACAGGCCACCACATTATAGAATTCCCTTCTTAAAAATACAGAATTGCATCTTAAAGGTAACTTCATTTTTTGATCACATTGTTCCTGTTGAAAAGCTGTTGCCAGGACATCATTCTGATGTGTGGAAACAGTTTAATTTTCTGTTGAAATCTATTCATGGCATACTCATTTGTTCTTCCGCTTGCGCTGCCCTGCAGCTTTTCTCTTGGTAGATGTCTACCCCCTGATGTTACATATAAATCAAAACTGTTTCTCTTCTCATTCTTTACTTTCCTGGGTTAAACAAGCCAAATTCTTCCTGTCATCTCTTGCATGATCATCTCTCCATTCCCCACTTCTCCTAGGTCTAGACTTGGGCCAAGCTGAGTTTATCTTTCTTGAACATGAAAAGCAATACGCACATAGGAAACAAAGTGCATATGGCTTTTACAATGCTGTAACTATTTGTCATTTGGAATTATACTATATTGCCCCTCTGGATAACTTTTTAGCACTATAAAGCTGATCTTCTCGTACAGAAATAGCATCTGTTACACCAACACAGTTGTATACACAGTGAGGAGTCTAAAACTGCCACACGCCTGATTTTACCTTTATTTATTTGCTGTCAGAGTCTACTGCAGAGAGGCTATGCACCAGGTTCACGTGTCCAGGTTTCCTAAACACTCTTCAAAAGCCAAAGGTGTTCAAGTGTCTGGGGGTCTTACCTACTGGGCTCTTGGGGAAAATTACGTTTGCCTGGAGAGGGGTGTTGAAGACAGACAGCATGATTTCTTCTGAGGAAGGAATTGGCTCAGGACAAAGCCTGGAGACTGGTGTAAATGATGTGCTGGCCAGAGGTATCCCACCTGCGGGGATGGGAAACAGACCAATCTGAGCAGACAAGCTCAAATTTGCTTTCTTCTATGGCCTACCTTTATATTTTTAAGACAGTGTTATGTAGCTCATTTTTTCACTATGTATTTTCCTTGCCAACCTGAAACTATGGAGGAAGTTTTATTTCTGATGTAGGCAGGGGGGCTAAATATTGCCACTGCAGGCAGCTATAAAAAGATATTTTTGTTTTATTGTTGCTGTATGCTCAGATGATATGGAAGGAGAATAGTAATATTTTACATGTAACTGAGATACCCCTTTCCCATCACTGCTGTCTACATCAAACCATTGCTGCCTATACTGTCCTTCTTCTCTGTTCCTGGTGGCCTTCCGAATTATAATCTGCTGTGTTCATTAAGAGTCCATTAAAATCGATGGACCATTAAAGCTTGCCCAGTAAATCTGGCAGCAGTCAACAGATTAAATTCAAGGTCCAGCCAAACATATTAGAAACAGTTTCTTGCTGACCACAGCCACTCCGACTGAGACTTGTGTCTGAAAATGAAATACTGTCATCTCTCTGGCTGTCAGCTAGCCTGCTGTTATTTGTGCTAAGGCTTCCCCTGCTGTGAAGATAGCTATATTTACAGTGGTTATTTATTCAGCACCATATTATGTTTAGCTATTAATCATATGGTGACATACACTTTTTCATTTGGTTAACTGGAAGAGAACACTTCATGTATAAAGCACAACCTTCCGTTCATCTTTTCTTTTCCAAGTTGAGCTGCCTGGTCTTGATACAATAAAATAAAGTTTTAGAGTTTTAAACAATTTCTTCATACCATGGTCTTTTCTGATGGAAAAGGCAAATGCAAAGAAAATTTCCTGCTGTTTACTATATATACCCTTTATAAACCTGTATACGCTGGCACTTGTACCTCTGTAGAATTTCTTACATCCTCAAATGCAACTCAATCTGTCTAACAGCAAAGCACCCAGTTCAAGTGAGTTGACTAAAGTTTCCAGAAGTCAGGGAAGAGAGAGAAGCATAAGTGATGAACTGTTCTGGGGTTTGGAGCAAAAGCTCCTTCTAGAAATGCGATACGGCTTAGTCTAGGAAACTAGCATTTTGAGGATAAAAGCAAGTGGAAGGAATTCCCTCCTGTCTCACAGGTGAATATTATTTCAGAAAATAACACCCTGCTACACAAGACAAAATAATAATACTGTAGGGGGCTTGTTTCATTTTTATAGGACAAACTAACTCTTCAGTAGATTTTTTTTTCCATTTTACATGAGTCTATTTTTGGTTACTTCAGCACTGGAGAAAACTGACTGGATGGGGATAGGGTCATAATGCTTTTCCAGTTTTAACCCAGAATTACTTATTCACCTAAAAAAGAGAAAAATATATCAAACTGATTGTTATGCATTTCACTGAAAAGTAATGCATATAAAAGTATGGGATAGAATGGAGATAAATTTGAATAAGTAGCAGCACAGCAGAGCCATAGAATAGCTTATAGCGTGACTAGAAGCAATATTTTATCATTTCCAAAAAGCTATTTTCTAAATTAATCAGACAGGGGTTTGGGTACAAAATCTTGTTGCTGTTTGGCAAAGATGTAGGTATAGCCTTATTTTATTACTCATATCTTACCTAAAGTAATTAAAATAGACTATAAAATCAACTATCTGAACCCATGTTGAGTTAGACGGGAGCAAAGAGATGAAATTGATAGTAATTTTTCCAAGCAATTTGCAGGCTGGAACTAATTAATACAAAAATGATTACAAGAAATATACTGTAGTATTAACCTCTAGTTTAGATTTGTTCAGGAGGCTAGTAAGTTATTACTACCTTCAGATAAGTTATCTGGTATTGTAATATTTATGGTGACACAAATATAGCACCTTTTCTCAGTTTAATCATCTTCACTCCAATCTTTTATCCACACCCACCAGTGCTCAACTGAGCAACGAGCCTTTTGCATCTAACAATGGCTGCTTAATAAAGCGCTCATTAGCGTGCAGCTGCTGGCTGTTGTTCAAAGTCTGCACCCTGAGGTATGGCAAAGGCCTTCATCTCTCTTTGGCTTCCGTAGGATGTATAGATGTTCCATTACGTGGCTGATTGATCTGTAAAAGGGAAGGTATTTCACTTGCAGTGCTTATAGCATCCTGATGGGTCATGTAATGTCAATCATATTTCTGTTGCTTGAGTTTGTGAGGGTTTTCCCATGGAGCCATTCATTTAAATATGTTCTCCAGGAATTCCAACATAATTCTTTCCAGGAGAAATTGCATGACTTTTTTTTTTTTTTTCTTCCTAGAAGTGTATGAGGAGCTGCACTTGACATTTGCATTTTGTTTTTTTAGTGTGAAGTGGTAAATTAGTCCCAGATGCCTTACAGTCTGGGCATGGAGACTCAGGAACTTCTGTAAACCTTTTGATGTTCTCTGTCTGTGATTAAAAGACTATAAAAATCAACCTACAAAGAAGATGTTAAAAAGCTGAAGCTGGAATGGCTTCTTAAGACTAGCCTAATCATCTCTAAAAATATGGGCTTGCATCAAACAGACAAACATTTCTTTGCTATAATTTCCCAGGTTATCAGATTCTGCACAGGGAGTTCTACATTATGGTATACCAAACACCTTCATATTCTCTCACAACACTCAATGGGGATAGATGAGAAAATGTTTTTCCACATAAAATTGAGTTAATTGCTGTATCACAATGTTGTGGGCAAAACTGAGCAAGCTTTCAAGCATTGTTGAATGGGTATCAGACATACCTGCGTGTAATGGTGACTAATGATAGTTTGGAAAATTATTTTTAGCTTTAGAGGCCTAAATAATGTTTTCCTTATTACCTTCTTCTGAAACAACTTCCAAACACCTTCAGAAAAGGCCAGAGGACAACCCAGGGAACTACAAGCCAGTCAGATTCTTTTTGATCCCTGGAAAGATCATGGAGCAAGTCCTCTCAGAGCACATTTCTGGGTGCAGGAGGGAGAAAAAAATGACTTGTAACAGTCAGCATAGATTTATCAAGGGTCAGTCATGCCTGGCCAACCTGATTACCTCCTGTGATAAAATGACTGTGTTTCAGGATGAGGGGGAGCAGCAAATGGCATTTTGATTGACTTTAGCAAGGCATTCAAGGTTCTTTCCCATCGTATTCTTGTATACAAGATGGGATGCTATAGTAAGGATGGGAAAAAAGTCAGATGGTTTCTAATCTGGATGGCTGGTTGGTTTTAGAGAGCAATGGGTAACAACACATCTTTACCCATAGATTGGCTACAAGGGAAACACCATAGCAGTCTGTCCTGGGACCTGTCCCAGGGACATGTTTTAAATATTTACCAATGGGTGGGAGGAGGCAACAGAGTGATTGGTCATCAGATTTGCAATGACATCAAATTGAGCCACCATTTGATATGTTCAAGGGCAGGACTGCCATTCCAAGGGACCTGGAGGAATAGGATGACAGGGACATCATGAAATTCAGTAATTCCAAATGCAAAGTCCTTCACCCTGATGGAAGGACCCTTTGCAACAACACAGGCTTGAGACTGCACAAGGCACAGCTCTGTGGGAAAGGCCCTGGAGGTCCTGGTGGGTGGTGAGCAGGACATGGGCCCACAGCAAGTCTCAGCACAAGCAATGGCCAATGGCTGTATGAACAGGAGCAGAAGTAGAGGTCAAATGAAGTCATTATTCCCCTCTACTCAGCTGTCGTTAGACCACATCTAGATACTGCATCCAATTTTCTCCCCCCAGTTGAAAAAAAGACATTGATAAATGTGTGAGTTCAGTTGAGGCTTCCAAGACGATGGGAAACTGGGCTTGTTCAGCATGGAGAAGAGACAGATTTGGAGGCACCTAACAGCAGCTCCCAGTGCCTATGGAGAAGTTCTTGAGGAGATGGAGATGGGCTTTTCACAGTAATGCAGGTAGGGAGTGTAAGAAACAAAAAGGAGAAGCTGAAACAGGAGAGGTTCAGCCTGGATATAAGGAGAAACTTTTTCCCCATGAGGACAGTTAGACAGATGTGCAGGTTGTGCAGTCTTTGGAGGTTTTCAAGCTCCAGCCAGATGAAGCCCTGAGCAACCTGGTCTGACGTCAGAGCTGAGCCTGCTGTGAGCAGGAGGCTGAAGCAGAGACTTCCTGAGGTACCTTCCAGTCTGAGCTATCCTGCGGTCCTGTGACTTTATACCGGTCTTCTTTTGAGACAGCATTGTCCAATGCAGTGCTGAACTGGTCTGTCAGTCTTTCCAGGCAGACCATCGTGCCCTGGCCGTGACCATGATCTTGAAATGTGGATCTTTGACTGGCTCTTTTCTGTGGCTCTGCATATTTCTTGTCATGTAAGGCCAAAGCCCAAACAGAAACATTGTCAGACAAAAGGCAGAAGGGCCATTGGGGAAAACGAACAACCCCAAAGTCACTCAGGTGAGCTGCTGGGAACAGGCTGGCGTGGCCAGGCAAGCACGCCCTGTGCATATGCTATCTGCATTTGGCAGGTCCTCTAAAGTCAAGTTCCATCTGTCCGCACTCGGGAGCAGGATTTTCATGGAGATGTTCCTAAGGACATGGTTTAGACTCAGGTCACTATGAATCTTTCACAATCCTCCCTTATACTTCCTTTCAAGTTATACTGTCATGTTCAGGCGACAGAAAATCCTCACTTAAGGCAAATATTAGAGAGCTCCCCAGAAATTAATCTCATTTAGCTACTATGGGTCTTTCCTATTTTTCATGTACTTCCATTAGGTATTAACTGAAAAAGGTGCCATCACCTCTATCAGTTGAGGATGGAGTCTCCAGTACCATGTCAAGAGCTCTGTAAGGAGCAGTTCCTGCTGTTCAGCTGTTATTTTATGTTTTCATTCTTTTTGTGAATGTAAAATATCACATACTCCATTTTCAAGGACCTTTTTTTATTATGATGGCTCAAATCCTCGCTAAAGTCAAAAGGCCCACAGCACACCCAGGAGCTTAGAAGGATAAAGGCAGATTATGGCTTTTCTTTTTTTTTTTTAAACCCACATACTGTGATGGTGTGCTGTGCAAGGCAGTTCACAGTGTGCTGCCTAGCTTGGCCTCTGCTTCCTCTACTTTAGTTACTACTACCTCCGATTTCAATTAGGCAGGAGGTTGGTGACCATCCATACTCCTTTTCCTTCCCCATTCTCTCTTTTCTACACGTATGTCTCTCTGCAGCAACAGCCTTTCAGAAAAATATGCAGTCTGCATGAATTTATCCCAGTTCTGCCTCTCTGTGTGATCATGTTGACATTGGGATGGTTGTGCTGGAGTGATGCTGAAACAGGGCTGACTTTGCCAGCACGCTGGCAGTGAAGTGCAAAGTGTCTGTGTCACACCTGAGCAGATCAATCAAATCATTCACATACACAAAATTTGCTGAACTGAATTGAAAACCCCAAGGACGTGAAGATACTTTCTTAGGTAAATATTTGCCAGCTATGGTCTTAAGTCAAGAAGCAAAGGCAGGAAGCCTCAGGGCACAACTTAATAAATTTAGGACACATAGATTCTTAAAATGTCCTGGCTCTTTGGGAGCTTTGTTCTGATTCATCACCTTGTGTTTTGTATTTCATGTAAGAAGTGATGGTGAAAGCAATTTTGCACATTTATTTGGTAAAGAAATGTTTTTTCCAGTGACTTTTATTTGACTTGTTTCTTCACTTCTTTTTCTTCTGAGTGTCATATAATTTCCCAACAGCTTTCCTTTCTGTTCGTATCTAGTTCTTCCAATCTTCCTGAAGAGGATTTGTCCCCTACTCTTTTTATCAGAACCTTTTTATCATTTTCTTTGCTCATATTTGGAATCTCTCAAATTTCTTATGGTTTATCAGTATCCTCCTCTAGTCAAGTGCTTTGGAGTGCATACAGCTATCCAACTGCAATCTTTCCTAAAGACATATAAAAAAGAATAATTACTTCTCTGGCCTTATAAATGATGCCCCATACTATAATATGCCAAAAGACTTAGTCTTCTGCAGCAGGAATCACAGTGCATACTCATATTTAGCATGTTTAATTTGTTATCTGCTATCAACTCCAAAATTAATAAGTTATTAGTAACTTCGGAGCTCCCTGAACCCTCTGGGACTTTTCCCTTTAGATATAAGCATCAGCCTCATTAATGCCATCATAATTTATTCATCACTCTCTAATGTTCTGTTAAATTCCTCTCTACTTTCAAAGTTAGAATTAAATATGTGTATGAACCATGTTCATTTTTGACTGAGTAGAAGCCCTCCAGGAACTGATGAATTCGACATTTAGCTGATGAATGACAGTCAGCCCCTTGCAGCAAGCTCAGTTATCAGTTAGATTATGAATTTCAGAGGGTGGAAATTATTGGCTGTTTTTCTTTTTCTTTAGCGTGATCTTTCACCACTGATGTCAAAGGGTGTTGTGCACCTGATGTCAGTGAACTGATACCAGGAATTTGTGTTATCTTGTAGTTTCAGAAATGAACCTTCTTTGCGGTATACCGGAGACACAGTAGGTCCCATGTTGTTTGGCATCATTAAATCTGCTCTGGCTGGTAATATAACAGACATGTTATTGTTCAAACACAATTTCTTAGATTGGATGGGAAGTGTCCATTGACTGTTCAGCTCTTCTGTTAAGCCAAAGATAAGAGGACAATATAATTAATATAGGGCTAAAATCTACCCAAGTAATAAAGCCTTAGATTGTTCTGATTTTATTAGGAAGTACTTCTGCACGCAGGCTGGAAACAGACCCTTACCTACCATGTGCTAAAGTCAGCAGCTCTGCCCATCAATGGCTGGGGAACAGCAGCAGAAGCCCTGTAGAAGCCCGTCTGACTGCAGCTTGGACTTCATGGCCAAACTTCTCAGTGAGCAGTTAATCCTCCTTCTGCCCTGTGTCCAGAGATGACATTCAGCAGGCACCTCTGGTGATGAGGAGATATTGGGAGGAATGAGGTATGGGAAGAGCCTTCCTGGCATCACCCTGTGATCCATCTGCAGCTGCCGCAGAGAGAGCTGCAACAACGTCGGTGGCTGTCAGCACGTGTCGCTGTGAGCCAGTGGCAGGTTGCAGTGCCCCGGAGGAACAAGTTTCCCCCACCCCGAGACACAAGGACATGGCACCCCACAGTGAGAGGGCACTGTAAAGATGAGAGGTCTGCCATCTCTAAGGATGTAATTTCTGAAGTGCTGAAAGAAAGCAATTGTTAGCAATTTTCTGGGAGAGAAACAGCATGCGAGATATTGATTCATTTGTATTGTCAGGTAATCTGAGTGCAAACTTTCTGTGAGGAAAGGCCAAAGTGTCAAATACATATTTCACCAATTTTCAGAACGTCTACATCAAACTGGAGACAGGCAGAACGAGAGTTCCCTCACTTCATGTAATATATGCTTCCAAAGTTCAATGGCATTGTCATATAATTCAAGTGTTTGCTTCAATCATTATTCATATCTTCTGTTAGCACTGGAGTTGGGAAAATAATGAAAATATTATTCATAGAATGTATTAGTCCCCAAATTCCATGAATCTCATTGAATAAATTCTTCAACTATTATTATCTCCTTCTTCCCCCTCCCTCCTCCTTCCTGTCTCCAGAGATTTTCAGATGACTACCCATACGGAGGAACAGGCACAGCTGCAGGTATTGGCCCAAGGTGGAGACGCTGCAGACGTCTTGTATGACCCAGGCTGATGGACATGAACATGCAACGCGTGGTGTGTATGGCTCCTCCATTCCATTTTATGTGGGACTCCAAAAGATATTTCTGTACAGAAGCCCAAAATAACATCATGTGCCTAGGCATAGACAACTGAATCACATCCTGAATAATATTTAAGTAAATACACTTTCTTCAGAGGCAGATCATGTCTGAAGTGACCCTGCTTGTCAGTCCCCAGGGATGGACTAGGCAGTTGCAGCTTCTGCTTGGTGTTTGTAGCTGAGCTGTGCTTTTGTTGCTTCTGGGAAGGCAACAGGCAGGAGAGGGGCATAGCTCTTCCAAATTTGTTGTGGCAACACTCTGATAGAGAGTTTGTGCTCTCTAATGAATTATATTTATTCAGAAAATTTTATAAGGACGGGGCTGAATTTTAGACTATTTGTAGTTATTGGTATTAAAGCTGAATTCTTCATCCCCTCCAATCAAGGAAGCTTTAGGACAGGGCTGCACCCTGCAGTTCCAGGTGGAAGTATCTTGGAGATATAAGCTTCACATGTTTGCAACCAAGAAGGTACCTGCCACATTGCATGCCCTGCCCGTATCTGCTGAAGTGTGGGAAAAGGCCTGAGAGCCACGTGTACCTTATGGGGTAGAGTACGGGATCTGATCAAGAAGGAACTGACCTGAAGCTCCTAGTGCCTGTCTACCACAGACCTGCTCTATGGGCAGGCCCTGGCACTGCTCCTCTTCGTCTTGCCTGTCTAGGTGTCAGGAGCTTTGGGCAGATGCTTCTTCACAGCATCTTGTACAAGGTGACATACTAACAGTTGCATTGAGTCCTGCTCCTTCTCAGAACTCAAAAGGAAGGCAAGACAGGAGGAAAGAATTCATTTTCCCTAAGCCTGTATGTCTAAGGGGCAGGAGACAGCAACCCAGGTTCCCTTTGTGGCTCATTGGGGTTGTTACCTGATTAGAGAAATTGGAGACCACAGGGCCTCGTTTTACCCTTTCTGAAAGGTACAGACAGGACAAATCGCATCCCTGTGGCCCCTGTTTCTCTCTATTGGCTGTATGGAGGCCAGATCAGATACAGGCACCCACTCCTGCTTTGTGCATATCAACTGTTGATACCATAAAACCCATGGACGTATGGCCTCGGTGGTCCCAACACCACACTGAGAGCTGTGTGTCCATGGGAGTATCCCCACACCACAGAGGACCAGGGAGCTACAGGAGAGCCCATAGCATCTCTCTTGAGGGACTAACTCCATTTAGTCGGGGCTACTGGTGATCTAGCCTGCGGGCTTTGCTGTTTGCAGATGAACCTTTTTACATAATTGCCACAGTCATTACCACTGAGATGGAACTGTCTTAGCAGAAAAAGCCCTTATTGCTCCGCTAATAGTTTCTGTGTTTCCCCCCCTCCATCTGAAGTGTGTGATAGATGACAGCTGCCTAAGAGCCTTCCCTATCTCCATGTAATCATCACTACGTACAACTGTCTGTTCAGCACTGCAGGACTCAGGCTCAGAGAAGCTAAGCCACGATTGTGGACAGGGGCAGCAAGCTGCAGGAGCTAGAGGTTGCCTTTATTGCTCCCACTGATCATTTACAATTTACTTTTCATAATCTGTCTATAACAAGTGATGTTCACCTCGTCTCAGCTCTCTGTAGCCTGGTCCTCCCCCGCCCCTCGCCCAGCGATCGGGGCATCCTCCTTCCTCCATATCCCTTGGCAGGGTGAGAAGTGAGCATAACTGCTACTCACCCCAAGGCACTGAGTGATTTATCTGAAGGAAAAATATTGCTGAGGCCATTTTCACCATCCAACTTGTAAAAATGGGTTTTTTTTCCAAAGGCTTAGTTATTCATTATCCAACTGTCACAAACATTTCCATTATGCCCTTCTGCGTGTGGCTGCTCTTAGGCTTTTGTCTGTCTGTCTCCCTTCCTTAACTCTTGGTTTACACGGAATGCTTCGGAAACTCCCGTCCTTTCTAACGCCGAGCACTGGTTCAGGTCGGTGGGGGTGGGGAGAAGCAGTGTCCGCATTCAAAGACACATACTCATGTGTTTAACTTGTAGTCTTATAAATGTGAGCTTGTTATCTGCATGTAAGTGCTTGGCAGAAATAAAGCTGCAGGACAAGAGCAAGGTGAAGTGTGAGTTCTGAGGCCGTGGAGATGGTGCAGCAACCCAGGTCCTCTGCAATGTGGCATAGGCCAGCTCATTTGCCCTGACCAGAGATTTGTCCCAAGGAAAAAGTGAAACCAGTCCTTCATGAGCTGCAAACCAAAGCACAGACTTTGCCTTTCAAGCTATGATAGACTAGAATGAAATGGGCAGAAAACACTCAGTAGACACAAACTCCTTTGAGTTTTCCCTCTCAGACACTGCAAGTTTTTAAAGAGCTGTTGGTGGCTGCTCTGCTGTCCATGCTCTTGCTGTCAGAGCAGTGCATGAGAACCCTACGGCCAGCTGCACAGTCCTCCCAGCCTGAGGACTCAGGAAACCTGCAGAAACCAGGGGGAAAAGGTGTTTCTTACCTCCTTTGTAAAGGACTGCTCACTTTGTAGCAATTCCTGCAGCTGCTTGCAGAAGGTGCACAGGAGCAGCAGTGCCACCTCTTGCAGTGGGCTCCTTGGTTGTGTCCTGTCAGCACAGGGTAGAGTTTACTGAAACATTTCTCTCAGGCACAGTGTGGGCAGGATTGCACATCACATTCACTCATTTCAGCCAAAGAAAGGAGACAACTTGTCTGGTGATGTCATGAATGTCTGCAAAGGGGGCTGCAAGCACAACCCCTGGAATGGGACCCATCTTTGTATCTCATTGAAGCTCTGCATGCCTCAGTGCATGCCTGCAAGCTTCTTTCATGCTCTGACTAAAACTTACTATGAAGCCAGTTTGAGCACATTGCAGTGCCTCTTCCTTCATGAGAAGGGAATTAGCCTAATACTACCCTAATTACTACCCTAACAAGGGTTGTAAACTGAACTAGAAGGCTGCATATGGGCCGAAGGAGGAGATAAAATTCCCTGGCTGATCTGAATGGACCACCATCTGGATCATGGATGTGAATGCAAAGCAAGTGTCTCTCACCCATGTCATCCCATCACAGGATGAGGAGCAGAGCCCACCTGGACCAGGGGAGCTGCAATGGTCCATATTTGCCTTCACTAAAGCACAGCATGGGGCGCAGAGGGAAATAAATGTTTCCCCCAGCGTGGCCATCTGTCCTGCCCTGGTGCAGACCGAAACCGTGTTGCAAACTGCGAATTTCTGCAC
The DNA here is from genome assembly GCA_002844005.1 of Limosa lapponica baueri. Lineage (NCBI taxonomy): Eukaryota > Metazoa > Chordata > Aves > Charadriiformes > Scolopacidae > Limosa > Limosa lapponica. Next base: position 293,803 of record KZ505908.1, on the reverse strand, counting down.
GTGTGCAAGAGCTGCGAGGTCCACATTGTGATCCTCCAAGGGCACTCCCAGAGTGGAGCTGCGGGAGTGTGGTTGGTCCCAACCATCCCCATCGAGCCATGATGACCATCTCCCTCTCGCAGCCTCACCTCAAGTTGTGTGACATCCCCCTCCAGCTGGGACCTGCCCTCGTGCTGCTTGTGGATGGCTTGTGGCTCAAGGAGCTCAGCGTTGCTGCCTCTCCTGAGCCCTGCATGAGAGCTGGGGCAGCACTGGGGCACCTTGCACCCCTTCTGTTTTCTGTAAGGTCTCCTCTATCCTCTGTCGCAGGGGAAAAACTGCTCAGCTCATGTGGTTTAAATCAAATCAGGATCAAAGCAATTTTTAGATTTTTAATGGCATATAATTAACTGGCAATCAGTGAACTATACATGCAGGATCAATATCAGTAATATGACAGACAAACCACAGCACTAGATGCCTATGAAATGTTAATAAACACCTAGAATTTTCAAAATAGCCTTCGTAACACACACCCCCCCCCCAAAAGCTCTAATCCCACAGTGTGCCCAGTTATGTGCACACCACCTCCTCAAAGGCCACGTGGGACACCAGCATAGAATAGAATAGAATAGAATAGAATAATTTCAGTTGGAAGGGACCTACAATGATCATCTAGTCCAACTGCCTGACCAATTCTGGGCTGACCAAGTTAAAGCATGTTATTAAGGGCATTGTTCAAATGCCTCTTAAACAGTGAGAGGCTTGGGGCATCGACCACCTCCCTAGGAAGCCTGTTCCAGTGTTTGACCACCCTCCCAGTAAAGAAATGTTTCCCAATGTCCAGTCTAAGCCTCCCATAGTGCAGCTTTGAACCATTCCCACACGTCCTGTCACTGGATAACAGGGAGAAGAGATCAGCACCTCTCTCTCCCCTTCTCCTGAGGGAGCTGTGGAGAGCAATGAAGTCGCCCCTTGGCCTCCTTTCTCCAAACTAGAAAAGCCCAAACTCATTAACCGCTTCTCCTAGGCCGCTCCTTCCAGCCCTTTCACCAGCTTTGTTGCCTTCCTGTGGATGGGTTCAATGACATTCACATCCTTCTTAAATTGTGGGGCCCAGAACTGCACACAGTACTCAAGTTGAGACCACACCAGTGCTGAATACAGCAGGATGGTCACCTCTTTTGACCAGCTGGTTCCACTGTGTTTGATGCACCCCAGGGTGTGGTTTGCCGTCTTGGCTGCCAGGGCTCACTGCTGACTCCTGTTGAGCTGCTGCCAACCAGCACCTCCAGATCCCTTTCTGCAGGGCTCATCTCCAGCCAGACCTCTCCCAATTTATACTTGTGCTCAGGGTTTCTCCATCCTAGGTGCAGAATCTGGCATTTTGACTTGTTATATTTCATCCCATTAATCATAGCCCAATGCTCCAATCTATCTAGATCCCTCTGTAAGGCATCTTGTCCCTCAAGAGCATCAACAGCACCTCCCAGTTCGGTATCATCAGCAAACTTGCTAATGGTGGATTTAACTCTCACATCCAGATCATCGATAAATATATTGAACAGAACTGGCCCTAGAAATGAATCCTGAGGAACACTGCTGGTGACCAGTCACCAGCCAGCTCCATTCACTACAACCCTTTTAGTTCTGCCCTTCAGCCAGTTCTTCAGTGAGTACACTGTGAGCCCACTCATCCCACAATTAGACAACTTGTCCAGAAGGGTGCTGTGAGGGACAGTATCAAAAGCCTTATTAAACACCAGAAAAACTACATCCACCACCTTCCTTTCATCCACTAGGCAGGTGACCTTATCTTACCTATAGAAGGATATCAAATTAGTTGAAGAGAACTTTCCCGTTGTGAACCCATGTTGACAACAATGCTAGCTGGATGCCAGCTAGTTGGATGGTGTCCCATGGGGTGGCTGCTCTGCCCAGCCTCAGCAGAGGCTGGGATGCTGCTAGCACTTCTGGCAGCATCATACCAACTTTGGCTACTGCTGTTCCCACTCCAAGGGCTCTCTCTGTTCTTACAAATTTTAATACTTCACTCATAAGCCTTCTTAAGCTGACTCCATTGTTTAGAAGTCTCTCTGTAATTCCCTGGTCACTGTTCTATCCAGCTAGTTGCTGCTGTTTTCTTTAACATGCTCAATTTTGGGCAAGTGAAGGCAGTTTTGGATATTCTGCTCCCACATGCAGTATGCACTCACCTTTCTATCTTAACAGTTGTCTTTAACCAGGCCATTCTGCAAGACTGGGCTTTGTCAGCACCCTCACCATTCCACCAAAGGGGGAGCTGTGAGGGTTCAACCCACCAGCCACTGCAGTGAAACCCCACAGCCTGTCCTACCCTGTCCATTGGGCCACTAGTTCCTGTACCACAAAACTCTGTGTTTTGCCTGTTCACTGACTGCTGACCTCTACTCTCTTCTTTGCTGTGCAAAATGGGCTGTATGACCTCCTAGGGTCCCACCTGACACCCCTGTCTCTTCTCTTTCCTCCATCTCTCCTCTGTGGCATGGAGACCTACCTTCTCTCCCTGCCTTCTTCCTCCTCCCCAGACCTGAGCCACCCATCATCCCTTCCTTGCTCATGGCTGTGTGTGCCAGCCTTTCTGGGTCTTTAGACCCTGGTCCTGGTTCTTCTCTTCCTCTTTGGGGAAGGATTCAGTCATAACCGTATAAAGGTCTCTCTTGAGCAGGGCTGAGCTAAGTATGTCCCTCTCCTGGAAGATGCCCCAAAATACTTTCACCTTCCAGATTTACTTTCCCCTTCTAGATTTACAGTCTTCCAGATTTCACAGAAAACAAGGTAGAATTCTGTCCATTTTTGCCCAGAATACCCTTTTTGAAGTTGTGAAATAAATTGGAAACACTGTTGAAAAAGTATTCTGTCATAGTCAGAGACTGGAGACTTATGGCCAGAAAAGCACCATTAAGATTTGGCAAGCTCAGTCAGTTCTTCTCGTGGACTGCCCTTCTCCCTTTAGCTCCAGTTCCTTCACACTGGGCTGATTTTCAGAGGGTGATTACGCTCTGTGTGTGTCTGTGTGTATGTGTATGTGTATGCATGTGTTTGCCTTTCTTTAATGGCTGCCATAAATGCAGTATTTAAGAAACCAGGACTACCGGTCAGTCAAATACTGCTAGGCATCTGACTGCAAACCCATACGTGGTCTGCATTTCTCATCAATATCTCTTATTAAGTTTTCTTAGCCTTATTCCCAACAACGCGTCTTAATGTACTTCATTCCTCTCCTGGTTTTTTTAAGCAAATCCCCACAAGCAAACGATAAGGATGAAATTGAGTTAGGTAGCAACAGTAAAATGAAGATATTAATAGTTCTAGCATTGGCACTTGTAAGAGATGAGGATTATTTTTTGAAGTGGTACCCAGTGAATGGTCAAAACAGTTTCTTAATTAACAGTGTTAAGAGAAAATCCTGGGTATTGCCATGTGGTTTGATTTGTATAAATAGGTCATGGAATAGTTTTTCCGTAGGTCTCTGCAGCAAAAGGCATTTGCTACACAGCCTGCTGCTCCTCCCCCAGTTTCAAATCAAGCAGAAGAGAATTCAAAAGACAGGGTTTGGGCTTATCGTATTTTTGGATGATATCCTACAGTTTCACACAATTTGTATTTAAGGGGGATGGATATCTCCTATTTGCATAAGTGAACATTGTCTAATGTTCGTGGCCTTCTGCAGCAGGCCATGTGTGACTAACTCCCACGTGCATGGCCACCGACTAGGTAGGCAGGCTGGCACTGGGGGCTGCTGCCCCTGCTGCCTGCTATTATCGGTTGTGCTGGGTAAGTTTTGTGAAGCATGTTCACACTGCAGCAGAGCCATCCACCTACCTCTCCTCCCCTTTTCATTTCCATTTATTTTATTGTTCTGTCCAAAAGACCTCCGGCTCCTCCCCCAGCCCCACTCCTGGAAGACATCGATTGCCCCGGGTTGGTCTGGAAGCAGCGCAGCAGAGGCTGAGCACGATGGCTGGCACGGGCAGGTGTCAGCTCACAGGCGGTGAAGGTGCTGTGGTGTCACCCCATTCTCAGTGGTGGTACCTCCCTGCATGGGTTCCCTCTGCCTGCAGCAGTCTTGCTGGGCAGAGCCTCACACTTCACTGACACTTCTGCCTCACCACCAGGAAGAAATAGTAAGCCTTATGAAGACAGCTCAACCCACCCCACACCCTCCTGTGCACAGAGCCTACAGACCCTTTACCTCCTCCTTTGTAAAGGAAGGTCTTCTTCAGCTGTGAGGATAGCCACTGTGCCTTTCCCCTCCTGGAGTAAAGCCCATTATTTCATACAGTCGGGGACAGCTCAGGCAAAAAAGAGCATTTCAGTTGTTAATTGTTTATCCTTTCTGCCACTACAGCAGGAAAATCCTATCAAAAGGAAGTTAATTATTTAAATGCCTCCTCCATTTGAATTGCTCACTCAGAGCTGTTTCTTACACCTCAGTCACCCTGAGGCTTTTCCTGCCTTGAGCAAACCTGTCACGGGTTTATATTATTTACCAAATAGCGCTGCTGCTGACCACAAATTTACTAAAGATCTACTGGAGACAAAGCAGCCACTGTATTACAATACAATTTTAGTCTGCACTGACTTAAAAAATGCTGTATTGTGCTGAAGATAATCGCACAGAGGGCAATTATAGAAGCTGGAGAGGATCAAACACTGTAATAGGGATATAAAAGGAAACTTGCATCCTTTATACACTACTCCCCATGCATGTGAATGCTTCCCTTTTATCTTTCTTTTTACAGATGTTTCAAATTACATAGTAATTACAAATTCAAAAGGATTTTTTTCACACAAAACCATCTGATCTTAGCGCTCTCATGAGTTCCTGAGTAACACTGGAGCAGCTTCCCAAGGCTTGCATTTAAGTTGTCCATCACTGCAAACACAGGATGGTTTTGTACAAGATATGGTGTAGCTCTTCTGGGGTTCTTGACCCACAGCCTTCTGCAGGGTCAGAACAGATGACCGTAGTGGCTCTTTCTGGTTTTATTGTCTATGAAAAGATATAAATAATATCTTGGGCAGAAAGTTGATTGATCTCAATATTACTAAAGTATCTTTATGTTCTAAAGCAGTAGTCAACTTACTGAGAGTCCAGTGAAACTTCAGGGTAATTGCAGAAGTTCGTTAGCATTTATAGCTTCCCTAGAAGATTTGTCGTGCTACCTAGGATAAAAAATCAGTGCTAGTGATTATGGCACAACTTTGGGAGGTGCGAAACACTGGATCAGTGCCCAGGGAGTGTATGTGGTGGCAGCTGCGAAAACGCTGCGTGAGGAAAGGTGATTAATAGACACAGGGAGAGCCTTCAGTTTAGATCTGAATCAGTTCTGCTCAAAACCTGCAGGCAAGTAGGCAAGTCTGTGGAACACACAGGACTGCATTTACTTGTAAAACTTGCATATGGAAGCTTCCAAGGGTGTATGTCTATGCACTAGTGGAATTTGGTTCAACAGGCAGATAAGAGCAGAGAGGCAATGACAGATACCATTTCTTTGTGAGTCCCTTCATGGAGAACTCCGTCACAATGATAGTCAAGTGACTCAGTCCAAATCACCTTGAAATGAGGGTTTTTCCACTTGATTCAATGGGCCAAAGCCCATTTATCATGTGCGCTGAGAGGCACTGAAAGGGTGGAGGGGTGCCCATGTGCCCTGGCCCAGAGCACGCTCACACAGGCAAGCAGTGCTAGTGGAGAAAGGGAAGCGGAAGGTAGTAGGTGAGCTTTAAAACCCCCCAAGTCATCCTACTGAATTTATGCCTGTGTACTGCATTTGTAGTTGAATTCTTCCAAAATCAGCTGTTCTGAAAAATGTTGCCACATATTTTCTTTGCAGCTTCTACGAGACTGCTATTCTTTCTTTGTGTGAGGAGTTATAGTAAGTATTTGCTTGCTATTATGCTGCTATTTATCAGTATATTCCCAGAATTGTTTATACCATACCAAATAAAAGTCATCAGAACAAAATGCCAGTCTTGCACCTTGCAACTTTCACCTTGCTTGTTTGCCAGCAATGTCAGCACATAACCAGAGCCTCTTCATGCTTGCATCAAGTCCTGTCCTTGAGAATCACTTCCATGGCCTTTGAGGTGCCTAAAAACATGAATTTGTCTCTCTCTTTCTCTCTCTTTTTTTTTTTAATTCTCAATCAAGTTCAAGGATCAGCATTTTGGAGCATTATATTCCATGAAATAGGAATGGCCAAGAAGTTTCTGTTCAGGAAGTCTCTCCCTCTGTCTATCTCTGGTAGCAAACTCATATGTCATATGTGTCGATCCATAGACTTCTTAGAAAATATCATGACCAGAAAATAATATTGCAAGAGAGAGAACTCATTGTTTATCATACCTGTATACCATGAAATATAGGCAAATTAATCCCCTAAACAAAACAAGAATTTGAATGACATGTTAGCATTAATTTCACAAATAGGTGTCTCATGATCCATTTTAAATTATGTTTTTGTGCTTCTGATCACATGAAAAATGGACGTCCTTTATGCTTTTTATGATAAAGGACAGTATCTCTTGAAAGATCATTGGGCATTATACAGAACATGATAATATGCCCATAGCAAACATGGTGTACAGCAGACATGAATACAGGATGAAGATCTTTCCCTGTGTTCAGATTCCCTTGCACATCCTGAGGGGGATGGCCCACCAGCTGCTGTGACCAACGATGTCTTTGCAAGCACCAGAGATGTCTTCTGTTTGGCTGATGAAACCTTCTCTTTCTCACATCCCTGAAATAAAGTGTGTGAAAGAAAAAAGAGGAGAAAGACAAAGGGAAAACCCAAAATTTCCATTTTCATTTGTCTTCTAGTGATTTATGCTGCCTTGTTTCTAATATTTCTTCCATTGCTGGGAACTGACCCTAACTGCTTGACTACTTCCTGGGAGTAATGATCAAACAGACACCCTTGTACAAGCGGGAGATTTGGTGTCTTCACTCACTGTAAAGGTATGTGTTGGTCTGGATACATACTCCTATATATCAAAGCCTTCTGGGCAGAATTGCGTTTGAAGATATAAAAGTCTTTTGTTATATTAATACCATCAGTCATTAATTAGGAAGATATTTTTCTGTTTAAAAAAAAGGAACCAGAATACATGGCATAAGCTTTTGCCAGCTTATGGTCTTTATCAGTGTGATTTAGTTTGCAAGGTCTCTCGGGTTCTTTCATCATCACCAACTATTTATATTTATGCTGTAAACAATTAATTGTATAAATGTCTCTTTTGCTGTTACACCCACAGAAACCTTAACAACGAACAGACAGCTGCGCACCGAGACCCCTTCCTGGCAGCCTAATATTGCCGTTTTGCTCTACCATGTGTTGCCCCTTAATTTATACATAAGTTGTTATTTTTTTAAGACAGAGGCTTTTTGTACTTGCTTTTATACATCACCTATCACAGTGAGGTGATGGTCGCACTGAAGAAAGATGCGCTATACCATGCTCCAATTGGAAAAAGGGGCAGGAAAATTAATTGGCACTGTTTTGCTGGGATTTCATCTGGCTGAATTCCTAATGACTCACTTCATTAGGAAATGAGGCACTACAAATACACACATCCATGCGAACCCCTGGATTAATAGAGGATGGGTTGGCTGCAAGGTATGTACCAAGGACACTCACTGGCTCTGGATCATAGCAGCTGAGACTGATTTATTATCACTAAGCAAGGCGCCAAGGCATGATTCTGACATACCGGGAGCTGGGGACGGGGCTGGGCAATCGATCTTTTGGTGGTGAGAGCAATTGCATTGCACCACTTTATTTTGTATATTCTTTTACCATTATTATTTTTTTCCTCTCTTCTGTTACTGTTCTATTTAACTGTCTTTATCTCAGCCCGTGAGGGGGCTTTTTCCTTCCTTTTCCTCCCTCTTCTCCCTACCCTGGTGGGGATGGGTGGGAAGTGAGTGAATAGCTGCGTGGTCCTAGTTCCTGGCTGGGATTAAACCACAGCAGCCCTTTTTGGCACCCAACATGGGGCCTCTTCTGGCAGTATTCTGAAATCTTTGCCTTCTGGCCAGTCCAGAGTGAAGAAATAGTATTACACATCTCAAGATACGTTGTGTGTAAATGTATTTATGGGTTGTCTGGTGTGCATTCTGGTTGCACTAATGGATTTCTATTGATATAAAATACTCAGGTTAGAATTGGACATTTAAAAGATTAATCTAAATGTGTTTCCAAAGAAAGCCGCAGCAGAATGAGCAGGGAAAGCACTTGGTTTCTTCCTCTCTCCCTCTCTGTACCACAGAAGAGTGATCTGTGCACAACTGTCACAGCCTTTGCTCCCTTTGACGCTGGACTAGCAGCAGAGGAACTCCAGGGTTGTGTTTCTGGAGACCACCAAACGCCAGTTTGTCTTTAGCAGTACTTATCATCAGTCCTCTCAGCCATGCTTTAAAGGCCTGGGTTTTCTGGGTAGAGACCAGGATCCTGGAGACATGAGCATCCAACTCCACAGCTATGGCTCAGTCAGGCTTTGAATGGAAATGTTAGGGCACAAGATGTGGTCCAAAAAACAATAGTGCCTGAGACACGATATTGTTGGTTTTTTTTCTGTTTTAGCCTCTAGCTGGAAAGCAAGGTGTGCAAATTGGCTTTTGTTGGGAGAAACTTTGACAAGATCACTTGGTTGACCAGTGGTTGACCACTGTCAGTGGTAACAGTGTCTTCATCCTTTCCTGGTGGATTTGCTTATACGGTGAGGCTCTTGGAGTCCACTTCTTTTGAAAACGAGAGTCCTCTGTTAATGCAGGGCATACGTTAACAGTCCAACTGATGTGTCTATTCTGTGTTGTCTCCTATGCTGTGTTCTCTGCTTTGTGCAAAGAAAGAAATACATTGACCAAGTGCCTGTGATACTGCAAAAGCTGGGAAAAAGTCATTAAAATACCAGAAATTTCTCCTTTTCTCTACCACCTTGTCCTGAAGTCAATGCAGGGGTGTTCACAAACTGCATCCTTTGGTTTGTGTTGTCTGATGTAGCCATTAATCACAGTTCAAATGGAAAAAAAATCCCAGCCCCAAACCACAAAGATTCACAGGACTTTTATCCTGTGCTTTCTGATGCTCCACCAGCATGCTGTGCAGTTCTGCCATCTGCCCTGTGATTTTTGTCCACCTGCATCATACCCACGCTGGGGCAAATGTACATCACCAGTGGTGGCACTGAAAAAGAAAGAATTAGGGCACACCTGCAACATTTTCCAAGTTAGACAGGTAAACTCTGAACACAAGAAAATGGTGGTAAAAGTTGTTGATCGGTTATTTAGTGGCAATGATGTGACTCACATGCCAAATCCATCTGGTGATTAGCATCACCCTTCCTCTCAGGAAGGAAGGCTCCAGTATATTTTTCAGACTTGATTAATAATTTATTTGGCATCTGGAAGTCACAGCAAAACTGCTCACATGGAAAGGGAGGATGTAAATTGTCTGCCTCTCCCAGGCACTACCAGGTTATTATTCACGTCTAAAATACTATTTGTAGAATATTTGTGTATTTAATATTTTAAAGAGGAGCTCTGGCACTTGGGTTGATTTTAGCATTCTCAGGGTGGAGGGGGCTCTCTGTGTGCTACAGATACTGTCATCTGGAAGACGTGCTCTCATCACCAACTGAACCAGCCAAAAGAGGATTTTAGTATGCGAGGGGGCAGGCACTGGAATAAGGGAAGATTAATGTGAGCTTAGTGCCTTTTGAATGAAGGTTGTCATCCATGGAAGACAAGGGGAATCTTTCCAAGCTGGGACTCCGGTCACACAGAGGGCACATTCTGTCTACCCTGAACAGGGCATTGCTGGAGCTCAGGTCACAGCATACTAAGTGCAAGAAAGTTGCTTACAGATGTTACAGCTGTACAAGAGATATATTACTGTCTTTCTGCAGGTATCGCCCAGTGATGACCTCAATCAAGTTGTGACAGCTTCTCCGATCGCCTTCTAGGAATTCACCTGCTAAAATAATATAGTATTTTAACCTACTTCTACTGCCATGCCACTTACTCACTGTATGATATCTACAGTATTTCTTCTCAGAGTTGTAATTCTATTTACCAACCACAGATTCTCATGAGTTGCTAATAGCTCTCACTGTCTTATTGAGAGTTTTTTAATAGAGGAGGCCACTTAATCAACTGAAAAGGGAAAGAAAACTGCTAAATGCTGTGTCATAGTCAAGCTACAATTTTTCTTTTTTCTTTTTTTTTCCCTTTTAAGAGAGTGAAGTTGCAGTAGCTGAAAAGGGGTAGATTTTGTGCTCATTATTGGCTTTCACAACCATGACATTCAAAGACTGACCAAGTTTATATACCTAAATCCACAACTCGACCTACAAATGCAACAGAAACAAAATATTCTCTTCTGTGTTTTTAACCCTGGCATGTGGGCCGAACTCTCATTATTATTGTTTACCACTTCCAGGGGGCAGCATCCATTGGGTCCGATTCAGACCAACTTTCCCCTACATTATACCCTGCATATACATAATACAAGATATTGAAGACCAGCTTGGCAGGGGTGGGAAGATGGACCCCTCAAGTTCCCTGTGAAGACTTGGTGTGCATGGGTGGTGGCTGTGGACAGTGCTGACCTGAACGGCAGCGTGTCCAGACGCATGGCTTGCGGTGGCAGACCCTAGGCAGTAGCCCAGAAACAAAGATTACAAAGATGGGAAAGGAAGCAAGATAGGAGATGAACAGTGAGTTTGTGGCAGAGCCAAGACTTACCAAGCAGTCTGGTTGTTATTCATTTACCCACACTGCCTCTCCTGGCTAATTTGACGGTCTGAATGGAATTGTCGGTGAGGAAAGCAGTGTGAGCATGCAACAGTGTGCTGTGATTAGAAAGGGCACTGCTGGGGAGAGGAGCATCAGAGCAGCCAAGCAGAAGTTTTCTGTGTACTCCCTTTGCCTTTTCCCCTTAGAGGTACTTGCCTTTTATTCCCAGCTCCTTCACTTTCAGTTCTGTTGTTGCAGCTTGCACCTCTTCCCTAAAACGTAAAATGCAGTTGCTTTCAGTTCCTTCTGCTCATGGGTGAATAAAAATGCCACAGGACTGATTCTGCATTGCAGAGAGGGGACAACCTAGCTCTCAATAACCAAAAACAAGTCACATAGTTTTTGAAATATTTGGGATCCCTGGTTATCAAGATTTTTTTTCCAAATAAAAATACAGACTATAAATGCCCCATAAAAAAAATTACTGCTTGTTGACATTTGGCCACATTTGTAAGTCAGTTGTCAGTAGCTAAATCAAGCCAGTGTCAGAGTGATTTAACCCTGAATACAGCAGAATCTACTGGCCTTTTACTATTCCACCCTGCTTTAAGAAAAAAAATAACCCAAAGGTTTTTTCCTAACAAATTGGGGATGATGTGAGCTTGTCCGTCTTTAACTTAGGAGCATGAATTAGAGCTGTTGTGTTGCGGAAGGGGGAACGCAGTTAGAGAAGAGGCTCCCAGAGCCATTTCACTCTGGCAGGTCTGAGAGCTGCTGGTTGAATGTCTTTTCCTAGCTGTGGAAGAAGAAAGCAGGGCTTGGTAGCAGACCCAGGACAGTTTGGTGGCGTATTCATTCTTTATTACTCCTACAGCGCAACTGAGGATCCCAGTCAATGACCAGGATTTGGTATCCCTGACTCAAAGGGATCCCATGTGCTGCCTAGGGTCAGCTCATCTCCTTGTCACATTCTTGGTGTGCCATCACCTATTTTTGTTGTTCCCTCCTCAGTAACAATATCTAGGCTGGAAATAGAGGCTTCCTCCACCTTGTCCCCCACTGGCTGGGCACAGATGTGATTTAATCTCATGAAATCTCCTGCTGTATCTGAAGGGAAAAAAGGAACCAGCCTTGAAGAATAGGTAACCTGCAAGGATGCACAAATGCATCCTGCACACAGCGCTCAGCCGGCAGTGGCGGGATGGTCAGTGAGGAAATCACGTGAAATTTGTTTAGCATAACACTAAAAAACCCACAGCCTGTCCCGTTCTTTTAAGGATCCAAACTCCTTTTTTTGGTGGCAGGAGAGCAAGAAAAACAAGATTTCTGTATTTAACCCCTTCAGCCTAGTGAAGGGATGAGCTATATTCCAAAGCACTCTTTCAGAAGCTGAGAACACAACAGTGATTGACTGCATATTAATCCCCAATAAATATTTTCCTGGATGAATGGCACAGTTCAGAAGATATGAAGAGGGACAGCATCCTGCAAAGCACTAAGAAACAAGCAAGCAAGCAGATACAGCAGAAAATGCAATGATAGTAAAGCCAGCTTTGGAAAGAACAGAGACCTTACAAGCCAGGGTTACTTTAGCCTGCAGTAAGGGAAGACTAATAATGAACATAGATTGCTCAAATGAATCATATCATAATGGATGCCCTGAATGTCTTGTGACGGATGGCTAGACAGCATTTAGTGCCACTAACACTGGTGATTGAACTGGAATACAAAGCAGGTAGGAAGGAGGTTTGGGTCAGAGAAGAGTACAGGCAGCGTCTGTCAGTAGGAAGGCAAAACCCACCTCCTGGGGAACAACCAGATCCTCCAACCTGTGATACGAGGGAGAAAACCAATGAAAAGGAAACAGCCATCACTTGGACAAGGACAGCAATGTCAGGCAGTGCAGGAACTGATAGATGTGCTCAGGAGCAATCCTTATCACCTGGAGCTTCAGTTGCAGAGTTACATTGCATTAGCAGCTTTCATGAAACTGTTTTTCTGCCCTGTGGTCTGCTGAACCCGAACAGCATTTTGAATTTGCAGTTTGGGTAGAAGCCTGAACACTTCACACCGATTTACTGTGGACAGAGATAAGACTATTAATAGGTGCTCTGTATATAGTATCTTTTTCCTAATACAGCAGTGGCTCTTCAATTTACTGGCAAAAGCAGCAGTTTGCTAACTGGCACCTGATAAATGCCATGTCTGCACCCGCCAGTAAATAAATTCAGTACAAGCTACTGAAACATTGCTAGGTGGTGAACAAATGTCAAGCAGGACTGCCTGGCTGGACCAGAGGAGCCACAGAGTTTCAAAGACTGACCCCCAGTACATGCCACTACCAGCCCCACCAGGGCCAGTTGTGTTCTCTCACATTCGCACGTCCCTCTTCCACAAGACATGAAAAGTGTAGCTGACCCACTGGAAAAAAGTCAGAGCCTGTGAAACTGGTCAAAGCCACAAAAAAAAAAAAAGGAAAAAAAAAAAAA